>ML675629.1:52229285-52476785 GCA_007922155.1 Mesoclemmys tuberculata
AGCTTAATGTAGTTAACTCTCTGCTTTGTATACACTTTATGTAAATTCCAAGTTATAACACTTGGATGTCTATTGATAGTGTACAAGAATTTCTTTGGGAAGGGTTGTCCTCTTGATAAAAATAATTGAAATTATTAAACTTGGAAGAAAGAGAGCTCTAACTACTAAATCACAGACATCAAATGAATGCTTTTATGAACTATTAGTCTCTTAGGATGTCAGGATAAAATGCATGCTTATGTTCTTCTGTTTGGACCTCACGAGTTGCTTTGTCCCATCCAATCTCTCTTGTTCTCTGTCTCCCTTTGAAGTCTATGGTGTTTCAGACCCTTTGAATCATTATGTAAGGCACCCTGAAAAATTCTCAGAGCCAAGACAAAATATTATTGTATCTAAAAAAGTATCAAGACAGCATGATGTCCCAGTTATTCTATTCTACAAATGTCAGTGAGTCCTAGCTTACCCTTCATAGTGCCTTAATGGAGATTGTTCTAACTTGCAAACCAAATGTGTAACAGTTTAAGAAACAAAAGTGGTATGTAACATTCTTTCTTGGGACTGTCTCATATTTTAATCTCTTTCCCGGGCTACTTTGCCTATCATCTAATTGTAGGTACCTTGCACTCCTTGCCCCCTTCCCATAACTTGACCATTGAGTTTTGATGAGCTCTGCTCAGTACAGGACCTAAACTTTACACCACATTCATGTCTCCCCACCCTGCAATTTCAATCTTCAAGGTTCTGGTTTGTCCTTTGGTCCAAACTGGAACAGCCTAAAGGCTGATCTAACTAGCATCAATAATAACAGATCCAGGGATTTCCCTGGCTTAGGACACCTCTCAGCAACTAGTGCAGAGAGACTGAATCAGACTAAAGGATCTGGCATCATCTGTTTGGAACGTTACCCACCCCTAGATGTACAGCACATTTTAAAACACAGCTATTACTAAATCTGCATTGAGATGACCTAGTTCCACCACTTTTTCATTTCAATTATATAAGCTTGCCTATGAATATATTGTAAAAGAGATTAAAAATTTAAAGCAAAATTCTCTTGTATCTGCAGTGTAAATCTTTATTTCATATTCTGCATTCATTCCCTGTGCAGAATTCTCCAGTGATATCACTGGGAGCAGTTTGTGTGAAATGAAGACTGGAAAAGAGAATTTTGCTCTTAGATGCATCTTCTGCACCAGGTATGTGATACCAGTTCTATTCTTTTAAACCAGTGCACCTCCAGAATAACTCAGTAGAAGCCATGCAGTTATTCCTACACAGATGCAAGTGAGATCAGAATTTGGTGTGATTTAGGATAGTTATGTGAGCAAGTGATTGATCTGAGTCATTTTGTTTACATTTAAATTTTGCTGCTTGGTTTACATGTTCATGGGAATTCCCATGAAGAAGCACAGTAGGAAAAAAGAGTGAGAAGGACAGGAAATTATGGAGATGCGTATCCAAGGAGTAACTTCCTTGTATACACCTTCAAAATACACAGATTAAGAGGTCAAAAGCAGCCAGTATAAATTAAACCAGCCAAAAGGCCATATGCTCCCATTGGCTGCATGCCACAAAGCAAAGAAGTTTGTAATAAATGAATAGAAAAAGAATAGTAAACCACTTGCACAGGTTACAAATGCCTGAGTGTTAAGTTCCTCTTTGCAAAAGCAGTATGCTAAGGAATAGCACAGCACAATTTACAGACTCCACGTGTACTCCATACAACACACACAAATTGCCAGAAGGGGGAAATTTGCCAATAGCAAAGAATCTTTCAGCAAAAGAATTGAACTGAAGGAATCACCAAAGAAAACTGTAAAAGCAGTAAGAGGAATAGCCTAACAAAGTTCATGCAATGCTGAAGAGCACTAACCTGTAGTGCATGTGCAGGGAACACAGTGAAAGATAGAAAGATATGCTCACAGTGCTGTGCAACCAGAACATCACCAATTTAGCAGTAGTCGTTGAAAATTGCTAAGGAGGTGACTCATGGATTTCAAAGTGGTGATGAAATAAATCTCATTGGTGACATAGCTCTCATTCTGCTGTGTACAGGCACAGCAGTGGATACAGTGATGTTAATCACAGTTGCGCTACGTTTTGGTAGGTTTTTTTCCTTATTCCTTCATGTACCACACCTTTTCCTACTTAAGACCACTGAAATGTTAGGAAAAATTGATTGTTTCTTTGTTTAACCACCGTATTTGCTACATCTCACCACACTGATTGCCATCGGAGACAAGCAGATGGCCTAAAGGAAAGTGAATTTTATATTTGAACCGTTAGCTTGACTTTTGATCTGCCCTACTATTCAGACCAGTCTTTTAATCTTTTGATGTTAAAACTCTTAGAGCTTTGATTTTACCCCCTTGCTCACCTCTTAAATCTCATTTCTAAGCCCCTTACTCCCTTAATTAAAGCAGAGTAGTTAAAATTGTTATAAACAATCCTTTTTTAGGATTATACTCTTAATCAAAATTTTAAAATGAATACAGTGTTTGATAATCTATACTCATGACATAATAAGGAATAAAAATAATCCCATAAAAGCTGTTCAATAACAATTTAAACTACTGAGTACTTAATTAAGGTTGTTAGAGGATTAGAAACAAGATATAAAGGTGGGCATGGAGTAAATTTGAAGTCTTTAATCAGCATTTTTTAAAACAAGATATCACAGTTGGATTTTCTGTAAAAATAAATTGACCAAAAAAAGCCCTCTAATTCTATTGTGTGAGAGAGAGATGTTGGTGGAGGAATTGTATTCCTATCAAATACTTTGGGCCCATTGAGTCCCAATGTGTACCTTACATGGAGTCAAAATACGCACCCACAGTCCTGGGACCAACTCTAACCATGAGCAAAATTCTTCTCTCCATTCTTCAAAGTTAGAAACTCTTCTGAACACAGCCCAGTGTTCGGAGGGTTAGTGAGATGCACTGCCCCATTGGTGCATCAGCAACAGGGGGTACTCTCTCTCCCAGACCTCATTCTGTGCTGTGATCATCAATTCCTTCAGTGTGAATTGTAAATTTCCTTGCATAACAGTCAGCATTGCTGGCTGGTGCAGAAGGGCTGGCCCATAGCACTGTTCTTCACCACACCAGGTAGTATTAATAGAGAACAGGCTCAACAGTGTGTGGGGCCTACAATTGTGGCCAGCCCTGCACATGGGTACAAGACAGAGAGGCTTGTTGGGCTGTCTTCCACCTTGCACAGCCATGCAGGATCCAATCACAATCTGGCCTTAGTTTTTTGTTTGCCCCTTGTCATTCTGTAGTAAAATGTATCCTGTACTAAACCTATTCAACAGGGATTTAAGACTTGACTGTGGATTTGTTCTGCAAATAACTCCCACTCCAGTCATTCCATTTGCATAATTTCCACCAAAGCCCAATGGCCAGACCTGCTTTAGAAGAGGTGCATTTTACTTTTTTCAAAAATAAATTTAGACAGCTTAAAAACGATTCAGCATTTCCAAGCTTAAAGAAGAAATAGTCACATGTAACTACAAGAGAGCAAAATGTGGCCCAGTAATTAGATGTTTGAGACTTGCTTATCACAAGTAAAAGTGCTACTATATACTATCCTAGTCCAAGTGCAGAATTTCCTTTGAGATCAATGTATATGGACTGAAGGTATATGACTCTTAAGATAATTTCAGCAAAGGCAAATACTTAAAAACTATGTCATCACAGCAGATTCTGCTCAGAGAATAGCAGGAAGGAATTACATTGCACACCGTTAAAATGTTAGCAACCACATTTCATTTTTGAAAAGGCAATTTATTTGTCCTGAAATAAAGAGTTGATTATATCTCTTATTACTGTTACAAGAACTTGATATATCACAAAGTGGAAGAGTTACAACATGTACCAACTATCAACCAGGAAAAATGAACCTGATTCATAATTCACTTTGAGAATGTCTAGTTAGTCAATCAAGTGATTTGTAATCATAAAGGCTGCCAGGAATTGAATGAATAATGGACCATACTAAAATCCTTGGATTTTCTAGTATTCTTATTTCATTATGTGACTTTTATTGCCATTTCTGATAGTTGTCTCTCTTTCAGCAGAACAAATTAAGCTACGCATATTTACTTGAAGGAATATGTTTGACTGTTTAATGTGCATAATGAATATACAAATGGAGTGACCATTGTACGTAACAACCAAATGCTAGATTTTTCTCCATGGAAGCTAAACCTTTTATGATGTAAAGCTTGGGTAGAAACAATCTCTTTCTTTCCCTCTGTTGTTCCTCCTGAAAGCATTTTTGGGGTAATCAATCTTAGCATAGATCATATTGTTACAGTACATTTTCTCAAGTTGTTTTATAGCTATAGAAATGATATAATTCATATAGCATAGTATCTGTTTAACAGCAATATCTTCACCCTATTTCCCTAGCTAAAAATCATATTACATTCTAATCTGATAGGCAGATAATATGTGACCTCTAAATACAGATTTTTAACAATAATCCGATAAAAGTATAAACAAGGACATATAAAACCACTCTGAATCTATTTGTGCAGAAGTTATAATTTGATACGTTTGTGTTGTTTATATGGAAAAATACAGATTAACTTAATTTGGTTTTTCTTCGTGGCTTTTTGCTATAAGAACAAGATGTTTAAACCAGACAACTGACATTACACAGGAAGATGTGGTTTGTACACTTTTTGTCAGACATTACTTTGGCAGAGAGAAATTTCACCCTGTAGTATGGTGTCCTGTCTTATTTTCATTATCATTTGTTCTTTGATATTTCTTCTCATAATTTTTTTAGGTATCCTGATGTTTCAACTGAATAAAATTGTGATCTCAAAGTGATCAGAGCTCTCAGACTCCATATTTTACATTATATCTGTTCTAGACTGTTGCTACTTGTTCTTTTTTGAGTGTGTGTGTATATATGTGTGTATGTCATTTTATTGTTTAAAATAAATGACCTTCAATATAGATTTTTACAATTGCACTGGTGATGTTTTAGACAGAGGGGTGCTAAGGACTTTACAAGCTCTTTGTCAATATCCATAGGTGGGATTCCAACTCCCCTTTAAAACTGAAGGTTAGGTTGTCATAAAAAAAAATATTATGTAAGACATGGCAATAACTATCCCCACCAATGAAATGCAACCAGGCCCAAGACTGAAATGTGGCAGCTGTCAAACACACACTCATGCTACCTAAAAACCAGTTGCCAAGTGAAGAATATCTTCTGTGAAGCTCTGATCCAAAGCCCATTGAAATCAATGGAAAGCCTTCTACTCATATCAATGGGCTTTGGCTCAGGCCCCAAATCAACTCAGATTTAGGAAGGCAGGATGTAATTACCCACACTGGAACGTAGCCAAGAGACTAGGGTTAGCTCTCCCTACTGTTACGGAAATTTCTTTGGTACCTTTTTAATTATTACAAATGAACAGAGCCAAAGTTTTACATCTCATCTGAAAGTTGTAGGGTGTTTTTAAGGACCATTGTCAGATTATTGTGTGATTTAAAATCACTGTGTGATTTTTAAGTCTTGTAAAAATAAACTTTGACTAAACCCATGTCCAAAAGAAATTGTTTGAAAACTACCAATGAAAACAGCATTTCTAAACATACATACATTCCACAGCAATGTTTGCAGCCCAAACATGGAGCAGTGTGCTAGTCATGAGAACAGGAAATGAAATTTGACTAAAACCTGACAAAGTGAAATTGATGGGTCTGTTGTATGTTCATTATCCAAACTGAGAGAAAAGAAAAAAGAAAAGAAAAAACCAGCAGAAATATTGAAAAATTAATTTGATTGTTTTAAAAATGCTTATGGTTTTAATATTCCAAAGTGCTAAGTCAAATACCGCAGTCTTTATTCAGGCAAAAGTCCTATTGACTTCAAAGGGAAGTAGCATAGTTGAGATTTGTTTGATTGGGTTTTTTTAAAGACATTGGTTTTAACCTAGCAGTGTCACTTTAAAAATGGTTAAGAATGTAATGAAAAAAAGTATTTAGATGCACCTCACAATTTTATGCCAGCAGCAGCAAGTCTGAAACTTCAGGGCCAAATCTAGTTTTGTTTGTTTTCAACTTTTTTTAGTAAGCTAGGCCCCGATTCAGCAAATCACTGAGCATGTGCTTAAGTCCCATTGACCTCAATGTGTTTAAGTGCTTTGTTGAATTGGGACCTTTAACACCTGTGAATAGTTCCATACTGACAGCCCTAGAGTTTGACTACATGGGGCACTTAGGAAAGTTAAGGTGAATCATCTCTAGGTGTGAAGGTACAGTGCATAAAACAAAGCACATTAAACCCCAGGTGGATGCTTTCATTCAGAAATAAAGTGGCCTTAGGAGGATTAAGTTACAGTGAACTGAGACCACTTTGCTCCTGAGGTGAGAGCATTCATGCAGAGTTTAACAAGCTCTAAATATAAGCACATTGACTTCATATCTTTAGTTGATTCAACTTAACTTGCTGGAGTGTTGCCATGTAGACATGCCTTTAGAAACTGAAGTCTATTTAACCACAGAGGGTCAAAACCTGATCACTTTGCTCACGCCATTGAAGTCCAGCTAAGAACTAAACTGATCCCATGAGCTGATTACACATAGGCCACCAAACTGCCATCAGTTGGTTCAATTCTCTACAATCTGAGCCAGAGCTGAAGTAGACAGTGTTTGAGAGGTGTTATACCCCATTACCAATTCCCTGAGTCGTGCAGGCCCTTCAGAACTTGTTTCATTAATGTTCACAATTTTATCAATACCCTGAAATGTAGTAAAACTGAAAAGCTGCTTGGAGCCAAAACTATATTCATTTATCTCTGTTTAGCGTAAAGTTAGAGAAATGATTGGTGTAACATTTTGATAGCCACATCAGGCTTTAGAACTATACCTTTTTAGCATCTCTCTATTTTAAGTGTCTGTGGCTATACATAATGAAGCACTAGCATAGCAAGCCATGTACTTTTAGCTTTTTACACTCAGAAAAAATGAAGTAGTAACAAAGATGGTTGCAGAAAACAAAACCAAACCTCCTGAAATAACAGATTCCCGTTCATTCATCTTTGTCACTTGCCCCTTGCCCTGGGAGAGTAGAAACTTGTTATTCATTCAACATTTTTTTTAAACTAAACTAATAAATGTAGTTATGTTATACCTCCATGTTTTAGCAAACTAAAACACTTTGATCTTTGATATAATACCACATGCAGCAAGGAGGTGAATTTTGCTACCGTTAGTATAAAACTCCATAACAGCAGAGGTCAGTGGGTACGCAAGAGCCCATGCTTCCTTTCTAAATACTGTTCAAAGGTGTTTGAATGTTAACCACTTGAGTGCCATTTCATGTATTAACTGGACTCAGTTAAACATCTAGTTGAATAATAAAAAAGTCCTGGAGAAGTTTGGGGAGCACAGGTGTTTGTTTGTTTGTTTGTTTGTTTGTTTGTTTGTTTGTTTGTTTGTTTGTTTGTTTTAACTCCACAGACTTAGTTTGTCACAACATATTGATAATTTTTTTTGTTTCAATTAAAAATAAAAGTAGTGTGCTTAAATGGGAAAACTAACTTTTCATAGAATTAATGCTGTACAACACACTCCCAGCAAGTCAGCCTGTGGGCAGGTCTTGGCCAGTTAGCTCCTCCTCACTCTAGCCCTGGCAGTTTTGACTCCCTCCTTGGTGGTGGACTGGTAGCAGTATGCCTGGGGTAACAGAAAGGCCAGGTTTGTTTCCCCAGGTTCTTCAACTCCACAGAGCAGGATCTCCAAGCCTTTCCGCCTACTGTCTGCCTACTCACATGGGTGTGGGCAGATATGCACGTACATGTCTACACACAGACACGCCCAAGGAAAGAAGGAAACTGCACCCCAGCACTGGGGATCCTGAAGATCTACATCAGATATTCAGAATACTGACTTGTGCTTTAGCCCTTCACTCTGGTGGCTGCCTGTTAATACAGATGATAGCAGGGCCTATAGTCTTGCAATCAGATTGTGTAGCATCTATAAAGTGGTCAACCCAACTTTAGCAAGATTTTATTCTCTGCAGTGCTTATCTGAAAAAGCTACTTTGCTTCTCTCTTCCCATATGTATGTTTTTACCTCACCCGTTGACTAGAGATGGCCAGAAAATGGAATTTTCACCCCAGGGGAAATTGTAAGATTTTGATATTTGATTTCATCCCAAATTGGGAAGAAAAGCTAATCTTGTATTATTTTTTTTTTATTTTTTAAACCAAATATTCTGAAATACTTTATTTTCATCTTATCAAAATACTTTTTTGACTTTGTTTTATTTAGTTTCAGCTTTTATTGTAATCAATAGTCTAAATTAAATGTTTAGACATGATTGAAACAAAAGATTTTGATGATTTCCCATCAAATTTTCAACGATATGGCTACATTCCCATGAAACATTCCAATTTCATTGAATCAGAGTTTTCGGACAGAAAATGGTTCAGCTCTGCCGTTGACTCCTGTGGTTTTCCAACAGAAGCATCTTCTTCACCTGATGGGAAGGCACTCTGCCATGTCTCATTACACCACTTACACTGCAGGTTCACCTTGGGGCCCCTGGCACTAGATCCAAGTGTTGCTAGAGTTGGGAAGGAATATTCTGCTAGGATTTTACCTCCTAATTTAGCTTTCCAGAGATGCATCTTTGCCAACAATGAATATCTATCTTTCTTTGGAGACCCTTGCCTCACTGTTTGTGGTGCAGGTTGTGCATTGTTTTGTCATTTACTTACTGATTTGTTCCTAAGCAGGTAGTACTTGCTGGCAAAGCATGATCTAAGAGAGCAGTTGGACCAAGTAACCAGCTCCATTAGACCACTCAGACCGAAAACTCCGAAAATGCACAGGATGAAGCCTTAGCATTTGCACTGGAAGGAGGTGGTTGTGCCTGTGGGCCTAGCACACAAGGCTGAGCCATTGCAGGGTCTAAACGTTCAGCCTCTAGGTGAGTCGTGCAAGCTATGCTGGCCATAAACATTCAGGTTTCAAGTGCATGCTGGTCACTAGTCTCTCTTCGTTCTGTATCCCTGCTGGTATAAGATTGCTCACTTTGGTTCAACTGGTTGTTATTAAGAGCTTCAGCCAGTTTCACTGCACATCACACAGTTGCCTTTATTTATGGCCTGGTGCCCAACAGTGCTTTAAGTAACTAATGTGCATCTACAGGTAAAGCTGTAGGAATAAAAATTGTAAAATAATGTAGGAATAAAATTGTCATAGAATCTATTTGTAATATTTGAACTCCCCTCAGCTATATTCCATACTGTAAATGTAAAACTCCATATTGTACATGTAAAACTCCATTTTAACCAAATGTACTCCATCTTGTAATGTAAAACTCCATTTTAACCAAATGTACTCCATCTTGCACAAAACTCTTTCTAAACTGTTAGATGATTAGGTTTAAGCTGAACAAGTGTGAATGGAAGGTGCGTGTATGTGTGAACCAGACCCAAACTGCCAGCTTGTTCTGATGAAGTGTGGTGTCCACCCTAATGGCTGAGGAAGTGTGAACACATCCCTGAAAAGCAAAACAAGAATCCACCTCAGAAAACAAAAGAGCAAACTTAATCACAACACCAGGAACGAGCTGAAAGTCACGTCTGCTATTGTCCAGCAAGCAACGGACAGAGAAGCGACGTGACAGCAGAACTCCTAAGTTTAAACTGAAGACAAAAAGATATAAAAGACTGGGTGAGATTCAAAGCTTTGGGGAAGAGAGAAACTGTTCTGCAACCAGCAAAGAAGAGCGTCGGTGCGCGCCCGACAAAGACCCTGCTCTCCTCGTGCCCAGCTTCCCTGGCCAGGTAGCTGCCACGAGCCACGAACTCCAGCAACGAACCCAAGCTGCGATCTCAAGCCACGATAAGGACTGGTAGCTATACAACCTCAGAACATTTCCTGGTGTGTTTGGGCGCGTGTGTGTTTGTGTGTGTATGTGCATAGGTTTAAGATAGTTATTGTGTGTGTATGTGCATAGGTTTAAGATAATTATTAATTTAGCATTTGATAATAAATGTGGCATACTGCCTTTTCCCCTTAAAAGGATCTTTTTAGCACAACAAAGCAACATGCTAATTCATTTATATAAATAGAAATAGTTATGGCTCTAAAAAATAGTAGCTTTCTGTCCAGCACTGATTCTGCTCTTATTTTGACATAATCAGGAGTGACTACGCTGATGAGTTACAGTTGCATAAGACCCAATGTTTTTATCTTCTGCAACAAACCAAATAAGCAGTCAGTCTGTATGTTAATTACAATAAACTAGCTAGGAACACCCCAGTTACGAACTACCAGTTAACCACACACCTCATTTAGAACCAGAAGTTTGCAATCAGGCAGCAGCAGAAACGAACAAAAAAAAAGATAATACTGTACAGTACAGTGTTAAACGTAAGCTACTAAAAAAAAAGTGAAAAATTTTTTTTTTTAAATTTGACATCGTAAGGAAACAGTTTCTGTTCTTGTTTCATTGAAATTAAAGTGGTTAAAAGCAGCCCTTTTCTTCTGCATAGCAAAGTTTCAGAGCTGTAGCAAGTCAGTGTTCTGTTGTAAACTTTTGAAAGAACACCCATAATGTTTTGTTCAGTTACGAACATTTAAGAGTTATGAACAGCCGCCATTCCCAAGGGGTTCATAACGCTGAGGTTCTAGTGTACATACTTTTTCACTACTTTAAAAGTAAAGTGTTTAACAAACTAGCTTAAAAAATATAATGTTTAGTTTACCCCCGGATTATTTGAGAGAGGTTTATTTAGGTGACACACAAATCTTCCACAAATCATCTACAGGAAAAGATGTGTGAATAATGTATAGCTGCTAAAAAACTTAGGTGGATTCAAAACACCATGTGGGCAAAGTCTATATAAGCTTTTACTATGTGTAAATCCAACATTGGCATAAGAAAACTCTCCGTTTTGCCCAAAGACAGACTGATCCCAAGCTCACAGCTGGAACTTGTGTGTGTGGTCTCACTCTGCAGACCACTAGAATCCCTTGCTGAGGTTTAATCTAATCTGTACTTTACGTGAAGTAAATAAGACTCAAGTAAACAAGAACATATATTTAGGAAAGTAGATCCCAGTGCAGTATTTTTGACTGGCATATTATATTATGGGGCATGATTTTTCACACAAACGTTTAGCAAGCCATAGTGACAAAGTACAGTTAGGATATGTCTAAAGGTCATACAGCTATCCCTTCAACAGACATAAACCCTATGTCCAGATGTATACAAAAGGTTAATGTTTGCTACCACATTGTGTTTCACACTAGGCCTGTAGGAATGAAAGGATATAGTTTTAGTTTTAGTTTGGATTCTACTGGAATTCATCTTTCTGTTTTATTGTAGATGGTAGGGAAGCGGGCGGTGAGGAAATTAGGTGTATTCTTCTGACTCAGATTTACCAAACCAAGACTAACCTTTTTACCAAAATAGAACTTGGTGAGTAGCAAATGATCCGAAAGAATATGTAAGCCTTTAAAGTAAAGGGGCCCAAATTTAGAACTTGGGGTTTTCCTCACTAGACTTTGGTCCCTGTTCTCGGTTAAATAACTTATTTTTAAAGTCATGTTCTTGCTTGATAACATGGTGTGCTGCTAAACAGCAACAAGCCCTGCTTTCAGAGTGGAGATTCTCTGGGAGCTGTTGCATGTCTATCCACTTTATGCTTTACCTTCTAAGTTGTTTCACAGTGAAAACCATCAGAAATTCGATGGCTAGGCCGTGCCAAGCTCCTTACACCAAAAAAAGGGGGGGATGTGGGAGGAAAGGACATTCCTTTTGAATGAGAGCCCCTACATTATTCCCCAAATATTAGCAATTCCCAGGCTGCTGGGTTAAAGGCTGCTGCTCTTCCTTTTTCACACTTTAGGCACATTACTTACATAGCTATAGGGCCAATTTTTAAAAGCTACCTTGGATCCAGGCTCGGCAAAGGAGGAAAGTTAGAAATGGCTACTGCACGATTTCAGTATGCAAATAAACACTTAGTCATGAGAAGGGACATTTTCTAGAAGACATACTGAGGAAATCAGGCTGTGTTCTCATCCAAATGTTTTTACTTTAACATGAGCCATGGACAGACACGCAGCATGTACCATGTAAAATAAGAAGTGTGAAGCTAGCACCTCCGCCCCCCAAAAGGGTTTTTTTTTTTAAGAGAAAGAGTTTAGGAATTCTGGTATCTCCTAGGTCTTCCATGCAATTCAGGTATAGGCCATTCGGTACCAGAGAGTTGCGGCACTTCATAGTAGCTATTGAGAAGCTATCAGTAATCTTGATGATGCAGAACTGGGGGGGAAAAAGTCTCTCAGCACACAGTAAGGTCTAGAGTTGCTGTTATGCAGGGGATAGCATTACACAATCCCAGGATTAGCACGTTAGCACATAGCAATATGAGTTTTTACTACATGACTAATTGCGTATAAAGTATAACTTGAGAACACTAGATCAATACGATTTTCAGCACGGCACTGTGCAAACACACGGATTTGCACAGCCAGTTTATGGCTGCAGATGATAAAAGGACATCTTTTTAAAAGTGCTGTAGATGAAATAGCTCCTAATTCTCCTCCCTTATAAAGGGCATTTAAGATGGTGTCTTTCTATCCCTTCATGACTTCTGCGCACTACCCAAATTTTTCAAGGCCTTTTTCCAATCAAATTATCCTCTTAATAATTATAGACAAATTGATCTGAAACAGTTAATTCCCTCCCCCACACATCAGACCAGTGACTCTGAGGCTTGACATGAACCACATTTCTTTGCAATATCACAGACAGATCGATAATAGATTAGCTATACAATGACCCTTCATTTAAAAAAGAATGAACTCTTGGTTTTACTTCTTATATAAAACCTAAGCCTATTGGTAAACGTGAATAAAATACTCCTTAGTGACTTTCAAATATCCACTGATTATTTACATGCAAGCTCTGACTGAAGCTGTTATTAAAACTAAATAGCTTTTAACTCAGCAATTCAAAAATACATGTATATTTTTCATAAGAAAAACCTTTAAACACAAACTTACTTTTACAGCACCACAAAGTGGGGGTGGGAAACTTCTTTATGGCTTTGGTGGGACTTCAGGATTTGGTGTTTCTATTTTTACAGGAATGGGCTGATTTGTCTTAGGCTATTACTGTCTATTACTGCTGGTAGTCTCGGGGAAAGGTGGGAAGCGGTGAATTCTGGCTATCTGCCTAAAGAGAAATCAATGAAACAAATTAATCCTTCGCAGGCTGCAATGACACAGTAATCCATCATTCAGAGCTGCTTTTATATACCAAATCAGAGAGCAGAGGAAAGAGCCCTGGGGGACATCACAGACAACAACTTACACCAACACTGGGAAAATACTATGGAATCAGTTTATTTAAAGAGGATAGATTTCAGTTGATTGCCTATTTCATCCCATAAAGATTTTTCTTCCGTCCTGCTGTGAACCCATAGGTGACTGGCTATGTCTTCTGAACGCTGGGCTCCCTGGATGTTGGCTTCCATCAACTGAATATGAATAGGTTCTGAATAATTAGTACTTTAACCACAATGGGCAGGTAGCTGTAAAGTTGCATTTGCAAGTCGGTTTCCAGCCGTTTGCAGCTCCAGTCTGCTTCCACTGCAATAGGTACCAACACTCTCACTGAGATCAGAGGTTGCCGGATCAGGCCTCTCCTGCACTGGCTGCTTGGTGCCCCGGCTAAATGTGAGCCACTTTCCAAACACACATTCGGCCGCTGACGGATTTAAGCCCTAGCTCTTCAAAAGGATTCTCCTCTCTTCTCACCGCAGATGCAATCCCCGGCCACTTTAGCTGGAGTCGCGCCCTTATCTCCGAGGGGAGCGTTGGGTCCTCTGCGGCTTGTTATCTTAGGTGTATATAGCTTAACAAGCAAAAGGGGATTGTGCATGGCTAAGGGCGATGTGCGGGCTGAGATCTAGGGGACGCTGCGCCCAGGGCCTCATGCTGGCAGGTGCGGGGAACAATCCGCTCCCGTGGGAAGGGCACTGAGGGCGCTCGGAGAGCGCAGCAGGATAGGACTGGCCATTGGAAAGCGAAGTTTCTAAAGCCATGTACGGAGAGCCACAGCTGTCTGAGCATTAAACATGTCAAGAGAAATGTCTGGCGGAATGTAAACTTCAGTGGGGGGGAGCAAAGGAAAGCACATGGATTTGAAACAAAGGAATGAAATGCAGTAACCTTTCAAAACACTCCTTTCCAAAGGACTGAACGCAGAGGAGAGCGAGGGGGGTTAAATAAGGCTGAGATAGCCAGCCATGGGCGACAGAAACTGCTTGGAAGCTCTAATCTTGATGGGCGCTGCAGAAGATAAACTCTCAAGGAAGATGTTGTTTAAGGGCATGTATTCGGAGGAGTCAATTATTGGATTGCATCTATATACATTATTTTCTAGCAGGTGGTGGTAACCTTCAATGCCTTTACAGCTGCATTCAAGAAGCAGCCCATTTCAATTTCATCAGCAACAGCTACAGCGAGCTCGAGCTGTGCTTGTCTGCTGGAAGTTTCAAGGCAAAGTGTGGCACTTGGTCAGGCAAAGCCAAGGAAGTCCTCTTTTGCTCATAGCGCTTAGCCTCCCGAAACAGCTGATTTGCAAAGGAAGGTGCAATTCACAGACCCCTTAAAGAGTGGCGAGTTCAGAGCAGGGGATCCGTGCGCGAACCAGCACCGGGCGACTTCTCATTAGAGCTGGCGGTGGAGCCTTGAGGGCATCTCCCTGGCAAAGGCAGCGCAAAATGCACCAGCAGGTACCTTCTGGAGCCCAGGCTGTGGACGGGAAGTGCTGGTTAATGGTTAGAGCAGAGAACCACGCGGCAGGAGACCTGTTTTATTCCCAACCTGCTGCATGACCTGGAGCAAGTCACTTAACCTCTCCATGCTTTAGCTGCTTCATCTGCAAAATGGGGATGATACAATTACCTGCCACGAGTTAGCGAGGCTTAGTTAACTGATGTTACCGAGGTTCCCAGAGCTGAGGAAGCTCTGTGTGGCTCGGCAAGCGTGGCCCTCTCACCCACGCAAGCTGGTCCAATAACAGATATTACCTCACCCTGGCTTTTATCCACGGGGCCAGCCTTGAGTAAAAAGCGCCCTGTCCTTGCACATAGTATCTACTACGGTCTTCGGTCCTTATTGCTCTTATTGTTCATTAACCCTCTGGTTTCTCAGTGGGCGCCTTCCCACGCAGGGCCCAGTCCAGTGTTTTGTCCCCCAGCCCTGCACTGCAGCGTTCTTAGCGAGTACTGAAACCGAGGGGAAACCTCCCCAGTTGGTAAGTGGAGCGCCTCTGTAACGTGTTACAAAAGGGGTGTAAAAATCCCAGTGAGGAACCAGGGTGGAATTACTGAGCCAGGGAAAGGCTGCCCGTGTCGTTGGAACATAAGCAGTGGGGTGCTATTAGAAGCTTCTTCCAAGGGCCAAGGAGGAATTTTGGTAGTCCGGTCGGGTGATGGTTTCACCACCTTAGACACTTGGGATGCTTGTTTTAGTCTAGCTGTCCCTTACTTCGAAGGGACGGAGACTATAAGGACCTCGCGCTGCTGCTGGGGTCAGTAGAAGTATGCTAATTGGTGAGCCTAATTGCTTCAAGCAGTCATGCCTCTAAACATCGAGGGCGCAGCTGATGGACTCGGTCTGTTCCTAATAAAATGAAGACGCACTGAATTGAATTCCCGAGAAAGGCACTATAAAAGTTTCCACAGTGTAACTAAATGACTTCACCTATACTATTACCCCTCAGATGACATCTTGAAAGAAAGCAGACTCAACTCAGGCTCCATATTCATAAACTGGCTGTGCTTGGGCCAGTAAATCTGGCTTGATTTAAAAAGGCTTTTCATCCTTCCAATCAAATGAAGTCATTGTTAATTAGATGTTTTCTGTTAACAATGTCGCTCTTCCTTGCATTACCTGCTCACACATTCTGTAGACTTACTGCAACATCTGGATCAGCAAGTTAGCGTTATCAGTCTGTAGGAGAAAACGCAAAAGGCTAAACAGTTTGGCTGTAGGTGGTTTTCCTTTGGTGAATCCCTGTCTCAAGGAAAATGGTATGCACTGTACTACTGGTGAGATAAATAACATATCTGTATTTCTGGGAGATGATCAATGTCTCTGGATGGATCTCACGGGAACCTACTCCCGTGAATTGAAAGCAATTTTAGAAAATGGTTAGCGGCGTTTCCCAAAGAAAATGATTTAGAGTCTACAGAGGCTAATCTTGAATAGCTTGCATTGTGTAAATATAAACAGCGAAGAGCCACCAAAATAGTTGGTGGGGGTCACAACACATCTAAATGCTTACGCGTTTATCTAATTAAGACACCTGCTGGTAAATAAATATAGTTGTGGGGGGATATACATTAGAAAAGTAACCCAGTGCTTCCATTTCTAACGCGAGCTTCTTTAAAAACAATCAAACTCTAGATCCAGGGATTTTCCTAAGAGGTTCTGAAAGGCAAGTGTTCGCAGCTAAAAATACTAAAAGGAGAGCCCATTTAGTTTAGTGGTTTTACAAACCATGCATATATTCTTGATCCGATCCTCTTGTCTGCTGGAGGAAATCATGTTGCTCTTACTTCTCTGTGTTTCTTAATTAATATCCAAACATGACTACTTACTACTTAACAGCTCTCAGATCTCAATCTTTCACAGGCCACATACTGAAACAGAAACACGAATGAATAAAACACGAGATATAAGCTACGACCATGTATGACACTGTCTTAATAAGGATGCGGAAAAGTGTGCAATGCTTAAATAACATTACAGTGCATCGTGTGTAACATGAAGATGCACCATGAAATATAGAGTGCGGCCATCTCTCTTTTTTCTTTGTTTTTTTTCTTTTTCCAGTCTGGCTGTAAAAGATAGGGGCGGCCTGTTTAATTAGATACGGCAGGTGTTTTGCCCAGTGTTTTGCACTTAAACTGGTGACCTCTTCAGACTTTCCCCACAATCCTTTGTATTATATAAACCTATCTTCATCCCACTTAGGATGCTTCAGTCATGTGCCTTTCCCTCGGAATTGGCTCCAAATAAACGGATCGCAAACGTAAAACTGTCCCCCAAGACATACGAGCAAGAATTGTCAAGGAGACTTTGGTCCACTCCGCACGTCTATTACGCTGGTCTCTCGTAATGAGTCCCTGTATTGTCATACGTCATCATGACACTGATCCATGACAGTGTAATGCTATTCAACGAGGTTGTAGCATAGCCAGCTGCCTTCGCCCAGCACCTTTGTAACTCACTGCAAATGAACACCTTGGCTTTCTTTCCAAAGGATTGTTAAATAGCTTGAATTAAAAACAATCATCACAGGCATTTTACATCCAGACACAAGCTTTGCCTGCTTCATGTTTTATGTATTTATTCAATTTTGCTCATTTTGTAAATGACCCCATGTCTAACTAGCTGTTCCTATGCGATCTCTCCTTCTAGCTCGGAAACCTGCTTTATTAGTTTCTCTTCATTTTTTTTCCCAGGCTCTTTTACAAATGGCAGTACAGTTGTATGTTGTATCCTGTAAAGCATTCCTGAAATCAAGAGAAGACAGAGCTCTACCTCCTATATACAACGTTTTGAGAGCTTATACAAATATCTGGGTACAGACCTATTCCTGCACGCATCGTGTATGTGTGTGTGTGCGATGCACATAAAGGGGGGAGTTTTTTATGTACTGCCTTATTGCCGTATCCAAGCATATTGGCATATTTACACATGTGTAGCATTTTAATATAACATACACATACATGAAAATGATATCGGAGGGCTTTTGCCTTCAGCTATCTCTTATGAACACGCAGACATTCACCGCGTCGCACACCAAGCATAGACACACTGTCATCCGCCCACACAACCTATCGATCCCTCACTTGTACAAATACGGCGAGACCCCTGGGGGAGGGAGCCATGGCTAGGGGACAGACTTCAGGGATTTCAAAGGAGACGTGGCAGTCTGCTGGTACGGAACCGGGGGTGGTGGGAAAAGGCAGGCTCTGCACAGGTCCAGTGGAAAGTGGCAATGCGCCAGGGCTTTCAGGGGTGTGTATGTGCCCTGCACAGCGCGTGAATAAGCTTGATGCGAAACACCCAGGGACATCTTCACAAGCTCGGACTCCAAAAGCTTCGCGTCGACTTGCTAAAATTTCACCTGTCACGCAAGAGCCGGGCCGAAAAGTCCCGGCTGCATTTGTGTGTCTTGATCGTCAGTAGCAAGGAGGGGAGCACAGAGGCAGGGAGGAGCAAGGCAGCCAGATCCTCCTAGCTCCCCCTGCGATCCAGGGTAAAACTCCCCTTGGCTTCCTGGAGCAGGAGCAGAGCCAAAAGGCGCGCACGCCGGAGTGGGGAGGGGAAGTGTTGGGGCGCTGGGGGTGAACCCGGCCTCAGGCTGGAGCAAGGCAGGCTGCTGCTGCTCAGCCGTGTCCCTGCCCCGCGGCAGCAGTAACAACCGCCCGTGTGCCGCGCCCCCTCCGCGCCCCTTGCCCCCTGCCTTGCCTACCTTGCCCCGGCCCGCCAGCGCGCGGTGCGGAGAGCACACCCCTCGTGTGAACGCAGCGCGTGCAGCTGAGCCGGCGCGGGCCCTAAGCGGTGCGCGGATCCTGGGTCAGCGCAGTTCAGCCCCGCGAGGGGCTGCTCGCTGGTTCCCGCGGACGTGCGGATCCTGGGGCCAGATGCTGGGAGGTGCTGAGCGCCTTGCTGGGCTTCAGTGAGAGCGGTTGATGTGTCTGGCGTCCACCAGGAGGCGCCCAGCACCTTCCAGGATTGGCCCCTAAGCCTCAGGAACCGCCAAAGCCATTGATGCCGCGCTGCCGCTGGTCCAGCGAAGGTTAACGACTTCCTTGCAGCTGCTTGTCCCTAGTCAAGGGCTCTGGGAGCGAGGCAGACAATAACAGCAGCTGAGCCACCTGCGATCTATCAGTGCAATAAAATATGTACAGTAATGTGGAGTAATTGCTCTTTCCGCTTCCAGAGGGAGCTCAAAGCTGAGAAATCAAGGTTGGACTCTTCCAACCTGTAAACAAACTCCGCAGCACAGATGCAAAGCATGAAGATACACACTGACACAGGCAGCCGCCTACAGACAGAGCGACTTGTCTCCGAAGGGTCATTTTACGTTTTAGAAAGAGGGCGAGAGCTTCTTTCAACATACAGTCACCTGAGAGGGGCCAATGCAACTTTCTCCTGGTGCGTTCCTAGGTACGGGTAGCAGACCGTAATAAAAAAAGAAACAAGTTGGTGAAAAATTAGAGAGGGAGGGAAAAGGGCAGGGCAAAAATGATTTAACTAGCTTACTGTACTATTGGTAAAATGATCATTAGATGTATGCCCAGAGGATTGTTTAGCAAATATATAAATTCTGGACCTGTGTGTATTTGTGTATGCACACGCACACGAGTGCACACAGTTCATACACACACATGCACATAGATATGTAAATTGTGTGTGCATACACACGCCCTTTATATAAGTATATGTGCATATATATATGAAAGCCTACAGGTATATAACTATATATTCGTGCATATTTTCGTATGTAGATTTAGGTATAGTGAGGCTCCATGTAGCCAATGTATAAATATGTGCGTATGTTAGATGTGTTTTTTAATATACCGAATCCCGTTCGATACTTCACAGTTTAACAAAGGTTAACCCTAAAAATGCAGTGCTGACTCTGCAGTGGCAAACCCTAATTGCATTTAGCGCAACCCCTTCCAAGAATTGTTGGATGACATGGGATTTGGTTATTTGGAGACAATTTGCTCTCTTTGTGTTCTTGGGGAGAGGGGTGTGTCTGAAATCATCCCGTGCTAAGGCAAGTCAGCACATTAAAGGGTGTTTTTCTGCTCCAATCCCTGCTGCATTCAGCCTACACTGACTGCTCACCTGCACAGCCTGAGACACCAAAATCCCCTTCCTTCGACTCCACTCAAGCGGAACTCAGCACGATGCGTGACATTCCACAGACCCGAACCCTCGAGCCTAGAAACCTATTGCCAGGCAATGCGTGTAGAAATCCCCCTTTCTGCCAGACAAAGCCTAATCTGTGTCGTATTCTGTGTATAAATCATCAAATACAAGTTAAAAACGTGTTTCCTTCAGCGAATCCCATTTTATTGCTCTTTTACCAAAGAGATGACATGTCCTTGTTCAAAAAAGTACATTAAAGAATCATTGCCATCTCCCTGTCAAGTCATTATGCCTTTATCCCCACCAATTAACCACACCTCACAGGGCTGCTATTAACAGCGAAATTGAGCTTAAAGTAAGGGATCCCATTTCATGTAGATGGCGTGATCTCACTCAGAAACTCACATCAGACTGCCATAAATATGATGGAGGTCCCCGCTGCAGCAGGATCCGCCAAAAGTCCAAGAGGGAAAGAAACCTTTCTTCAAATATGTTAGGAAAAGTTCAGGATGCTGATTACCTGATGCGCAGGAAAGAAGGGGGTGTTTCTTCTCAGTTCAACACACGCAAAACACCCTTTAAAATGAGGGGAGATGGTCGGGAGGCGGGGAGATGGGGGGCTTTGGGCTATAGTAACCGCTTACGTCCAGAAGAAAAAGAGACGGCGTTTAGGGGACCAAACCTCTTCAGTGGAGGTAGGGGGGGAACCGAACTTTGCATCAGGGGACAAGCGTGTTCCCAAAAGGTGGTTTTCTCGGGCTGAGAAAAAGTTTCACATGCGAGATTCGAGGGAGCTGGGAAACCTGGAGTGTTTGCTGGGGAAATAACACCTGGTTTTCTCCAAATCGTCAACAGATTAGGACCGTTGTGCATGGATCCCCCGGAAGCAGAGAACTGAGCTCTGCCAAGCACGGTGAGGGGACGGAAGATCTCCTGGAACTAATTGCACCCGGGCAAGCTGGTTTGCGCGCGTGTGTTCTCAGAAAGAGCGTCAATTTCCTATGGGAAATTCTGCTACTCGTTGTCATAAATTATTGTGCTAGAACAGGACTTTCCACACTGCCCGCAAGCTCTCTTTTCGTGAGACGCACTTTTTTCCTGCTCTATAACCCTGATCCTTGGCAGGCCAGAAGCCAGCTCTGTTTATCTCCTTACAATAGCAATTTTATGCGCTATAATGCGACATCCATCGCAATGAATATGCATAGAAAGCTCTGAGAGCATATGAATGCATATTTGAAAATGTTACCTTCCCTACCTGTCCGTTTTCTTAGTTCCTTATGACAAAAGGCTTCCCAGATACCTTCAGTGACACTGAATGAATTCTAAATATTTGGTACACAAATTTAGCAAGCCTAAAGGAGATTAATTTTCCAGAGTAATCCAATTAAAAGATTTCTAAACTAATCTTTTTGCCAAAAAAAAAAACCTAGTGTAAAGCTAGAGAAAAATCGTTTATATGACAGTGATTTATTATATTGGTTTACTGTATAGAACAATTGCCTCCCTGCATCGGAGATGACCACTGTTAACCAACAGCACACTATCAGAAGTTGAAAACATATATATGTTCTGATTGTTTAAATTTTATTTATTTATTTATTTATTGGAAAAACAGTCATCCGCCACAGAAACCTGCCTGGAATATTACATGTAAGGGAATTTAGTTGCTTACAAGCACCATAGACTTTTTAAAGTGCTAATAGATTTATGGTCTCTTTTCCGACGCCCATCCAGAGTAATTAGCACATATGTTCTAAATAGATGATAGTTTTGTGAGCAATAAAGCAATTACCCATCGCTGGAGCTGACAGTTCCTTCAACTAAACTCCAACCAGCAGCTAATTGGAAAAGTCATTTCAGCTCGATTGTCTGCAATTAGTCCTGCTAAACTACTACACCCAAACTAACTGGTTTGAGGTTTATTTATTCATTTCTATTTGCATTTACAAACGTTTACCAAATAACGCTTAACTTTTCTAGCCTTTAGATCGTGTTTTCGGAGTCTCTGGGGCTGATTTTTTTTTTAAGTATGATCTCGTCTTCCAGTTCCTTTTTTTTCCGTCAATACTGGAAGGTTCAGTGATTCATAAACATTTGTCCACTGTGCTGAGACCGTTTGTTAAAACAATATTTCCTCAGCCATTCAGGAAATGTAGCCAGTTTAGCCAAATGGGAGGGGGTTAGTGCTGCTAAAATACTTTGTATTTCCTTTCAACTTTCGCTCTGCATCTGGGGGTACGTAGGTGGACTTTTTTTTTACCAGCCCACAGCTCCAAAAGAAATAAATAAGTTGTTCTGGTTAACACACTGGAACCTGTTTGTGACAAAGCACGAGCGAAGATTAATCAAGAAAAATAAAATTCCCACTATACAGTGCGTTTACTTTTTTAGCAAGAAGATTTTTAAAGCAAATGTGGAATAGGAAAGCCCTTTCGCTATAGTAAGCCGAACGCTTCCCTCCTGAAGGTGGAAAAATTAAAGGGCATTACATGTTCAGGACTTGTGCACAGTGAGTGGAAAAAATGTGTTAAACATCGGTTTGACGCCCCACCGGAGCTTCAAAATATATACCGGATGGGTTTCTTCTACTTAATTTAATCTTTATTGGGCTGGGCTTCTTCTTGCCTTCTATTCACCAGAACTCTCAGTAAAATGTATCATTTGACAGGAGAGGGGAGGGCTGTTTAGCCCCTCACTTTAAACCGCAGACTTTAGCAGGTATTTAGGAGGGAGGCGCTCTGAGGAGTTTGAAGTAGATTTCTTAAGTCAAGACTTCTGCCCAGGGCTGAGATGGATCTGGAGTGTAGAAGATTTGCGTGTTGGGATGGAACTTGTAGCCTTAGCAACAAAGTACATACTTAAAGGAATTTACTGCTAAAACATCCTGGACACAGAAAGAAATGCGAATATCTGAGGGGTTAGGAGTAGGAGACATAGATCTTTGGTTTGAATTGGAAGCGTCCCAGCCTCTTTAGCAAAGTTTTTCTATTTTCTAACAGCTACACAGTTTGTTACTAGTTTGGGTTAGGCTTTTACAAATAAATCTAGGAAAGATGAACAATGTTCTAAAAAGGAAAACCAACAACTTCAGTTTCAGCCAGCACTTTAGACTTGCTAAAGAAATCCTGATCTCAGTAAACTGAAGTTAATTGCCCAACTTCAGGCAGACAGTTGTATATGTATTTATGGAAGAAAAGCTTAGTTCACAAGTGTCTCATATGCCCATTTACGTGTCTGTCTCTGATTTTATTCAGTGTCCAGATAATAATTATAAGTGCCATAGGTAGACGGATAGATAGATTAAAATCTGTCATCTGCGAACAAGAATTAAACTAATTTTGACTGTCATTACATGTTATTATCATAAACATAGAGCTACAGTCCCACACTCCCATTCCAGGACGATCAGTTCAACTGTAAGGACCATTACGAGTTTAAAACTGGGAAGGATCTATACTGTAAAGAATATTTCCTACGATAAGTCTACACCAATGTTATAACTATTTCTGATGACTTCATTCTTTGTCTCTAAACATTCGAAAAGGACAGAGAGAATAGAAATGAGGACCCTATGAATTGGAACGGTCAGTTTAAAACTCCAAATTAATTATACGTACGCATATGTGTCTGTGCGTATCTGTATGTATGTGTGTACAGGATGTACATATACGTGTAAGTACAATCCACGTCTATATCCATGCATTCAGATCTATTTATCTATCTACACACACATTCACAGATGCAGTTCTAGAGTAAAGGCATTTTCGTTGCTCCCACAGTTTCCTTCTATTACGAGCGATTAGATGGTGTCTATTCAAAGTTGCTGATCCAGAGAGAAAATAGGAGTAGATAAAAGGAGATTTCAAGTGACCTCCTCGTCCCTTTCACACCAACCTGAGCCCAGAATAGCCAAGGATCAATTCGGACAAAAGCCCTTTCCTTTTCCCATTCAACTTCAGAAGATTCAGTGCGAGGGGTTAACAATAAAACATATAACTATAACCCAGTTTGGTAGGAGCATGCAATTTTGTACACGTTATTAACTGCACCGTTGGCTGTGCCTGCTCTTAATTCCCCAGAAATATGTAAATAAAATATACTTAGCATGATAAAATACATAACAGTTATTTACAGTTGGATATGGTCTGCTTGAGCGATTTGTTATGTTTATTCTATTTCATTTAAACTTTGCCTAAACCGCATACCATCCCTCTGCACACCGATAGCACACGCTGTAATAAACATATCTTACTACTGACAGTTTAAGTGAAAATGCTAAGGTTTATTACTTAGATCAACCTTATGATGAAGTAAACATGATTGTATCACTCCTGTTGTTACCAGAAGCGCTCCTGTATTTCCTGGGCAAAACACTTTTACAGTGTTTTAGCTCATGGCAGGGAAGAGAGTGACATTAGACACTTAAATTTACTCGCACAGTCCTTAGTCTGTGAAAAGTCCGACTCATATCTACTTCTGAAGGACTAATCCCTCTAGTACAAGAAATAAGAGCTTTGACAGGTAACTATTAAGGGAACTGATTATAGTGCTCTTGATTGTATTGTCAGGACAACCGAACAACTTTCGAACTCGTTTCCAAACGTCAACTTTTCATCAAAAGCCCATCCCTTTTGAAATGTAGGGATGCTAAATAACATCAAATTCATCCTTCACAGAAGTCAAGGATTTAAAATGTGATCAGATGGGTTACAGTGTAGAGTCTCGTGTTAATGGCTTTGTACACAGTTGTTTCTTTTGGCTTCAAGCACTCAGATCACCGCAGCTTTATTTGTGCCGAAAGTAAATATTTGGTTCTGGAGTCACTAAAGTGCGCGAAATGATTCCCAGATTTCCCTTGTATAGAACGGTTTGATTTGCAACAAGAGGCCATCAGCTTCCTTTCCTGTGGGTTGCTCAGGAATTGTCATGATCCTTTACACTATGAAACATGTGGCCCTGGATAGGGGTTTTTCCACCTGACATGCACATATGTTAAAAAGCAGACTTTCGGTATATTCCAGCATTTCGTTGTGATCTGCTGGATAGCTGGAGAAGGACAGACACACACAGAGAGCGAGAGCAAAGTTGCGACTCAGTGCCCTGGTTTCAGGTTATCAGTCAAGCGAAGAACTTTTGAGAGCTAACAAATGCCAAAAGCAAGCTAGAATGAGTGTTGGCTATTGGATAAACTGCAGTGACGGCAGATCGTCTTTTGGGAGGTGTTTTGCTGTCATTCCATTTTATGCCAACAGCGTCTAAAATAATTTTAAGGGCATTCAGAGGAAAGGGGGGAATTAATCTTATTGCAATGTCTTCATTTAATAACTTGCAGTAGAGACTAGCTGATAACACACCTTTAAAAGGCCACCTTTGAAAACCTGTACTGATAGATTAGACTAGAGCCACTGACCTTCAACATGTCTTCATATGGTTTCAGACATGTTCGTTTAGGTAGCTGAATGTGGCTATTTCTGATATACGCTCTCACCAAATTCCCTCATAGTATTTTTTTTTTTGATTGGTTGTTTTGAGGAGTTCGGTTTGTTTTGTTTTTTACTCCAATAAGAGCTTTGTTTGTTTTTTAATACCTCTGGAGGAGGCTTTTCTACATGATGTAGATAAGGTTTTGTCGTTTTTTTTCCTTTTCCCAAGGCCATCTTTGTTCAGTGTACAAAGGACAAAAAGGAATGATCAGAACAGGTGGGTTTAATTCTTTTTAAAACTATGTGACAAAGACTATAAGGGAGGCATTCAGAAATCAATTTTAAGTCAGACTTGGGAATCTGGCTCCAGAATATTTTGCCTCACTGTATTTTTTAGAAATGGGGAGAAGGCCTTGTAAATAAATCCTGGGTATATGCATCCATAGATTAGTATACATAGGAAACGCAGAGAGAGGGAGAATTTCACATGTAAATGCTGCAGTTTATTGAAAGTGAACAGCTATGGCCTAAAGAAAAAATGAAAAGTAACCAGCCATGGGCTATGAAGCCACCAGCTCATTATAAACTGCTGAAAACTACATTTCAAAGCAAGGAGCAATTTTCCTTTATACAAACAAAGTCCAGTGGATATATCTTTTATTATACTGTTAAGTGAACTCCGGTGTCATTCAAACCTGACCAGCACCGAAAAAATGCCTGGCATGGTTGAGAATAAAGGCCCCAGCATAGCTCCTGGTAGAGGAGGCCTCTCTGGGCATGCATCTTTCTAAAGGCCTGGCCTGGCACAGTTAACACAAGAGGCCCAGCCCAGCTGGAATCTGAATAGAGTCCTAGTACGGCTAAGGTTATAGCAACGGGCAACTTGGCCTGGCAAAGAGAAGCAGCTTGTAGCTGCAGGAGAGGCAGACATAAAAATGTTTTCATTATAATTAAATTTGCAAAGCAACCAAATAAAGGATATAGTGCACTATGAATAGCATCATGAATATTAACGGACTGACCTGGTATTAGACAATAGCAGAGACAATTTGTCAATAGTTTTTGGAATGTACTAACTGATTCGTGGGCAAAACAGCTCATTACAGCATTGGGTCGTTATTCGAGTGTGTGTACTCAGAGTGTAGATTCAAGGCATGCATTGAATAGGATTCTCTGAGTGTGTTATAAATATGTCTCTGAAGAGGGGGATTATGTGCATTTTAAAGGATTTTCAAAAAGGCTTTTGTACAGTTTTCAAATGTATTTTCTCATCAGAACAGGGTTTGATTTAAAATACTAACAATTGGTAAAGGCAAATATATATTTTACATGAGAACTGCTCATTGTGTCTTAAGATAGCAGTATATAGATATGTGTGTGTGCTGTCCCCAAATACACAATCCTAACTATGTGTGTGATATATATATATATGCACATAAACCAAAAAAGTCTTTGTGAAGCTTAGCAGGTGAAGCAGGTGTTTAACATGTATTTTAAGAAAAAATAAAGATGTCTCCGAACTCAGTCCTCAACTAACATGTTATTTTCTCCTGTACCCATGCTTTTATAAAAATCACTTCTATTGTGTTCTATCCATCTTCCCTAAAATAGCTTTTAACATTTGTTAGAGATTCACAACTGATTTATGTAATGAACTTTTGTTTCCTGAAGGCATAAGAGTGTACAGAAAAGCAAAGAAGAGAGTAAAACGGAGTCAATTTTTGTGTTTCACCAGATCAACAAATGAGCAACAAACCCTAAAATTCCGAACTGGGGCTAATCTAATGAATGTAGGTTCTGCTATGTCAAAAGGAGGTTACGTGTGAGAAAGTCCTAGCTTTGTATTGTTGGTACCGTGGACTGTTCGGGCCATTTGATATATGGCAGAGGGCACGTTAAGAAACAGTAGAAGCTCATTTCCAAAGTACATTTGAGTTGTCACCATTTTTAAGTCTCATTGTAATTTGTCGGGGGTGGAAATGCACTTTGTCAAGTGAACCTTGTTTTGACCTGGACATCAGAGGAATGAGTCTACTTTTACTGAGAGATTCACTAAGTCCCAGCTCAACTGCCTACAGTCTACTTCCCGAGCCTTACACAACGGTTCAGAGAGATGGGACTTTTGTCGGGAATCAAAACAGCACTAACGCGGGCTTCACAGTTCCCTTAAGTATCTGCTTTTAAAACACATAGGTCATTGGTGCTTTCTCAGATGCTGATCGTTACCATCCCCAGAACCATAATGGAGTAAAAAGGCATCTCTGAAACAGAACAACTTGAGTTGGTTTTTGCTTGCTTCTTATTGTAGCATGTTTCTCAGTTCAGGGGGATCTGATTGCTGTCCCTTTAATCTGTTGACACTATCTCTCAGATAAACAAGTTGCCATCGATCTTTTCATTAGGTGGCCAAATAACAAACAGAGCAGGTGAAAAACAAGAGCATTATTAGTACGCTGACATTTCTTTAACAGCCGTTCTAGCAGCATTATTAGAAGTAAAAGTTCTATTCCAGAATTACGTGCGATGGACGCATTGTGCATCAGTGGTGTCTACAATATTTGCGTAGATACACATAGGTAAACACAACCGGGTTATCTTACTAGGGGAAGTGCGTATGTAGAGACACGCACATATCTCTGTAGCTGTATGCTGAATGGAAAAACCAGGTCTCCTAAGACAATACTAAAAACTGGAGACTGCATATTTCTATAATCAGATGCAATATGTCTGAAATAGAGAGAGAGCAGGCCACGTTCTCAAGCTGGGCTGCTTGACGAGTCTCGGGGAAGCAGCCTGGATGGTAGAAGCCAAAGTTACCCTTGCAAAGTACTGCTAAACTGCAAGCCCATCACAGTGGGTTTCCAGTGAAATGTGGACAGACGTTGCTTCCCAAGTTACCCCGTTAGAAACACCGAATAGAAAAAGCAGTACTTGCCTGGTGAAGCCTGGTTTGGCCCGGGTTCTGGGTGCCAGCTGAAGCGATCCAGCCTCCGAGGAAACCTTTTCAAGGAGGAGCAGGGCACACGCTGCTGGGTCCATCCACCTTCTCTCTGGCTCTCCTTCGCTCTCTCTCTCCCTCTCCCTCTCTGTGCCTTGCTCTGCCTCTTTTACTCCCTGTCTCTTCACAGTCTGGGGAGTAAAATCTAGATGATATACATACAGAGCTTGCTTTTTTTGTCTGATTTAATCTTATTCGTTTCACCTTTTCACTGACCAGGAGCAAGGAGCGAGAGTTTATTTGGAAAGAGGGAGAGAGAGAGGAAAGGAGCCCACTGTTGCATAGTCAATAACATCCTTTTTATCAATGCAATATACAATAGGGGCGGCTTGGCCAGGGGACTCATTGAAAATCTCTTCATTATTCCAGGACAAAACAAACCGTTTATTCTGATTTTAGAAATCATCCTCTCAAACGGGCTCAAAATCTTACATTTGTGGGCTTGACAGAAAACAGAACCATTAACGAGGCACATCTAAGGGTTTGCTGCTTTGTTTTCTAAATGACTGGGAAAATCTTGCTTTAAACAAACCAAAAAAGCTTCGGTACTATTTGACCTGCCCCTTCTCCTGCAGGTTTTGCTTGGGCTCCAAACTGATTTAAAACTTTGCTATGCGCTAAGGGGGGTTCAGACACTTTCTTTCTTTCTTGTCACACACACACACATTCACCCTAAGCGCATTTAAAAAAAATAGCACCGAAGGGGACGTGACAGGGAAGAAAGGGTGGGAGAACGGAGGCTAGAAGAGGTGCACAGTTAAAAAGGAAGGTTGGTTTCCCCAGTGCAGCGTCTTTAAAAAAGTCATAAAAAGATTTTGTGGCTTCCTGCTGCTTCAGAAAAAGGCACGGGCTTTGTGCCTGGAGGAGGAAAGGGGGAGCCGGGCTGTAGCGCCTAGGCTCGGTTCCTGTCCGCTAGATGGCAGCCGTATCCAGTGATTCCATTACACGGTTGGAAGAGAGCGCACCCCCCTTCCCCCCCAACACTCACACAGTCCAACCTCCACTCTCGCTTCCCGGGACTTTCGTTTACAAGCATTGATCTTCCCAGACAACAAAACGAGAATGTACTTTTGTTTTATTAATAATTATTGAAGCATTGCTGGCTGTGTGAAGAGCCTGGGTAAGGGGCGCTGCTGGAAAACGTAACATGCTGACAAATAACCCAGCCCGGGTGAAGTAAGGTGTTGGTTTCTGCTCTCATTTCATGACACCGAGAATCCCACCAGTGTCACTGATCGCAATTAAAAATATCAGAGGAGGAAGAACGGGTTAGGAGATAAACGGGAACCAGCATCGTGGTAGAACAAAAAGAGCAAAGTTGAATCCCAAATGTCTGTCTATCCGTCCATACACACTTGCACTGCTCACTGCACAAAGCGGTTTTCTTTCTCTTTTTTTACTTTCAATAATTAATATTCCGAATGACGTTTTGCCATTGGAAACATACAGACATCCAATTTAAAAAAAAACAGCTCAAAAACTTTTCAGCGTGAGCCCAAATAATTTCCTTTTAATTCCCCTTTGCCCCTATCGCAATGCATCGCCCCCTCCCCCCGTCCTTTTGATGTGTGTGCGTGTGTGAGTGTGTATGACCATAGACAACCCATACTAATCAGGTCTCAAAGTAAATAGCAGCGCAGGGCGATCTCAATGTAAATTGTGCTTCTCAGAAGAATCCCCCCTTCATTCCCCAACCCAGTCAGTAGGTAGCAGAGAATTAAAAAAAAAAAAAAAAAAAAGAGGGGGGCTCTTAACCAATGGAGTGAAGGAGGCTTGGCTAACCTTAGCCTCCCATTTTCTCTCCCCCCAATTCAGGGCTCTGACCACTCAGTCGCCTTTGATTATCAGTTGCCAGCAGCCCCTCTCTTGGCTCCTTGACATGAGCTCCATATAAGGCAGCGATCTCCATAGAAACGTGTCAGTTTCAATAGTAGTGTCAAAGTTCACTATATACAGACATTCGCGCAGATCCCCCTTTCGGAAACATTGCTCTGCTAGTCTTCCCGTTTAAACGCATTCATTTTTTGGGTGTCTCTCTCTCTCTCTCTCTCTTTCTTTCTCTCTCTCTCTCTCTCTCTCTCTCTCACTCTCTCTCTCTCTCCCCTTTCTTGCATATTCTATTAGTTTTTTTTTTCCTTCAGCTCTCTCTTCTCCTTCCTTTTCTTCTTTTTTCCACCCTTCCTCCTTCGCTCCATTCCTGCAGGAGAAGAGAGAGAGAGGTGAAACTAAAAAAAAAAAGGGGGAAATAAAGAAGAAGCTGCAGCAGCCCAGAGAGAGAGAGAGAGGACGCGTTCACATCTTAATATCATCGTTCTTTTCACCGTTATTGTCTCTTTTTTTCCTTTTATTTTGGGGGGAGGGTTTTGGTCCTGGCTGATGAGTTTTTATCTGAAATACTTTTTTTAACCGAAAAAAAAAAGAACAATTTTCGGGCGAGCTCCAGTGATTGTTGTGACCAGCGCCGTGTGCTCGAGCAGAAGGAGAAGGAAGGGGCGAGCAAGAGGAAAAGAAGAGGATTTATTTATTCGACCTACTTTGGATCTCTCGTTTTCTGCGGGTGTCATTATTATTCACATTCCGGGTTGGTTGTGGTTTTTTTTTTACCCTTCGCTGTGAATCCGTCTCCGCTGCGAATTAGTCACATCCAATTTCTTTTGTATTTCTTTGAGAAAGAGAGAGAGAGAGAGAGAAACAACCACCACCACCAACACCACCAACAACCTCAAACTGTCTAATCTCCCGGCCCTCCTCGATCGCCTTTCCCGAGCCTGCCTTCCTGAATGGCTGACTGCGTCTTGCCCTGGACCTGGCCCCCGGACACTCTTATCCCCTGATCGTCGGCAGCCGCTCTCTCTCCGCCACCCGCGCCCAGCCCTGCGACCCCCAAGACCCCAGAGAGCCGGCGGCGGCGGCGGCAAAGGGGGAGAAGCAGCGGCACCGGCCCCGGCTGGGCCCCGGCAGCGAGCGGCGGCTGCGGCGGCAGCAGCCCCGACCTCCTCCTACTCCTCCTCCTCCTCGCTCCGGCTCCCTCTATGTCTGCACATCCCTCGCGCTCCTAGCGCTCGGACGGTGCGGCGGGCGCGCGCGGCGTGTGTGTCCGCGGCTTGCCTCCCCCGCGCGGCTCTCCTGGATGCCTCTCCCCGCAGCCTCGCCGGCCGCTCCTGATTGTGCAACTTGAGAGGGGGGGGGATCTCGCTCTCGCGCTCTCTTTTTTTTTTTTTTTAAAGGGGGGGACACCAAAACACCCCGCACCTCTCCCTTCCCCCCAAAGAGAGGGCGCGAGGGAGAGAGGAGGAGGGGGGCTTTTTGCAAAAATAAAGAGAAAGAAAACGGCAGGAGCAGCTTCCACCGCGAGAAGCGGCGGCGGCGGCGGCGGCCGGGCAGCAGGCAGCGGCGGCGGCGGCGGCAGCAGCCAAGATTCCTTCTCTCGCCTCTCTCCCCCAAATCCGAGCCACCCACTCCCCCCCGCGGCCCCCCTCCTCGCCCCGGCAGCCCTCCGCGAGAAGCTCCGCTCCCCAGCACTTTCCGGGCCCGAGATATGGCAATGGTAGTTAGTAGCTGGCGAGATCCGCAGGAAGACGTGGCCGGGGGCAACCCGAGCGGCCCCAACCCCGCAGCTCAGCCGGCCCGGGATCCGCAACAGCAGCAAGCGGCCTCGGCGGCCCCGCACACCCCGCAGACCCCCAGCCAGCCGGGCCCCCCTTCCACCCCGGGCACGGCCGGAGACAAGGGCCAGAGCCAGCAGGGCTCGGGCCAGAGCCAGCAGCACATCGAGTGCGTGGTTTGCGGGGACAAATCGAGCGGCAAACACTACGGCCAATTCACCTGCGAGGGCTGCAAAAGTTTCTTCAAGAGGAGCGTCCGCAGGAACTTAACGTACACATGTCGTGCCAACAGGAACTGTCCCATCGACCAGCACCACCGCAACCAGTGCCAGTACTGCCGCCTCAAGAAGTGCCTCAAAGTGGGCATGAGGCGGGAAGGTGAATATTTCTTCCCTATTATATATCGCTCGCTCCGTCCCCCGTGTGTGTATTTGCAATAATCCATCTCCGGCTTTGCACCCAGGCTTTTTGGTTTGCGCTGATGCCCTCCTCCTCTTCCTTTCCTTCCACCCCCCCCTCCGCCACCACCGCCACCACCACCGCACACTTCTCTTCCCTGCTCCCTGCGATGGGAATTTATTATGATGATCAGTCACTAAATATTTATTATTTCTCCAGTATCACTAGTACTCTCGGTGTGTGTGTGTGTGTGGTTTTGTCTATTTTTGGCATGAGGCTGGGGGGGGGGACATCATTCTTTACAAGATGTATTTCCTTCCATTCCCCCCTCCCTGCATATATAAAATGGAAAGAAAAAAAAGCCCACAACACTTCGCAGTAGATCCATTTCCACCATCATCTTTCCTGAAAGAAAGATGAAAGACAATGTAAGTGGTGGAGGGAGGGAGGGGGAGAGAAAGAGAGAGAGAAAGGGGGAGAATTATGTTACTGTATCTCCGCTTCCTTGTGCTTTCCAGTATGGTAGACTCTGCCTCTTCCAAGCTCTGGCCTTCTTTTCACTCCATGCTCTCAAAGGAAAGTTTGTGACCGAACCGTGTTTTTATAGTTCTGTCATTTTTAGCATGCTACTCGTCTTATTTCTCCATCAGATTTCCCCCTCTGTTTAAATACTGCGTACAAATTACAATTTGCAACCTATTTACTGATCCTTCTGATTTTAGCATCATCTGTTTCTAGCATGAGGTCCCCACCATTTAAAACGCTATTTTTCATAGTAGTTGTGGATGTTCGCTTGCAATATGTCTTATGGTCCTGTAGCAAGATCTGCTGCACTATATTTTCTAAATCTATTTACCAGTTAAAAGGTAAAGTTTATCTTGTGACTATCGTTAAAGATGTCTTATAGTCAAAGAAGCGAAAACAGTCCATTTTGTGGAGTGGGGATTACCACTTCCTCAGTTGGTTTTAAAATTATATTTTACATGCCACAAGAAAAGAAACTGAGTTTCTTCAGATCTGAAAGAGCTCGCACATAGGACGACTTTATTTGTACCTTCAGCGAGCTGTTTGTAGGCGTCTGGGGGGGGGGAACAAAGTTAGAATTGTGTTTTCATTTAATTGAAAAATTACTGCCAAGTTTAAAACTATAATTAGGTGGAGGGGGAAAAAAGAGTCCAGCCACTTAGATTTTGAGGGCTCACTTGGTATTTAGGTTTTTCATCAATATCATAATAAAAGACAAAGTTAGGAAAACATTGCACGCTCTGAACTGGACAACATAAATTATATATGTGTGTGTGTTAGTAATAAGTCACAGGAGCCGTATCTTCTCCTTAAATTACCTTTGTTTACATGGCATGCAGTTTAAAACGCTGGCACTGATGAAGTAGAACATACACACACTAAAAAAAACTTTGGTCAGCTTTAGGAACTCAAAGCATGCTTACGTTTTGTATTGAGATGGTTAATGAAGCCAGTGTTTTGCAGTTGCAAGCTCGTGCATTCACTGGGCAAAGCTGTCTACAGGCTTTTGCAGTTGCACCAGCGCAGCAAAGATATTAATTAAACCGTCGCATTTTTTTTTCCACTAATGTTTGGCTACTGTAAGTTCAGACCCTTTTTCCCTTTAGAATATTTAATCTTTCTCTTCCTTCTACCAGGGAGAACTTTGCTGGGCGGGAGAGGGGACGTGTATCGGATGGCGGCTGTGTGCAATAAAAAGTTAGAAGTGGTTAGCTATGGGGCTGTGACCTGGTCCAGTTTTAAGGCTAATTGGGTGGTATTTTGGAAGAATATGGACGCATTTATTTTGTAAACCACTGTTTGCTGGTCAATCTACACGCTGCTAGGACAACGGACTGGGGCATAAAGAAGAGTTCGGGTGGCTATATTTGAACAGATTGGTGTGGTTGTCTTTAACCCAGGCAGCACGTTGCAATCTGGAGGATTGCTTTTATTTGTCTTTTGTCGGTCGCTTTCCTTCTGCTGCAAGGTGTGTGTGTGGGGGGAGGGGTAGATCGTCTCCTTGTCTTGGCTGGGATGGGGGGGGCATTTTTTTTAATTTGCATTCCATTTTCTGTTGCGGCTGTGCTGGCGATGGGCTCGGGCTGCCTGTGCGGGGCTGGGGGTAAGGAGCTGCAGCCTGCTGTGTATGCACTGATCCATGCGTCTCCGCCGTCTCGAGCTCTCCGGGAGCGTGTGTGTGTGTGGCGTGCGTGGCTGTGGGAACGAGCCCTGCATTGTCTCCGGCTCGCTGGAACGTGCGAGGCGATGTTCGCAAGCCTCCTGGATGCACATTTCCTCTCCTTTTCTCTTTCTTTTTGTCAGCGGTTCAGCGAGGAAGAATGCCTCCAACCCAGCCGAACCCAGGCCAGTACGCGCTGACCAACGGGGACCCCCTGAACGGCCACTGCTATCTGTCGGGATACATCTCGCTGCTGCTGCGGGCCGAGCCCTACCCCACCTCGCGCTACGGCAGCCAGTGCATGCAGCCCAACAACATCATGGGCATCGAGAACATCTGCGAGCTGGCCGCCCGCCTGCTCTTCAGCGCCGTCGAGTGGGCCCGCAACATCCCCTTCTTCCCCGACCTGCAGATCACCGACCAGGTGGCCCTGCTGCGGCTCACTTGGAGCGAGCTGTTCGTGCTCAACGCGGCGCAGTGCTCCATGCCCCTGCACGTGGCCCCTCTGCTGGCCGCCGCCGGCCTGCACGCCTCGCCCATGTCCGCCGACCGGGTGGTGGCCTTCATGGACCACATCCGCATCTTCCAGGAGCAGGTGGAGAAGCTCAAGGCCCTGCACGTCGACTCGGCGGAGTACAGCTGTCTCAAAGCCATCGTCCTCTTCACATCAGGTGAGCGTGCTCGGGGGCGGGGGCCGCTGGGGGGAGAGGTCGGAGGAGGCGAGGCAGAGATCACTAGGCAGCAGCCAGAGCAAAACCAGAGGAGGAAACCTCCCAGCCACCCCGATCTCCCCCCCCCCCAACACCCAAAGCCAAGCTGGGCTGGGGTTAGCTCGATGAAACCCACCCGATTTCCATATCCGTGGGGCTCCCACGTTTATGGGAAGAACTGGAGATGGCTCCCACTGCCCGGGGCCTTGTGGATCCTTGGATAACCGGGGCGGGGGGAAGAAGGAGGGGAAGAAATAGAGAAATATGACCATGTATCTGCGTGTGAGAGAGTGAATGTCTGCCTGCCGGGGAGAGAGAAGGGATGCGGGTTTCTTGTGGCACTTTAACTGGTAAGGAGGGGTTCTCCCTGAAAGTGTTAAAAGGAGGGCATACGCACAAATAAATAGCAAACAATACTGATTTATTGCTGCCTGATTTCCCCTTATCGGAAACCATTCATGTTGCAGTTGCAGAGATTATTGAGGATCGTAAAAAATGGATTCAATCTAAAAGAGAAAGGCCACACACACAAAAAAAAAATCATCAACAATCCACCACCAACAATAGAACCAGCAAGGCCAGGGGTGGGGGGTATGTATCAGCTTCCCGGCTTAGAGAGAAATCTTTTTGCTCTGTAAACCGCACAAATATTGGAATTTTAACAGATTGCCTGGAAAAAATGTCAAATTAAGTGTAGGAGGTGGTAACATGCATGCATGCATGTTAACAATTTTTCTTATGATAGATGGTTCAAATTAACTTGTAGGAAAGTGTATTAACTTTGCCTTTGATGTGTTCTGGTTGTAGCCTATAAGATTATAATACATCTTTCATTATTGTAACCTGCAAGAGGGAAATATATAAACATCAAAGACGAACAATTTGTGGAATATATAGGAAATATAAACAAAGCAAGATAAGAAGCCGCTCAATGTTATTTTCTCATGTTAATATACCACCTTTTTCTTTCTTCCGCCCCCCCCCATTTTTGAACCAATCCTCCCATTTAGCAATAAATAAATAATTCTAATAAATCTAACTTGAAACTAGGCCGAACCAAAATTAAAAACATTCTTGGACAAAGATGGCAAATCGTTCAAAGGCCTTGTTTAACAGTAAGCAGTTTATAATCCATCAATATTTGTTGCCTTTCATGCATGAAAAATAGTATTTACAATGTATTAAAATGACTCTTAAATTTGCACAATATTGAAATGTAGCAAATGTAGTATTAATATCGATTTGAAAGTCAGATAATTTATTTAGACAGGAGTATCTAATTTGTATGCAGGGTGGTCAGAGACATGTACTTTGACTGCCCCCTTTTACTTTCAGTGCAAATGCAGTCTTGTAGTGTTGGAGGGAGTATTTCTTTGCAAAGGATAAAGTGCAGATCTTAAAACAAATGGAAGATTTACTCATTAGCCACCTCGACATTTTAATGCATTTTATCTTAATACGTCTTCTTGATGGAAACATGTTTTTCAAAAGCGACAAAGAGACTGGGCAGCATTTATCAGACTGATTTAACACGAGTCTATCTGCAGACTTATGTACTTTCCATCCACATTCATTTCAGAATGTTCATCAGTGAACAGACCAATCGCTGAGCACCTTTCTTTTTTTAAACACATATTGAAGGAATTATTATAAAATAGAGGGCGCACTGGTTTGGTGTTTAATAATTATTAAAAGAATAGAGCCCTGAAAAGCATTTGCCCCAAATGAGGAGTGGGTTGTTTTTTCTATCTTTCTCCCCAAAATTCTAGACCTGGGCTAGACATGTAGTTGGTGGCCTTATATTAACTCCTTCTTTATATATTAAAAGTAATTTATTCAAGTATATAATGAAATATTTACCAAGGGAGGAGCTTGCTCCAACAATTGACTAAAGCGATGAATGGGGTTTAGGAAGGGAACAATAACATTATTTTGGAGCAGAATTCCATGAGGCATATTAGAAGCTGGAAATACAGCTGTCAGTAGTAATTTACCCCCTTTACCTTACCCACAAACACTCATTTCCACTTTTGACTAAACTTGTTTTGATTGCTAGCCAGAGGGGAATTCATGAGAAGCCTTTCTCAAAGTCATCCAACTTTTAAGCAAACTTTGACTGATGGAAAAGACTCTTTTAGACATATTGTCCAAAGTAGTTTACTAAGGACTAAGTATTTAAAGCTGGCATGGGGTTATCCTGTTGTGGTTTCCACATTTGGGGTCCGGATAGTATATTTAATCTTTAAAATTCTGGACACCGTCCAAGGACTGGGTCGTGACCCAAACGTATTTCTTTTTCTTTCAAAAAAATAAATTGCTATACCTACGTTTTCTTCTGATAAATTAAAGTTCCCACGATGGGTCCAGGCAAAATAACATACATTCAATACATCTATTTGCAGCGCAATAAGAACTTTGATTTTTAGTTATATGTCAGCTGATTACATCTATATTTTCTGAACACTAAACTCTTCCGAATGCATCACATGAAATACATTCCCTGTCCTACAAAGGATAAGGCTGGAGTGTACTGAACATAATGGTTATTTATTTACATAATTTCTTTTCCATAGACTGCAGAAAGAAATATCGAGCTCTCCCTTATTGACACATTGCCATATAAAAAGTGAGACACACAGAATTTCCACATTAATCCCCCGCCCCTTTCTTATCTGAGGTATAATTCACCGAGGGTAAATATGTATTGCATTACTTCTTACATATATTCCATCTCTCCGGACTCAGTAATCTAATCGATTTTGTACCATATAGTGTTTAATTTTTTTTAAATCTTGTTTTAAGCGATTGGGAAAACATTTTTCAGTATGCTAAATAAAATTCAAACAAACACATATTCCAGGGGCATTTCAACTAATTAAGCGACAGTAGATATTATCTGCATTAGAAAATTGTAAGGGTTTCTGTGTCTAACACACAACCTAAGATATTCTTCCCCCTTTCTAGCGTTTTTCTATCAAGTAACTTCCCAATCTTGATTGTCTAGTGACTGCACTGTAGGTGCACTTATCGTAAATATCTGATAAATATTTTACTAACCTTAAGGGTATGACATATGGGGGCCTAAAAAAATCTGCTGGGCTATCAGTAAGACCCTTTCATATCGCATTGTTTGGAAGTTGAATAGGATCGTATTGCATAATGAGCAGATAATACATGTAAAATAGCAAGATATATGTAAATATGGAGTGTGATTTGTGGCAATCAACATATGAACAGGACTATGTTTTTGATATATATTGCAAACAAGAACAGGCCTATTCTTTTGATATAGGTATAGATATAGATATTGAAACCTTGTGCTTTAGATGTTGCAAAATAACACTACATTAAAGGTACAGTATGGATTAGCAAAACAGTCTGGCTTGGATAATTGTATATCTGAGGGATGTCTAGTCCGTAGCTAGGTCAAAGGGTCTTTTCCTCAGAAGTTCTTGAATTATGGCTTGTTTTATTTGTATTTTTGCTCGAGGCCATAGTACGGTAGATGAAGGTGTTCAGAAATCTTTTTAAATTCAGTTCCTGAAATGGAAAGACATAAACTTCAAAAATCTAGCTGCCAGAGATTTTTTGCTTTGAGTAATTTGTTGTGTCTTTCCAGGGTCATAATTTTACCATCCCAATTTTGTAATGTCCTTTTGGGTCCATTAACATGCATTCATTCATATCCAGATCTATATATTAGCAAAGTCTGACTTTGATCTACCGTAAACCGCACTGCAACTGACTGCTCGCCTGTGAGCCTCATGTTTTAAAAATATTTACTATTAATGTAAGAAACAACGTGGATATTTGAACTATAGGGGCAAATCCATTATATTTCACTGACTGTAGTTTCCTGGACAAGTCTCTCACTAATCAGCTGATACACAATAATCCGCTGTTTTGGAATTTTAAAAGATGAGATAGATAGATAGATAGATAGATAGATAGATAGATAGATAGATAGATAGATAGATAGATAGATAGATTTCTAGTTTATGTTCTCAGATTAGTATGTCGTTGCCTAGATCGCCTGACTGCAGTGTATGAAGGATATACTTCTGGCTATATATATGAAATATACCCATATAGGAAGGATATATTTCTGGTTACATTTAAGCAATGATCATGCACTGCAGCCGTTTCCAGCTTTGTGTCTGATAGCTGCAGATGTCTGCTTAGCACAGTCTGGAGTAACTGAGCCATAGTCCTCGAGATTATTATACAGTTTACAAAGATGTGACCGATTTTCAATGGCTTGAGCCCAGGCCCGGAGCACAGCCTTTCTCTTTAGCCCGGCACCGTAGAAGCCGTGCGAGCGGCTCTAAATCCCATACCGCTAAAGCATTCGTGACTTCTTGTCATTTGCAGCCATGTCAACAAACTCGTCGGCTTTGTTTGTTTGTTTGTTTAGCATGCGGCCCAGCTGCACTTCGCGTTTCTTCTCAGCCCAGAATCACGGCTCTCCCGGCTCGCTGCTTGCGTCGCATTCGTGGCACAACACACATCGGTGTCTAGATGACAAAAATCACGACCACAATAGCCCCGGTCCTCCCCTAGCCCCCAGCCCTCCCCGCCAAAGGCTGGTAGGCTCCTGACAGAGAACAGGTTGCTGGGGCTTGGCTGGAAGGCTTCTGATACACACGCACCCCACACAGACGCAGCCTCTTACATTATTTATTTACAAGGTGGAGGAGGCAACACAAAGGGAGGTTTTGCCTGCGCGTCTCTCTGTCTGTCGGTGGAGCTGTTCCAATGGCCCTGCCCGGGCGCTGGTGGGGGTGTGATGCTCGGTAGGGGTGTTTTTCAGTCCCTGGGTGTGGGGGGTGGGTGCTGTTTGCTCGCTTGCTTACCGTGTAACTGACTGTTTGTCCCCCTTGTCTCCTCCTGGTGCATGGTTGCCTGGGCAGATGCCTGTGGCCTGTCAGATGCTGCCCACATCGAGAGCCTGCAAGAGAAATCTCAATGCGCCCTGGAGGAATACGTGAGGAGCCAGTACCCCAACCAGCCGAGTCGCTTCGGCAAACTGCTCCTGAGGCTGCCTTCCCTGCGCACCGTCTCGTCCTCAGTCATCGAGCAGCTCTTCTTCGTCCGCTTGGTAGGTAAAACCCCCATTGAAACCCTCATCAGAGATATGTTACTGTCCGGGAGCAGCTTCAACTGGCCTTACATGTCTATCCAGTGTTCCTAGAGCACAGCCAACACCCCCAGTAGAGACACTGAGGACCAACACACACAGAAATATACGAACCGAGGAAAGTTGGGTGCAGAGGGGGGGGACAAGCAGACAATAACTAAAAACTAAAGACTCGTGTAGGATCAGATCTGTGACCATGTTTGAAAGGAAAAGGAAGGACCTTGTGTCTGTGGAAAATTTTGGAAAAAGGACCAAGGGGATTTTAATAAAACCAGAAGGAGAATAATGGATCTTCCAGGATTTATTGTGGACTGATGTGGATATATTCTGTACAGAAACAAAGAAACAAACAAAAAATATTGACGCTGAACTGAATCTTGTGTAGAAAAAACACACACACACACAAACACTTACCACGAACATTGTTATTCATTTTGTAAACTATTAGTCTTTATTTTCATTTTTTGGTAAAATTTAAAACATCGTATGCGCATAAAGAAAAGAAAGAAACAAGAATTAGGGGGAAATAACATTTTCCAAATAATTATTAAAAAAAAACAAGTGTCCTGTGTCTATGTATCTATATCTGTTTTGTATTTTTTTCTGGTTCCAAACCAGATTTCCTGTGATTCTATACTAATAATTTTTGATATAACCCTTTGCTTCTTATAATGAGTGCGATATATGTTGTCGAAGCTGTTCTTCAAGAATTAAAATTGAAGTGAGAATTTAAACAAAAATAAAAGAATTTAGCAAAAAAAATATCCATTAGTCTTGTTGCTTGACCATGCCACCAGAGTTTACAGAAATATACTCCCTAAATTTTAACTGCCAGGAGGATTAAATGGGAGAATTTAAAAATACTTGTAGGGGGTTACAAAGTTGTATAAAACACACGAAGTTCCAAAACTGACATGATTGTGTAAATGTAGGACTTAAGAGACAAATGGGAACACAAACAGTTCAATGTCATAGATTAATCAATTGGTCTGCGATTGTATCACAAAGCTAAGTGCATATGCCCTGGTCAACGCATTTAGAAACACTTTCCTTGTCAGCTGAAGTTTCTGCTAAGTTTACACAGTGCTGTGCAGTGGTGTGCAATATAAAGTATCCTGTAGTCATTTTGTCTCTTATTCGTTTGTTAAAGGCTTGGTGGCTTTTCCAAGAATTCAGAGACCCAACACTGTGTGTTCTGATTATGTGTTGCACTTGCTAGCTGCTGAAAGGATCGGTGTGACTGTTTTTCTTTCCTCCAGTCTCTAAATGTAAAGCGTATTCCCAACCCATTTATACAGCAATCTAAATGGAGGTTTGCTTGTCGGGTGTGTGTTTGTGTGTGTGTGTGTGTGAGACACACACACACACAAATACAGCCCAGATGGATTATTGTGCTGTAGCTCTATAGAATGAAAATTGGCGAGGTGGGCAAAGCCCCGTTTTTTTTTATTTAAAAAAAAATCGTTTCCATAATGGAGCTCCTTTGAAGGTGAAGGTTTCAAAATGCTGCTAGCTGGTGGTGCTGATCTCTGTAGCAGCTTTCAGTGCATTAATGTTTTATAGGATCTGAGACGGAGCTGTAAGAACACATACTGCCAAGGGAGCTCTTTCTTAACGTATTAATAAAGCTGGATCTTTTAACAATAACATCCCCGCACACGCACACGCACACGCACGCACGCGCGCACACACACACACACACACACACCCCTCCCACACCCTCCAAACAAATCCGGATGAAGCCAGATTTCCGATTTGAGGGGTGATCGGCTATGTTTTTCTTTTAATTGCCTGGCCATGCTGCTAGAGTTGTGCTTTTTTTTCTTTTCCCCCCCTGTATTAACAAGATCCTTCAATCCAAACCGCTTGGGGTTTTTAATATGCTATAGGCGCAGCAGATCCGAAGCGAGAGCAGTTCTATACAGTAAGCACTTATAGTTGGATACTCAACATTGCGGGCAGACATTCTATGGGGTAGAGTCAGTTTCAATATGGAGACTCATGCTATCTCCATAGTAGCAGCTATGTGTACGATTTTTGTAACCCTGGGCACACACCGGCGGAAATTAGACGCAAATACCCTCCCTTCCTAACTCACATGGGCCCTATATAAGCGACAGCTCTGTTCCTCATACTGCTTGACTTCCCCAGGCAGAGAGAGAGAGAGAGAGAGAGAGGGTGCACCAGCCTCGTTTAAAGAGAGCAGAGGGACAGCCAGCTGTTTAACACAGACGTTCAGCGTTTGGAAATACTGAAGTAATCCTCCAGCATTGTTTTTGGTGGGATGGGTGCCGGGGGATGTAGTTTGGCACTAAGCAAAGAGCGATCTAGCTTTCCTCCAATGAGATGTAAATATATTCATTACAGTGTTATCCCACTAATGAAAACAGATAAACTTTTTCGTAGGTCAGAAACGTATTTTTCAATTAATTTTCATGTTTATGAATAATAATAGCCCACCTACTGCCAAGAAACTTGCAAGTTAGATGAGGTGTAAGAGATGGAGTTATTGCCATGTATGTGATTAGAAAGAAGTGTTTAATTCCCTTATTAAACTTCCGCTGATCTATGGTATTGTGTCCTGAAGTGTTAAATATAAACTATTTATTGTGGTCGTGAACATTTTCTTTAGCCCCTCTCAAAGTTCTTGGGCATTCATATATTTGCTGAAAACATTGTACCATTTGTTACAGTAAATGCTACATGTTGTTGTCAGGGTCCCTGCATACGTTTCTGACTTGTTCTTACATACAATGGACTGTTTTAAAACCAGCTCTAGTTACATTTCTCCTCAGTGTTATCAGACTCATTCTTTGATTCTCTTGCAACCCCCCCCCAGAGAACTTCATGGCGTTGATGGTGTCCCTGGACCTATGTTAAATACAATGGGGTTTGCTCTACTGGCTGCAAAAAGTACGCCACAAATACGTCTTTACTGAGAAGGTATTTGGTTTCGGCGCTACAGTAACAGGATGTGCTCATTAAAATTTTGTCAGCAGCACTCAGAAACCCAGCAATCTGTAACTTATGTGCTTGTGCTAATGCAGGGGTTCAGAGATCCCTGATAGCAACACACACAAAGGGCTATCTACCTTTGGCGTCCCACTAACGAGCTCGCCTCATCCCACGCCCCAATTAAGCTTTTGATATTCCATCAAATAAATATTTGGAATTTTTTTCCAAATGGTAGGTTGAACCACGGCTGAGGCACGCATTTCTTGGGAGACTGTCAGGGGCTGACTGCTGACTATTCGGGGCGCTTTAATAAATAGTGCAAGCCTGACAGTTTTGGTGGTGGTGGTTGTGCTTTTTGCCTTTACTGTGTTCAGTGAGGAATTGTATCTGACCTTTTTTTCTTCTGTGTGTATTTCAATATATAGCTACACGACTCTGGGGAACTTATTTGCCTGTGTTGCTCAGACAACTTTTGAGTCGAGTTTTGGCAGTTCTGATTGAGTCTCCTTAACCTGCAAAGAAGAAAGCGATTTGAAACATGCCCAGGATAGACAAGGATGGCCTCACGTTCCCTTGAATCCCTCAAAATTAGGTGGAATTTAAAAAGCCTTGTAAGTGGCACACTTTACTGCACACTTACCACCACTGAACGGGGCGAATTTAATAATGCGTTGCAGAAGCAAGCAGCTTCTCTTCTATGTAAAATGCTCTTTTAGTACGAAATAAATAATAGATATTAGAGACCGCGTTTTATCGAATGCCTTTGGCTTCAGGTCATGTTAAGTTGCATTAAAACGTAAAAGGAAAAGGAAATTCCACTTTGTTTAATGCAAAGGAAAGTCTGTTTGGCTCCAAACACAAAGAGAAAATCTATTTTAGCAGATGGAAAGGGCTTAACACACAGTATCTTTCGTTTAAAAAAAAATTACCTGTGACATATGAAAGTCAGACATTCCCTTTTCAACAAAAACACTCACTGAGCGACTGAGAACTTTAGCTTCTTTGAAGTAGATCTAAACTGTTGTAGACACAAGCCTGACTTATAAATCAAAAAAGGGACTCTCAGGGAAGTTTCCCCGAGGAACTGCTAGACTAGTGAGAGGGCTCGTCCGCCTGGTGGAGCAGCCTATTGGAAGAGCTAGGTAGGGTGTTTTTTCACCAGTTACACCACCACTAATCAAGTGAAGAGACAGTCATAAGCAATGTCCCCTCCTGACACGTACACGGTTATTACAGACACTGGCGATGTACTTCCTCGAGTTTCGTGGAACATTTTGACTGTTCACGAGGTTAGTCCGTAGTGTCCAAGTCGTGTTTTTACATCCCTAAACCTTAATCTCACCTGATTTGTGCTTTATTTGGAGCAGTGGAAATTCGCCTCTTCACCCTCACTGTTCCTCTTGTTTCTTTCCAGTGGGTTTTGGTTTCTTATTTTAGAAAGGGAATGGTCGCCCCAGAAATATTTTAAAAGGTCTCCTTTCTAAGTAGTTTCAAAGCGGCCACGGATTGTGATGTGGTTTTTACATCATGTGGGCCAGAGCAAACGAAAATTAATATTTTCCAGTGTGTCAGCAATTGCTTTTCTTAAACATTTTCCTCTTCTCACGCACCTTGTTTGGTCACCTTGCAAACCTGTCGGGTTTCCCACCATTAATGACGTGAGGCTTCCTCCTAAGAGACGACGGTTTGGTTTTGGTTTTTTAAAAAAAGGGAGAACGGGGGATCTGGGAACACAAATGGAAACTAATAAAACTCTTGTTAACTTGCTTGCTCAGGATCCATGGCGTCACCAGGTCTTTTACTTAGGAAGCCAAAGAGGTTTATTCTTAAATGAGTTAAAGAGCCATTTACCTCTGTCGTGTTCTATTCATCAAGCCACAAGTCGAGATTCCCTAACATGAAACTATTTGTTTGCTTACACAACCAGCTGGGCGCAATTTCACGTCTGAGATATCTATCTGAAAGCGCCTCTCATTTATTATCCTTACTTGTCAACGAATCCATTTCCCAACTTTTTTTTTCCGTTGAAGGATCTGAACTTAAATACTCCCTTAAATATTTCAGCCGCCCCCCTCCGATCACACAGAGCATTCAGCACAAAACAGCTGGAGAATAAAGAGGAAACTGCAGAGATCACAAAGGCTACTGTTGGCCAAGGTGACTTCTCCTAACTCCTGCTCTGTCTTTTTCTCCGGGTTCCCGTTTGATGCCTGGGTTTCAAAAAAAAGGAACTTCCTCCTGGATGTTTTCTCATCGTTCCTCTGGTGCAAGGTGCAACCACCTGTAAAAGAAATTAAAGCAGGACTGGAAGGGGCGGGGGAATAAACATTATTTTATTGCCCTGTTAGTTCTAATAAGTACACTATGCTGCTAGGATCTGCTCTCAGGTTTCACGTGGTAAAATCTATGACTTTGGTGATTGCGTCCAGTTTATTATCTCCGAGCTGGGTATAGTGGTAACTCAAATATAAATGCTTGCCTAATTGGGGAAGGAAGTGCGCTTCAGAGCAGGGGAAGGGGATGGGATTTGTCTCCCACCCTCACGTGGTTGCCATTAGCAAAACAAAGAGGCAACGTGAAAGATAGCAAATCGCTTTATAAATATAATTGCCAGTAAAGAAAACAATTACCAAAGCGGCCAGTTGGAAACGGTGTCGTCTTTTCCACCCCAATTTTGAAAAATAAGGATCATGTGCATCGTGTTTCACAGCGGTGCGGCCTGGCTGACAAGAGAATCCCTGTTAGTAATCTCAGTGTACACATCTCCTTGTCTGCGGAGCCCTCCATCAAGCTTAACGCAATGGATCAAATCCAGATCTTCAGGGTATAAAATATCCCCAGTTGTAAAGAAAAAAAAAGGCAGGGAGGGGGTTTTCTTTAAGGGAGACCAGGCTGGTTTCCGTAAACTATCCTGTTGTGTTGATTTAGGAAGACATTTGCTGTATATAACGTTTCAGGCTGATAATATCATTGCTCGGCCAGATAAATAACGCATTGACCAAACTGTGAGGTCAGCTATCGATCCCTTTGCTGAGCGAGACGAGGGAGACGCTGTGTGTGAGAGAGGGACAGACCCTGCGTGCGTGTGAGACAGACACACAGAGGTTCGGTGTGTGCAGGAGCTGAGGCTGTGTGTCTGAGAGAAAGGGGGTGTGTCCGTGTGTGAGAAGCAGACAGACACTCTCGGAGAGTGTATTTCAGATCACACTGTGTGGGTGTGTGAGAGGGACAGACTGCGTGTGTGTGTGAGAGAGTGTGCCAGTTTGCAGCCCGCTCTGCAAAAACTCATTAGCATTCCCTGCTTGTCCATGGGCCGCACTGACAAGTAACAGAGATATCCAGCTCACCACTAGGCCTCCTCTCCTTTTGTCTCCACATCTCTAGCAGAAACAGCTTTCTATGTGGGATCGGTACAGTGCCCATCCATCTGATTCATTGGGTTGCGTCGTGTAAAAGCCAAAAGACCATACCTGGGGGTTTTTCACCGAGCTGTACAAACTTCTTTCCATGGCACATCATGACCTTGCCATGTGTAGCATCGGCACCACTTGTGGCGAGGATCTTAACAGTGCTCTGCGCCTTTTCCTTTGTGACACGTAGCAAGAAACATTGATGTGGCTGGCACATATGTGTATATCGTTGTGGCTGTTACTTAAGATCAAATAAGGGCTGGTATTTTTGCTGCAGGATAAAACACGCTGTTTGGTTTATAAAAACCAGAGGTGAAACACCAGTTTTTACTTTTTGTCTTTTTTTTTCTCCCCCTGGTTATTTTTCGATTAAAATCTCTCTTGAGACGCTCAAACAATTCCACACAAACAGAAAGCGGGAGTCCTGACTTTAATCCAAACACCAGACAGAGTTTGAAACCTCCAGATTGGGGCTAAAAATCCATTTGTAACCACGTTCCCGAGGATAAAGTGCTCACACGATTTACTGCAAACTAGATGCTGCTTCCTGAACTTATAAATAAAACTAGTCAGGTACTTTTACAGCGGGCGTACAAATTAGTCCATGTTGACAGATGTTTGTCACTTAGTAACTTCTTTCCAAGGTTTTTTTTCTCCTCCTCTAAGCCTTCTTTCGGGCTTGCTTTGTTGTTTTAAAATATGCATGTCTCTCAGGAATGCCAGTCACGAGTCCAAACTTTGTGTCCAACCTCCCACATGAAATGATCCTTTTATAGGGAACCCGATATGTCTCAATCTGCACTTCACTCAAAGCCTCTGGATATGGGGCACTGGTCCCTGCTCAAAAACAACCGAGCAGGAACGCGTAGCCTCCTAAAAAAAACCCCACGAATGTCTCCCAGGGAAGAAATATAGCTACCGTAATTAAAGGCGGCAGCGGTCAGAGGGGAATGCAGCCCGAAAGAAAGAAACAAAAGTAAGAGTTTTCCGTCTTTTCTGATTGCACTTGGGGTGTCATTAACAGCAGGTTTATCAACACAAGGCGCTCGTAGCAAAGCATTGCGCGTACCTAGGAAAGCGAGGCTGAGCAAAGGAAGACCAGAGGAGAAGGAAGAGGAAAGACTAAGGAACACAATCCAACTTCGAGAAAGAGTAAGTGACCTCTGCACAATAAGGGAGACGGGAGTGGCTTTGAATTTACAGCCACAGTTCTCGCGCATACGAACAATGGCAGGAAAATGAAAAAGTGTATTAGGGGCGTGATCAGCCCCGGGGAAACGCCTGCTAGTGCAGACGCGGCTAGAGAGGAGAAGGGGAGAAAAGTTGCAGGGCTGAGGAAACGTCACACCGGAGACCTCTGCTCCTGTTGGCAGACGGCTGTCAGCTGGCCGTGGCTGGGACAGGTTCACGCTCAGGAGCTGGTTTGGGGGGGGGGGTGCGCGCTGCCTTCTCGGTTAGTGGCTTAGGCTGACTTGCACGAGGCAGCGGGCTGGAGGCACAGCCGGCCAGGGGGAAGCGCAGAAAGACCGTCTAGAATCCAGCTCCAAAGGGGGAAAGTCCGCGCTCGAGCGTTTATTTCTAGCTTTCAAACAGCAAAACTTCACGGGTGATGAAAACCAGATGAGCTCTTCCCTCTGTAGCGTTTACTTTCCTGCGCTGCTGTGAAGTGACGTAAGCAATCGCCTACCCTATCCTCTCCAGAGAGAAGTGGGCGAGAGAGAGAGATCTTACCTCTCTATTTCCCCCCTCTTCTTCTCTTTCTCTTTGGGACAAACTTCCCTATGCAAAACACCCTTGAAAAGCTCCTGATCGCTAGGACACCTTTCTGTTCTAACATATGGACAGCTTACAGGCCCTGTGCACTTATAGAAGCTGATAATGCATCAGTTTTCAGCAATATTTACAGCACCGCTTTTAATACACACCAGATGGTTTGCGACTGTGCTGCCACAGCCAGCTAGCTCCTAGATTTTACTCGGCAGCATTTTGTTACAATTATACTCCATGCTGAGACCAATTTTATTGGTGACCTATTTTTCATATTTGCAGCATTTTATGTTAAAACCCTCTTCCATGGCCCCTTTGCAGAGGGCCACACTCAGAAAGGAACAGTCTACCACTGCTGCCTTTAGGTGCAGACAGCTTTGGTTACATGTAATAAATAGATATTCCTATATGTGTATATACACGTGTGCATATATATATATAATCCATCTGTATGACTATTAATTATATTTGAACACTAATACTATAGTTGTTAAACCGTAATTGACTGTATTTGCCTTTCTTATTGTAAACATTACAGCACTATAAATATTGCATATGGCTAACTATATGCCACTGCACTACTGCCTGGCTTACCCCATGCGCTCAAGTCCTCATGTGACGCACTGCAGACAAGAACATATCTCACAGATAATTTGGTAGTGAGAGAACGCGAACCTTGTAGTTTATGGGAATTCGCAAACTTAAACACTTCAAGGAGACAACTGCATAATCCATTCCTATGAGCTAAACCAGCCTTTCTTGCCTAGATAACGTCCCAAGGCATTTTAAATAGTGCCCAGTAAATGTTATCACGTTCTGTGAAAACTTCAGTGAGATCCACAGTTTAGGATGGTGGATTTTTTTTTGTAACCTTATTTTAAACAAAGTAAACAATCCCTAGTATGCAACAGAGTGCCTTTTTTGCATAAAGCAATATAAATAGCCAATTTACTCATTGCAGGTGTGTTCTTCCTACACAAATGCCTTTTCCACTTTTTTAGTAACTCTTTAATTTTTTCTCCGTCTCCTGGTAAAAATCACAGCTGTTTATTTTCTTGCTATAACCTATACCTTGGTTATGCAGCGAATAGTATGCCTCAACTAGCAGTCATTTAGCAAATAATAGAGGCGTTCTGGATGCTTTCCAATGTTACACATGTACTTGGTCATAAAATGATACGTGAAAAAAATTAACATCTGCTTTCCTAAAATAAAGTGTGCCAAGTAGCTTTTTATGAATGCTTTCCGCATTTTAAAAAGAAATACGTAGAGATAAACTGGCATCCATATGTATAGCATATTTATAATGGTTTTAGGATTTAAAGGTAGCTATTCATTGCATAAGCCATTTAGAACTGACGTTTTAAAAGCTACTTAACCTCAGCCATCCTTGAATCTTAAAGGATTCCAAACCATATTATTTAAAGAGGAATTTGCTGTAATTTAATTGAATATCAAGGCGGAACTATGTACAAGCCTTGTATTTTATGCTGTGTTTAATAGCATTCTAATTTACATTTTATTTACCTAATTTCTCAACATAGTGTATTCCCTTCAGGACAGACGACTGGAAAGTTTAGTTGAAGTTGTTTCTTTTTTTAAAAAAAATCTACTATTAAGAAATGAGGCAAACCTTGGAATTATTTCATTAAGCTTTGGCCTTTGGGGGGGAAGAGGGTGGGAGCAATAATCATTACTGCCTTTTTATTATTTCTGCAATAAGTGGCTAGATTCTTTGCTGAATAAACTGCTTGAATGTTTTGCAGATGTTCCACTTAGAGCAAAATTGACCCCCTATTTCCTCTCAAATAAGTCTCTCAAATTCTCCCATCAGTGCATTTACTCCAGTGTGTGTGGGGGGGAGGGGGAAATTCACTGGGTTCGTAAGGAATAAAATATAAAATGTAGCCAGATATAAAATATAATCACACCCTAAACGTGTGTGTACATATATAGGTATACACACAAATACACCTTCATATGTGTATTCTATAAGGGCACAGTTTCCTTCTCAAGTATATATTATACATATATATATAATAGTATATATTATACAAGGGATGTAACCTTTCCATTGCTCCTCCCAACCACAAAACTTTAGCCCACATCCCCCCACCAGCTGCAGGTGTTGCGCTTTAGCCAGCCTTAATATTAAGTATGGTTTAATAGAAAAAATGCCATGGCTAGATGTGCACAACAGTCGATAAAACACTCTTTTCCAGCTAGAAACTCATACGCTCCAGGGAGGACATTACTAGCTGTTTGTTGGCGCTTTGTGGCCTACCATTGCTCTGGTTAGAGAACGGTCCCCGCCTCTGGATAAAGAAAGCAACTCTCTCATCTTTGCTGTTCCTTGAAAACCGGTTGGATGCAACTATGTGGGGGGGGGGGAGAGAAGGGGTGGACTCGTGTGTGTGTGTGTGTGTGCGCGCGCGTAGGGCAGAGTACGTGAGGCTGCCTTGTGGGTATAGAGGAGAGAAGTTAAAGAAATGGCCCCTTTCTGAGTGACAGGGCCTTTTTTCAAAGGCCAAACAGAAAATTGTTCCTAATATGAATGGGAGAATTTTCAAGATTCCACAGCTTTCCCCTTGATTTTTATTTGTATTTTGCTATGAATCTGGACGTGGCGTTGAATAGCAAAGTGTGTGGCTGCTTCAGTAGGAAAAAGGACCCTCCATTAACTTAAAAAAAGATCCTGCCTGGATTGGTAAAATCATTAAAATATGTTAAGTGACATGAAGTTTGGATTTATGTGGATGCACCGGACAGAAAGTGGACAAAGCCAGCAGGGGTAGTCACGCTTTAAGACAGGGGGTCTTTATTTAAAGATGGTGTATTTGTGGGGAAAGAAAGGGAATATCTTACAAAGCTCTCACTATACCCCTGATAACAAAACCTGTCACATCTTCACTTCTTACTAGAAAAGAGATAGTGTCCTCATTCGAACATCTCTAAAGTGATTACTAGATGCCTCTGTGAGAAATCAGTTTGGGAGAGTAAGCCCAGAGCACAAAAAAAAAAAAAAAAAAAAAAAAAAAAAGATTTGCTCACACTGCATGCATCTCTAATTTCACCTCACAAATACTTCCATAATATCCCTAAAATCCTACTTTCCCTAAAGGACGTTTCGTTAGTAAGACTAGCTCCTGCTTTAAAATAGAAGATTTGCACTTTAAAATAATCCTTACCACAGCTTTTTTATTATTATTTTCCCTCTTTTTTTCCTTCCCCTGATAAGATGTGAGAACTTTTTTTTTTTTTTGGAGAGTGTGAAATGAAGGACACAAAGACAGTTATCTGTGAAAAGAAGAAAGTGGCCCTTTAATGAGAACTAAAGAAAACCAAAACGTAGATGAAGTGTACCGTAAAAGCTGCTTCAAAGTACATCCTAATTCCCCTGAGTTCAGCCATCACATAGATTTGGTAATTGGGAGTTTACTGCGCAGAGGTAAGGCAGCATGGTATGGACAACCCTATATTTTTTCCCATTCAATAATTACAGATACGTTTGCAGACAGTCTTTGCAAAGAGCCATCCGATAGCAGAGACCTCTTTCTCACGTGAACGGAAGGGAGATGCTGTCACCCTAGAAAACTACCTGCATGTTCACAGATCAAATGTCCCCCCCTTTATAATTATGATCATGGCTCCAGATGTATTTTAACAGCTCTGTGTATGCAATAACATAGGCAAATATATGCTGACGCCTTTTAATGGTATTTGTTTCCATGCCTGGGTTTCATTTTGTATTTATTTTCTGACCTTAGCTTTTCTCTATTACCAAAAGTCCGTACAAGTAACAGAGCAATAAATTCAAACAAAAATAAGACAGATTTCCTCCTCGATGTGTAATAAAGTTAAAGGACATTGTTTTGTCAGACAAGCGCTAAGTAGAAAATAAATCTTTAAGTCTGGGGAAACAAAACGGAGTGCTCTTGGCATGTGTGTAAATTTACTTTTAAAAGCAATAAATCACTGTTAAATTAAACAGCTGGGTACCCTATCGTGGAGAAGGTTTCATGTTTAAGAAAACCTTGACGGTGAAATGTACTATTTAATAAGACACCAAGGAGTTAAACCTTTATTTCAATTCAGCCTCTAGCTTCTCTGCCTATGGGTTGCATCTGAACTTCAGGCGTTTCTATGAACTTGAGTGAAAGAGAGACAGAGCCTGAGATTTGCACCCAATGGCTAGCTTCAGATCTTTCCCCCACATGTTACACATACATGCCCTTTATCGTCCAAGAGGCATTGCATATTCTTCTTTCATCGCGTTCAGGTTAAATATTGTAGCCTGTCGAAATAGCTTAACACTATTCTTGTTATTATTTAAATGCTAATTTCATCATTTCTGCAATCAGGACCCTGAGACATCCCACGTCCATGAGCTAGACAGAGAAAGGTCTACGGTTTAAAATTAAAACCTATTTTCAGAGCACCCAGACGCGATTGAGAAGAATGTGCTGATCATGATATCAGCATCAGTTGAAATATGTCAGTGTTTATTCGCCTAAATACGCGTGCAATGTATTTGTTTAAATACGCTTTACTGTTAAAAAGACACTAGCCCAGCGAACAATAACACTTCAGAACTCTGATATAGACACACCGCGAATCAATAAGTTATTAAAAAGCCAAACCAATACCAGCAATATTGTGGAACAGTAAATGACATGGTTCTGCGGCTAGCATATGTCTGTGTGATTGAACATTTGGAAGATACGAAGTAAAATTTTTTAAAGGACTTCACAATAAAGATACTTTTAACACACAGGAGTGTCTTTGTGTTAGTTCTTGTCTTTCGACCACACAGAAGATGATTTAGATGGGGCATTTATAATGGTCCTACTTTAGTACGAAAGCGTCCCATCTACTCGCAGACTGGCTACAATTTTCACAAATCATCGGTGTCTTTGTTAATTTTGCAGAAACAATTAAACACCGCTTAGAAGCAGTCACCCCCCCAGTCCTTAAAAGTTTCCAAAATAAAAGGTAACCTTACTAAGACAGGCACTACAACAGAGATTTAATAGACGCTGCCTATTTTTTTTAATTTCTTGGATGCAAAGCTTTTACCAAAAACATTTTAATCCAAGTTGCACCAAAGACATTGGTGCACATAGCGTTTAAAGCATTGTATTTTGTTCTTACTTTCAAATATCTCAGTGCGCCAGCACAGCGCCTGAGATGTTTGGGTGATGCAGACCTGTGTAATAAATACGTGTTTGCTTCTCACGGTAATGGCCAAGAAGATTTTTTGCATCATTTTCCCTTAAAGAGGCTAGCTGGAGAGAATGAACACGGAAGGTTAATAACTGGGAGCCACGTGCAGTGTGTTGTATACCTCAATATCATGCCTATATGCGGGGAAGTGCTCAAATATCAATGAATGGGAAAAGATTGAGAAATAGATTATTCTAATAAATAGAAGAACCACTGAAGGACAAAGAATGGAGCTGTCCCTTAAGAAACAGGAAGGAGACGAAGAGCCTCTCAGACCATTCAGCTCTGTGTATGGATTGTCTGCTGCTGATGTATTGCCTGGGGAAGAGAGATCAGCCCAGGTAAAACTGGGGAGAAGGCAGTGTAAGTTTCCATCTCTTTCTCTCTTTCATACACACGCCCTCTCTCTCTCTCTCTCTCCTCAAGTTGCCTCTTCTGCACTTTGATTCTAAATTTGTTTGCTAGATGGCGCTCTGTGTCTCAAGACCTTCCAGTTCAGAATTAAAGCTGTCTTTTAGCATCGTCCCGGCTTTTCTAGCTTCACTGGAGAAATACGTAGCCAATACATAAAAGTAATCACAACAATAGTACTTTTGAAAAAACTACTGAGAATTAAAAGGACGGATCTGAAAAAATAAACACCGGATTAAAAGCATTGCATTAGAGAGGGAGATTTGAGAGGGCTCATTTATGGCAATTCAGTTTTCCAAACACCTAATGAAATACCTCCGTAGCTGTTACCAAAAACGTACCTCGTTTGTATCTGAATAATGAAATAAATCAGCGGCTTGAGACTTTGAGTTGCAACTGTTGCACTGCGATAGAAATACATGCATTAGGTCTAGTTGAACTATACAGATAAACATGTCCTACTAAGTTCGCTTCCTTGGCACTCTGTCAGTAACTGATCAAAACAAGGCTGATAGATTTAAAGTGAAAATGCCATAAAATCAAATATAGCCTTTGATCTTTTTAGGGATGAGATGTCGTTGAACAAAATATACTCAATACAGGTGTCAATACTCAACGTAAAGCTAAATCACGTTAAATGTGTAAGGAATGATGCTCCATTTTCTAAATTGATCGACAGTAAAAACCAATTTTATGATATGTGTTGATTTTTTAAAAGTACTTTTGGGGAGAACTTTCTCCTTGGGGGAGAAATGTAAATTTTCCTTTTAACAGATAAAACTAATAAAGAGTTGAAGGTATTTTTTAATTAAAACAGACTGTAGGTTGCGCTTCTTAAAACCAAAATGGCAGCTTTACAGCACTTACCCTGATTCCTTCAGGAAAGAGGCCTGTGAAAAGAGAAACTGTATTGGTAATCACAAAAACAGCAGCTATCTATGTATAGACCAGTATTACAAATAGAAGTAAGCAGAGAATTTTGCTGTACTGTTCCTTCTGAGTCCTTTTCTCAGAAATATGGCATCTTCTTTTATCAAAAGAATAAAGACTAATGAGTTTGGCTGGCCTCATTGGAAAAATCTTTTGTAAATTATTGTTGTTATTATCAGTTGGTTTCTTTGCTCTGCGATTTTTGTAAAGCCTTTCTCTAGGTGTTAGGCTGTAACTAGGAGGCGCTGAAAACCTAAGGCGGAAAATTTACAACTTGATCAGCTACAAACCACACACACCAAAAAATCTGCTACTGTTGCAAACATATGTTATGGATTAAGTGAAGCAAATGGCTCTAGTTTTGCAAGGTTGAAAGCTGATAATAAAAACGTAAATGCTGAAGAGTTTGGCTTTTGTTATAGTTTTAATTCCTCAAAAGTTAACAAATCCCCCTGTATCTTTCTGGAAAACTTCGTCTGGCTGACAAGACTGCCTCTCTTAACTCTACAGTGGCTGTAGCTCTGTAGCTTTGCATTTAATCAGGAATTAAAGGCGGTCAGGTATTCATTTCGGTAAACAAATATTTAAGGGAGTAGATAAAATCTAGAGCTTAGTGCTTATAAGTGGAAAAGTATTTTCCCTTCCATGGTAAAGAGTCTTGGGGTCAGAAACACTGTGTTTGTGAAGAGAGTTGCTTTATATATATATAATATAGTACACACTTACTACTTAAGAATTCCACATCCCCTGCTTTTAAAGTGTTAGGCATTGAATAAACATATAAGGTTTTTCCCTCCACAGTGTGAAACATGAAGGACAATATTATTCAATTCTCTCATTAGATCAAGAACGAATAAAATTATGGAGGATCCATAATGAGGATGCTTTCTATCAGTGTATTTTTACAGGTCCTCCTGCAGTTTACCACCTATTCGAATCGTCAGTGCCATTTAAAGGCAAAGCTCTTATAAATCAGGGATTGTTTGGCAGGGAAACCTGTAGGCTTTAGATCGCTCTCTCAAGGAAATTACACTGTAATATATAACAGATATACACACATACGTTATGGGCCAGTTCCGAACTCGGCCAGCAAGTTCAGAATCCTGCCCCATATTTAAAAATATTACATTGAACTTACTTTTCTTGACAATCAAGAGAAACTGCATTATACTATAAGAATAAAATGACAACCATGGAGTTTTAATCAGGAATATTAACTGAGAACTTAATTAGTTTCCCTACGAACACACAGTGGACACTTCGGAAATGAATGAGCGATTATTGATTTTCAAGAAACTAAATAAAGTCTATATATATATAAAGTGTGCATGTGTGTGTGTGTATATATGTACAAGTGTACAAACACGTTATATAAGTTTACACACACGCGCCTTTCTTTCATTAGTCAGTGTATATTTGACGTTGACAAATGGCCAAAAGACAAGCAAAGTCATTTAAAACGACTTTGAAGAGTTACAGGAAGGGGTAAAAAAATTAAAAGGATTTCATAAATGTGTATCAAGGATAAGAAACAGAATTGAGGAGGAAAAACCTAGCTGAAGAGAAAAGAAAACAATGCTATTTTTATTAAAATTTTTCAACGTGCCACACATATAAAATATTCGCATAAATATTTTGAAAATAGCTTTTTTCTAGACAGTAGAATTGCGTGCACTAACCCTATTTTCGTCTTGTTTTAGTTCTAAATTTAGTTCTAAAATTAATTCCCAAAGTCAGATAGAGAGAAAAAAGGCGAAGGTCCGCTGATCTGCTCCACTAAAGATAGGCAACTTTCTATCTTACACAAAAATATGTGGATAAAATATAATATACCCCCCTCAGTGTTAACATGTTTTGAGATCGCATGTAAAATATTTTGGGGGAAAAATCATCTTAAAAACGCTCAGGCAAATGACCAAATCTTCACTGCGAAAGTTTAAAAACACAACGAAACCCGAGAGTTTCCTTTTTCTTGTTACATTTGAAAAGGAAAATGCAGCTCAGTGAATGTTTTTTTTTCTTCCTGTACTAAATAATTTAGGAAGGTATTAAATAATCAGTTTTCTTCCCCTCCCCAAAAGCAATATATCAATGTTAGACGTGGCAACGTATTTAAGATTTATCTTTTTGAAGGTCTTTGATTAGAAAGCTGCCTATCCGATAAAGTCGTTTTAGAAACACCCCTGCCTTTTGTAGGGGATAATCTTCTTTAGTTACAAGTATTCAACAGGTTTCTTCCCCCCACTCGTTTGGATTTCCGTCCCCCACAGTGGAAAATAAAACGATTTCTTAAGGGCTCCATCGTTGTTTTTTACCAGTTAGTTACGTTAGAGTTTGGCAGCTTTAAAAAATGGAAGGAAATGCAACCAAATAAGGAGGCTTCAGAAACCTAGATCAGCGATGGGCTCGTTAGCTACTGAGCGCCATCAGCCTACATGCAAAGTAGAACAGATCGGAAGCGATCCAACTCCAGAGGAAATAGTGGGAACGTGGATTCACTGAAGCAATCTCTTTAAGCATGACAAATACGTGAGCAGGAAAACAGATAATTGTAAGGGGTATCGCGACAAAGACCTTTAACAATACAAGTCCCGTCAAACTGTTGAACCTCTCTTAGAAATTCTGATAGACGGCCCCAAATTCCCTTTCAGATCAGGCAAGAGAACATTTTTCAAATGTTTCTGCTGGCAACATTTTTTGGTGTGTTCACGTCCTAAAGCAATTATTCCCCCTCACAGGTTTTAGATGCATTTTTAAACGATTGCAACAGTAATTTGAACAGTAAATGTAACAAATAATCCTGCGAATCGTTACTAACTGATCTCCGCGCCTCGGAGTTTATGTACCACCTTTAGGATGATGCGGGGCAAATGCGGGAATGTACGCTGGGTGAAACATTGTACTGAGCAGTGTGCCTCTTGCTGCATTTAAACAACTAACGCGCATAGCTTGATTTACACGCTGGAAGGCTCTCGCTGTTTTGCTAAAATGGGAGTGAAACGATGGACATACAGAGGGCGGCTCTTCCTTTGCACCCATCCTGCACAACAAAATCCAACGGCAGCGATGACCCAAGTCACAACGAGCCGTTGTTTAACGGGAGAAGACGTGAGACCAAACCAAATACTTCACTTTCCCTTTTTATGTGCTGTCACTTAAGTTGTCGGCAGGCTCTTTAGCTGGGTTGGGCTCCGGATCGAGAGCCTTGTCTCCAGTGGCTGTAATTAACAAGCTGTCGGGAGGCACCAGAGCTCATCAAGCGGCTCCGGCCAAGAGCGAAGCCCTTTTCCAATAGGTCAGGTGCCCCTCGACTCCTCGCTGCAGCCGGAGCGGAGGGGCAGCTGTGGAAAAGTTTTGCACGTTGGATTTTTCCCTGAGCGAGAACTCCAGCGGAAAGACAGACAGAGAGGGAGGAAAGCGCCCGAAGAGGGCAGTTAGGGAAGCGATCCGCCTGGAAGAGAAAAGCGGAGCAGGGGGACGTGGGAGGGACATCGGGAGAAGTGTATCCAGGAACAGTTACAAGGTGAAAACGAAAACCGAACTGGGGCGTTCAGACACAGCAACGCAGGACAGCGCGGGAGGACAAGCGCACCTGACAAGTGTAAACGTTACACAGGTTTCGGGGATCTCACAAATCGAAGTGGGACAAAACGTAGCTCAGCAGCTAACTTTCCCCAAGTGACCGGTGCCTTTCGGACGCTGGCCGCAGCCTCCGCGGGACACAGGGCTTGGCTGAACCAGGCGGAGCGGTGGAAAGTTGGGCTGGAAGTGAACGCAGAACTAGGCGCTGTCCGTGGTGCTAACGCGCGCGAGAGAACAGCCGCACGTGTCACTTCACTTCGTTTTGCCAGGACTTCGGCCCGAGCCCGGGACGCGTTAGGGGCACAGGGACGCCGGCCAAGACCTCGAGTTGGATTTTCATGCAGTTCTTGCCCTCAACTCACGGTTTAGACACCATCCGAAGATAGTGCTACTCTTCCCCCCATTCGTTCATAAGCCCGGCCCTTCAGGCTGACTTTGGGAACGCCAAGTTACACGGGTTTAGTTGAAAACGAAGCTCTCTACTTTCCCCTGGCACATCAGGAAGCCTGTGGAGGCAGATACAGGGAAGCTGGCCAGATGTGCTTCAGGTTCCGACAACTTGATAAAGCGTTTGAGCAAATGCAGAGACCTCCCCCCCCTTTATATATGAAATAACAATATGCAAGTCCAGTCCAGGTCTAATCCACAGTGACATTTAACAAAGATAAACGGTAGCAAAACGAATCCATTTTACAAGGTCATTGGCTAGAAACATTTTTCAAATTTCCTCTTGCAGTGCTTGTGCCATGAGGATCCTTGGAACAAATGGGGGCAAAACTGAGGCTTAGTATTTTCAAACTCCCTGACCACGCACAAACAACGTTATCGCTGCGCCATCGAATTCATTTTGCTCTTGCCTAGCCCTGTTGCACTTCCCCTGGCAGACGTTATTTGTGACTTTGATTCCTAGAACGACGGGCAGCTATTAAAAGAGGGGGAAGTATGAAAAAGCATTGCCAGCCTTAACCGTCCCAAATAACTGGAATCCTCGGGCTTTCTTTCAGCAGCGAGTAAAAATGGAATTAACAATATTTGTGCTTCCTGCCCAGAACTTGTTAATTTAATTTTTACTTGCTGCTGGGGAAAAAAAAAAAAAAACCTCGAGGATTCCAGTTATTTCAAAGTCAAATGTCATTTAAAGTGTATTTTTAAACTTGGAACTAATCAAAAGATTGGTCTCTAGCCAAGAAACTAACTCTTCCCTGGGCACTAGAGCCCAAGTTACCTTTGTAAGAAAGGGACAAGAACCAGTAGCAACTGGCACCACGATCGCCAATGGCAGCATCTGAATTTATATTTGTTACCAGCCACTAGATCGATACTTGCAAGAGCCCTGTAGTTTTGATAGGGGTGGGGGTTTCTCTCCAAAGCGTGTACGAGCAACACCTTGGCACAACTGTGGGGAGGGCATTATTTTTAGACCTGGCCGTTCTAAGGGTTTGTATCAAGGGGAAAACAATGTTTCATCATTTAGCAAACCAAGATTATCAAGAGAAGGTGTGAAACTGGCTGGAGGGAGGAATTGTTGTGTCCAAGCCAGCAGCTTTAAAGAAATAGTTGGAAGGCAAAAGTACAGAGCTACTACTTTGCTAGCCAGCAAGGGATTAGGTGGGGCTCGAGTGAAGAGAAGTGAAAATGACAAAAGCAGAAAACCCAGGCCTTGCCTCTGACGGCGAAGTCAGAATTTAGTGGAAAATAACTGACTTTTGTCTCAGTCGGGATAAAACATCCTGGGCGACTGTCCCCTGGAAATAGTTATATTTACCTGCCCTCAATAGACTCATATAGGTTAGCTGCAGGAAAAAAAATAGTTAAGTGTTTAATTTTAATTGCAAACATTTGCTGTCAGGCAATCGATTTGATCCATTTCCCTAGAAAGTTTTGAAAAAGGATTCCAGCTACCGGTACATAATGCAGAAATATAACTCAGGATTCGGGGTGTTCTTTTCTTTTCCTGTGTTTGTCTGCTCATTTGATGTTTGGACTCTACTCAGTTTTCATCTCCCTTTTATTGTATTTGTGTTACAGAGCCCCTTTGAAGTCTTTTCGCCAAGATAAGTAGCAGACTTGCCTAAGAGTGAAACAATTCTTGGTGGGGGCGGAAAGCAACGTTGTTTTATTTCCAAACAGAAAAAAAGGTGAGCAGTGTCCTTGTCTCGTATGTCCATTAAAAACGGGCATTTTAAAATCAGTGCGAGTTAAAACTTCTTTCAGAGATAAACATAACGAAGCATGTTTTTAGGGTGCAAAACTTTGGTAGAACCCAGCTTCCTTGAGATAAATATTTTCGTTTTTATTCATTTGAAATAATGTGACATTCTTTATCAGAAATCCTTGACTCTTCAAATTCAAAACTGGACAACTTTCCGATCTATTTATGTTACGTGATGCTGATTGAATAGTCTCTACCTGGTAAATTGTGCAAATTAACACAACATCTTACCTGAAATGAACCCGTTTAACGAAGTGACTTTAAAAAGTGCATTTCCTAGCAAAAGGCTAACACATGCTATGAAACCAAAATGTAATTTCCCAGAAGCAGGACCCCAACATATAATTAAAATCACCCTGACTTCATAAACAAAAGTAACATTAATAGTGCTTTAAGAAAATGCTACAGAGCGCTTTGACTTGCATTTTACCTCCAGCTCTGAATGATGCTCCAGAAGTTTGAACATACACATTTTAAAAATGAAAGAAAAGCTACAAGGTAGATCTCCCCCCCCCCGAGGTTTTTTCCGGGGGGAGGGAGGGGTAAAATGCGTTTTTCTTTTACAGTTTTACTGTTGGTTTGTGAGTCTCACTGAAGCCATTCTTCTTCACAAGAATACATTGTTATCAAGTTCAAAATTCATAGTGTGTCATAACTGGAGCATGCGATTATTGTGAAATTGATGGACCAGAACAAATCCTGTTGCACAGAAAATCAATTTTGTTCATATTTATGTCGAATTGTGTGTGTATTGTACAGAAAAAGAGAGAACGCGAGCTCTAGCTAAGGAGTAAAACTTTGCTGAAAATGCAAAATCAAACCTTCTCTTTACTATGTTTGGGGTGTTTTATGGTCCAACTCCTGTTTGCCTTTTTGTGGTTGTTGCTGTAGATGTGAGTTACAGTATTTAGAAGAGCGAAGTTTGGAAATGCAACAAAGCTGCTTGTCTAAATCTACTTTGAAGTCATGCTAGTGGGTCTACAATCCAGATCTTCTTGTTAATCTCTACTTTTTGCCTTCAAACAGAACTCAGTTACAAAGAGCTTGGCAAGAGTTTTGCATCTATTCACGGGACACAAAATCTTTAATTTTCTGAGGAGTAAAAACTCCCCAAGAAACTTCATATAGCTTCTTAGGTTTTGCTTAGCATACGTGATAAAACATGATTGTCGCAGTTTGGTGACCCATGAAATTTCGGGGTTAGTTTTCTCTTCAGACCAGAGCATATAATTATGCAAATAAAGAGCTGTCACTGATCTAGTGAAATACTCACAAACACATGCAATCCAAAATGGGACAGAAAAGTGAAAATTTGTGCTCTTATGATGGCTAGTACAGTGATAAATGACATCGCCTACAAAGTTTCCCGAGAAGTTCATTTTTCACACTGTAGCGACTATGTCAACATAATGCACGCTAGAGAGAGAGACGTTCCTGGAAGGTTATTTTTTAGTTGGACTGACTTTAATGTAGAGTGCGGTGCGATCTTATCTTAGATGTGGAAGTTTTCATTTGTATTTTTGAGTGAAATTCCTAGAGGAAAAACAATTAGTGCTGTGTGTCAGCGATAGGAAAACTACGTGCTTCTTTTCCATAACCCCTTCTCCCAACCATCCTTTGATTAAGACCGAAAGAGTCAAATTCAATTTAGTGACTACAATCCATGTGTTGAGATTTATAAACTCAGCTGAAGATTTATTCCCAAAGAGCTGGGTTGGAAGGGCCAAGCCAATGAGAAATTCTTCTAACCCCAACCGTTCATTAAACAATGTGAACTGTATTTGAACAGTAAAAAAAATGGACTTGTGGGGCACAATGTCGCAGGCCTTTTTTTCCAATCCAGTCATTTTAAACCTTTCAAAATTGCATGAAGGCGGGGGGAGAGGAGGGAGTTCAGCCTGGTGATTCAGTTACAATGTGTACTCATTTGTGACAAACTAACGAGACCCCTTCAAATCCAATCCTCCTCTTACATCTTTTTCTGTCATTTGAGGCTCCCAGTCCCAAAGTTACCGTTCCACACTCTGTTGCATCATTTCAGATGTCATGGAGCTTCCCAGTGATGAAATCTGAGAAGGCTCATGTCAGACCTCTGACTGCTAAAGACATCACTACATGAAGGATCAGTGGTGTGAAACTTTAAAAACATCGATCCAAATGAATCAATTAAATCCACATTCATCCCTCCTAAGTGCGGTTTAAGACTATCATTGTTACCTTTTTCCACTACACAGATTTGGAGATAAATGCTGGAATGCTTTGATGGTTTCATCTATTCTAAAATCACTGTTCATCGACTTTGTGTTACTTTCCCCTTTCAACAGCTTATTCTCAGAGTGAACATTCTTCATATTTACGACACTCTAGGACTCTTGCTTCCAGTCTAGCCCAGGATAACAAAGCTGGTTCTTTAGCAAGGAGGGGGCTGAGGCTTTGTTGATTAAAACTCTTTCCCTGTCTCAAACTTATTTTATGTTATTGCATTGAGATTAAGGGACTGTTAGTGAAAAGGAAGAGGAACAATTCAAGAGGCTCCCCGTTAGTCACTTTGGTACAAACAAGGAAGAAATCCATATTCAGATAGAAGGAGACCTCCTAGATTCTGGGTCTGACACCCGCTGTGAGAAGAGGAGGAGGATAGGTGGGATCTGTTTTACCACCAAAGATAAGAAACTTTATCTAGATAGGTCTGGGTAGAGACGGTTTAATTTACTGCAAAGCCCAGGTGAGTGGTAAAGTGTTGATAACCCATCGAAGTCACATGCATCCTTAACTTGAGTTTCTCCATTTGGGCTTTGGAAGCAAAGGCTGGCTAAGTGTGTGTGTTTCCTAATAAACAGGCGCTCATCCAGCTAGTGGGTTTTCCCGTATAACTAAAAAAGCAGGAAGGCACTTCCGCTCTCCACCGATCTCAGCTGACTCCGGTCTCGGAGCAGTTTTGGCACACTGACACCACAGCCGTTGGTGTCCGATGACTCGTCCTTTACTCCCAAACGACCTTTACGGTAAGGATAAAACCAAACGAAGGAAGACACGGATGAGACTTTCTCTACCCACGTCCCCGCTTTTGGGAAGAGGGAGTCGCTCTTGCGCAAAGTATTTGTAACTGACCCTTTTCTATCCTGCAGAACTCAGAACCACCGCTCATCTATTTTCATTCCCCCCCAGATCTAGGCGGGGAGTATTTTTACTTATGCTCAATCATCTAAAACGTGTAAGGGTGGGCAATGGGAAGTCAGCAAAGACTAAAGAGCTGTCGTGATCAGTGGATGCTAGGCTATTACCATTTCAACAGTCGGACCACCAGCAGCAGGATTTAAAATATTGATACGCGATCGCGCCATTCAGAGTCGGTTCATGTTTTTAGTAACATCTAAGCCCTACACACGGGCGCTCGATGCTTTGAATAGAAACCAATGTTTAGGAGGAAACAGAGGCACATGAGAAGAGAAAAGATTTGCTTTATTGTTATTTTTAAAGTGTAAACAGAAATATACAAGTCGTAAGAACTCCCTGCAGTTCTTTACCCAAGCAATAACGCAAGTCAGATTAGGGCACGAGAAAGACACTTTTGAAAGGGCATTTATTACAGGAGATTTTTTTTTACACTTAGTTTCCATTAAACATAAAAAAATAGATTAATTTTGTGATATTTGGCACCTTGGAAAACCCACTCATGCATTCCCAGCGGTTGCAGGATTTGTTTGAGAGCTCTCCCCCCCTTGTTCTTTGAATCTGAGCACAGAACTACAAACATGGGATGCAAACCAACGAGTTCAAACCCTTCTTCACATGACACACTGATCAGAGTGGAAACAAACCAGGGAGGAATCCAAAGGGCGTAAATGGGTGACAGGCCAGCCCCAGGCAGGTGGCCAGCCCCGACAGCATGAAGTTACTTGGGGAGAAATGAGGTGAACAGTATTATTAGGTCTATACAGCAAACCCATAATCAACAGGTTAAGTTGAAAAATATCATTGCACTGGAAGCCTGCTCAGTTGCAGACGTGGATTTTGCTTTGCCTCCGTTTAGGAAACGCCACAGCTTGCAAAAGCCCCTTGTGTCGTGCTTGTGAAAGTCGAACTCAGGAAACACAGTGACCTTCATGTGTGAGGGACATTGACGAGAGGAAGCGAGTCTTTTTTTTTAAAGGCAGCTAAAATGGAGAGAGGAGTGCAGATGACATCAGGCAATGTTACAGTGATTTACTCGTGTTACCAGCAGACGTTGCTGAAAGAAGTTCTGTGCGAATTGAAAACCACCACTGGTCAGACAAACAACAGCAAGGACCGGTGTATACACGTGGAGCGTTACAGCTGGCTAATTGGGACCCTCCGACACAGAGCACTGCACACACTTTTGTGAAACCAAACAAGAAGTTAGCAAATAAATTGGAAAAATCCGCGAGAATCTCTCCTTACACTGAAGTGACATGATTCGGTTACTGGTACGTTTACTCCAGACAACATACATTCAAATGCACATTAAACACTTAAAAACATTGTATTAACAACAATAACCCCCTACCCTCACCCCTTCTTTGCTGAATTCCTCCATTCAGCTCCGAAATGGGAAAAATTACATTCAAAAGGGGCCAGTATCACAAACCCATGTGGTGGATGCCGACGATTTGACTGGTTTGAAGAAACACAGCGGCTGGATGAAATACCGTTTTGATTTTTGTCTTCTTTGCCTCTGCTCTAATAACATCAGAGGCGACACAGACAGGGCCACTGAAGAAAAGATCACTTTAATTTAGCTTCATCAAAACTCTAAGACCTAATTAGGGCGCTTGCATGCCAGACACGGTATCAGGCACATATTGTTGCTTATCAGACATTAGCAGGTAAAAGTTGCTGACATCAGCTACGATTACTAAAAACACGGCCCTGTGAGGTTTGCAATTTCAAGGATTCTCTGAGCATTTCAATTCCGTGAAACTGGCTGTGTATTTTATGAGGTGCATGAGGCAGGAACATTATTTTTGTAAACACTTGGAAAGAAATATGGAATTTATGCCTGTGCTGAATCCAAAGCTGACTAATTACAGGATAACGAGGCATTACAGTCATTAAAAATTCCGAATATGAAAATTTAAGCATTGATTTTTTTTGAAAAAACTGCAAAACCCAGTAATTCACGACTTTTGATTTATGTATGTATGCTGTTATATTTCACAGTGTGGTCCTGACGGTTGCTGAACTGGTAAAGCACAAAGCAATTGGCATTTTAAGGTAGAACTTTCAAAAGCAAGTGGAGCTCTACAAATAATGCCATTGACTCAAAGAAGAAAATCTTTACACAAAGACACTTTCCTACAAATTTGGACCAAAGTTCTTGGGCCCCTTATCTGCAGAGCATGGCAAATGTAAAGAGTTGATCCCATTTGGTCCCAGAGAAGAAAAGGCTACTGATTGTAAATATTCATTTTTTCCACTATTCAAAATTATGTCCGTCTTTAAAAAGAGTAATTTATATTTGCTTTGTCTCAAAATAGACATTCTATTAGAATACAAAATAAACGTATTAACTAAGTTCTAAAAGTAATTTTAAATACAGGTATTTAATCTATGGTACAGTTTTCACTAAAATATGTATTACAGCTCGCCATTTAAAATGAAGCAGAGATACAAACTCTCTGTAATAAGGGGAATTCTAAAATCACGAAGCAAAAGATTTCAGCAGAAACAGCGTTTTGGTTTAAATTTCGTCCTTTCCTTCTGTAATGTACAGATTTATTAGAAACCTTATTTTAAATTCAAAGAGGCTCCTCCACGGAAATACCTATTCATTAATTTATTATTTCATAGGAGCTATTTTAGGCACAGTCTCTCCTCTGGTCTCAGCAGAAAATAAAAGATACTGTTAGAGCTACAGAGAACAATTTATATTTATAAATCCAAATACTACGTCATCGCCTTTGTGCTATTTTCTACAATTTAAATTTAGGCATTATGGCTTAAATAAACCCCCTAGGAAGCACAAACAAAAAGCTCGTACTGTTAGAAATGTGTCTGAGCATTTGAAAGGCTGAAGAAGAGTAGGGAGGAGGAATAGGGCAGAGAAGTCCACCTGGCTACATTACTTAAAAGCAATTCTGTTAAAAACGCATAAAACCCAAGGTCTGCTCCTGTCACAGAAAGCAAGCAAGAAAGAAAAGGGAGCCCTGGAAGGAAGCGGCAAAAATCCTGGAGGCGATAGGACCACGAAGAAGCTGTTAAACTCTGGCATCAACTCGGTGCAGGGCTATGTCAGGGCAATTAGAGCTGCACCATGCTGCACTGTGCGGTGCTGCTGTCAGCCTTAATCTGCGCACTGATGGGCAGCACGAAATCCAAGCTGCAGCCCACAGGAAGCACAAGCAGTGAACCCATATTGCTTTGACAGTTGCACTCATCTAGAAATAATGCAAAACGCTACTTAGATGTGTACGTCCCGGCCCTGTGCGCTAGGAAGAAAACAATCTAATGAGGGGCCGGGAGGCTGCTCGCCGCCAAGCAGCAAGGAGCTGCCCTTCTCCTCAGAGCTCGTCGTATCTGAGTCGGTTGGAGCGTCGCGTCGGGGCTGCTCTGGCCGAGCTGTTCTTGGCCTCCGCCGCCTCGCTGAAGAATTTGAAAATGGACGGGAAGCTCCTCCAGGACGTGAGCTCGTGCCGCTCGGTGCCTGCAACACACAAAGACGACAGCGTGACTCGGCGCGGGCGGCACAGCGCACGGGCCGCGGCGCGCCACGGCGCCTCCGCGAGCGCCGCGTTCCGGCCTCGCAGGGACCCGAGCCCGTGACCTGCGGGGTCACGCGAGAGCCCCCTTCTGGCCGCTCCCGCGCGAGCAGCGCCGTGCGCGCCAAGCCGGGCAGACAAGGGCGGCCGGGCCCTCAGGCCGGGAGCCGGCTGCTTGGCCCCCACAGACCCCGGCCAGGGAAGCCTGGCCCAGCGCCGCCCGTTGACAGCCCTTCCCTTCCCCCGCCGCGGTACAACCCTTCCACAGCCTCCACAACCCAGGCGCTCTTCATGCGGCTCCTGTGGCCAGGGCCCCTCTCGTTACAACGCACCCCCCAAGTCCACGGGGAGCGAGCGGGTTATGTCCGTCCAGCCCCCTCCGGGGTCGCAGGCTCTGCAAGAGCCACGGCTCCCGCACTGCCCCGGCGGCCGCCGCGTGTCCAGGGCCAGTTTCATTAAAGGCGCTGAGCACCTGGAAGAAAACCGAATTTAGCCTGTAGGACCCGAGCAAGTGCTTGTGTGACCGAATCCCGGTTCGCTGTCGGCACCGAGCAGCCGGCTTTAGAAAACACACACCGATCGCTGTACCCAGCCCTCTTACCAAGCCTGGACACGCTACGCAAAGGCGAGCCTTTTCCGCACTTCCTTCCCCCCGCCTGCAAGTGCATTTGCTTAGCTGCATTATGCGCCTGTGCTTTACTGATCTGCCCGTGGCCTCCTAACATTTGCTTTAGACACACAGACACAATACTAATAAAACCCCACCCTCGCAGGCAGATAAGGAGCCGAGTGTTGTGAAAGAGCTGGGCTCACTTCCTAGATAACCCAATTATGCAGAGATGCTGCCTGGAAGTCTCTGGATCCTGGGCCTCCGTTTGATACTTTAACATTGTTAATGATAATTCTTTAGTCTGTAATAGTAGGTCATTGCTATGGTTACTCTACAATGGTGCAACACTTCGCTTTCCCCCTTCAGCTATTCGCTGAGACCTGGTAACCACATTTGTTGCCTAGCAACAGTTTTGTGACAGTATCACAATCTGGGAGTTACAACAATAAAGGACATGATGGCCGTGGCCTGCCCAGAGGAGAGCTCTATAGAGTGGGGTGGGTGGGTGACTTCGGGATGGGAGTGGCCCCTGGAAGAGCTGTTAGAGACACCTACCGGGAATCCCTGCAGCAACACACAGAGACAAGGGAAAGCACGGCTAACAAAGACACCCCAGGCAGCTATCCCCCTACAGACATTGTTTACACAATGACAATCCAGCACCACACATACATTCCCTTCACAGACACCACCACTCCCCACAGATACCCCCTTCAAAGACACCCTTTGCACAGACCCCTCACCATAACACAACTGTCAACACAGACGTGCTTTTCAAAAACTATTCACTACATGTCCACCACAGAAACCCTTTACAGAGACAATCCTCATCACACAGCCACATCACCCAGATACCTTTTACAAAAAGGCAATTAGCTAATACACACATCACCCCTCCAATAATACCTTTTAGAAAAAACTATCCACATCACACACATATCCCCCTCACCTTTTACAGAGACAATCCATCACATCTCACTGAAATTTCTCCACAGACACCTTTTAAACAAACAAACGAACAACAAAAAAGAACCCTCCCCTCCAAACAAACAAACAAACAAACAAACAAACAAACAAAAAACCAAAACTCAGCACCAAATCACAGACACCCTTTAGTCACAGACAATCCATCACTCCAACAGACATCATGCTCAACACAGACAATCCATCACACTGTACGTCCAGGTAGTCAATAGGTGGACCACGGGCCAAATCCCGCATGCAGGCACTTTTGAACAGACTGTGGAATCTTTTTATTTGCTTATTGTTATCATTACTGCAGTGTGAAAAATGGAGTCTCAAGCTTCACTATACTTTGACAAAAACAATTGACTACCCCAGCCCTACACAACCCAAAATTACACTGTACAGAGACTTCCCACTTCTACACCAAAACACCTCACCGCCATGTAAAGATATAGCTCCTCCTTCACAAAAAGTCTATCACAATCCTACACATATCTTTCCACCATAAAGATGGAAAGGCTATCCACTGTTAGCACACCTCCCTTACACAAAGACATCATCTCTTATAGACACCCATTTCCATAATGACACACTGTTACCACACACAAATACAGACACCCTTTACACAGCCACCTCAGCACCAGATAATCCTTAACCACTCTTGCACAGGCAATCCTCCCCATACAGCTACTTGTACCATCACCAACTCCTTGTCCTTGCACCCATTAACACTATATTGGGCCTCTATGGGCAGACGGCCTCCACATCTTCACCTTTAGTTCCTACACATACAGATCAACTACCACACCCCAAAAGGCATACACATACAACTCTGCCACTCCAATCTTCCGTCATTCATCTCTCTACACACACCCACATTCATTTCTGTTGGCCTAGATTTGGCTTAAATTGAATATAGAAAATATCACACAGTTTTATTCTTTATCAATTATACTTCTCCTTTGTGAAAGGCCGTCTTCAGAAACAAAATGACAAAAACAATGTCCAAGAAACTTTGTTTTAATTGTCTTCCCCTCCCTTTCTCCATTTCTCCTTTTCCCATGCACCCTTCTCATTTCCTCAGAGATCACACACCAATGTTATTGAGACCGCTGATCAATTTAAGCTTTCCTACAGCAACTCTCTTACCTTACCCCTCTCCAAAAACAATTCAGGCTTTGAATCCAGAGAGCCTGATGACTCAATGGCCTAAAGCAATTTTAACTCCCTTTCTTTATATTCCTTTTCCTAGCAACAATCTTACTGATGGATGAACAATTTCCCTGGTGATAAAATCACTACCATGGTTGTTTAGTTTCTAGGATTATGATGACTCTTTGCTGGAGTAATGCAGAAAAGACAAGAACAAAACCCAGCCTTGTTAGCGTGTCAACTCTCTACACTGCCCTTCATGGCTCCTTAAAGGTCAAAATTTGCGCTCAGATATGCACCCTCAGCTCCTATTGAAAGGAGAGCAAAATGTAGCCTATAAAATTTAACACTATAAAGGCAGCTCGTTTATTATTTATGCAAAAAAATCTAGAAAATTGAAAGGTGTATTGGACAAAAGCAACATGAGCTAGAAGTTATACTATATGTCATTATGCCCTAGAAGGCATGGTAGATTTGGTGGTATAGTTCTCCAAATAGAATAGTAACACTGAAGAGTATGGTCTATACAAGAGAAACAGAAAGGGAAGAATAGAAGGGATAGCATTATATGTCATAAATATTTGCAAAACCAATGGTAGAACCAGTTGGGAATTTTCCATTAGAAATGAGTTTCTGACAGAAAATGCAGTTTCCACAAAATCAACATGTTCCAAAGGAACATGTTGATTTTGCTGACATTTTCAATTTTCCCCATGTTTAATTTTAGGTTGCTTTGACCCAAATCAGAATACTTCATTTTTTGAATAAACCTGAAATGTTTTGTTTCAGATAGTTCAACAAAATATACAGTTCAACTGTATATGCCTTGTGGCACATTGCCCTATGAGCTCCTCCATTCTCTCCTGTGGCCCTGCTTCCTGGAGAACAGATATCTCCCCTAATCAAGCCGTGCTGGGTAACTTGGGAGTCACATGATTTCATACATTACCAGAGACGTAGTTCGGCCAGGAGCCTGGCCCATAAAGAATAATGGAGTCAAAAGGCTCCTGAGCTATAATTCCTGAAAGTCAGTGTGCCCACTCTGGGAAAATGGAGTTTAATATTTGACTGACTTCAAAACAAAGAATTTTAGATCCATTCAGAAACATTTCAATTTTGGAAGTCAAAATATTTCACTGTGATCGAAAATGAAAAAAACAAAACAATTGGACATCTCCAAATTAAAATTGTTTAGAATTTCCATTCTGTGAAAAATTCTGAAATTTCAACTTTTCCTCTCGATTTGGGACAAAATCATGTTGAAATGTCAGAATTTCTCACGGGATGGAAATTCCAAATTCATTCAGCTCTAACCAATACGAATGAAAAGAGAAGCAATAAAGTACTTTGGCTAAAGACACAAGTAATGTAAAATAAGGATGAAATTGGACATCTTCTGTAGAGCTCTAAGAATGAAGGAAAGTGAGTGTGACAAATTAAGGGACCACCTATAGAGGAGCCCAAACACACAGAATCCCGCATTAATATAAAAAACTTACTGAGACATCTGTTGCGTGACAAAATACAGCTAAACATCAATCATCAAAGAAATATCTGTGTTACACAGAGGACAACTTCATGATCAAGAACACAGAGAATAATATAACCAACTCAATACTTTATAACACATTCTTTGCAATTATATAGCATCTTTTATGTGAAGACGTTAAAGTATTTTACAATGATTATTATTATCCCTATGATCAGATGGGTAACGGAGGCATAAATAAAACTGACTTATCCAAGGTCTTAGAAACATAGGAATTGCCATGCTGGGTCAGACCCCTGGGCCATCTAGTCCAGTATTCGGTCACCAGATCCTCTGAGAAAGATTTAAGAACTAAAGAGAAAGTAGGTCTGTTATTAAATGAGATTAAATAAACAATTATTCTAAAATGGTTACAATGGTGAGCAGCTTTTAAAATCAGTATATCAAGAACAATAAAGAAAAGAGGTATTGCCAATTAGAAGTAATGAAGACTTTGTCAATACAGTTGTTGATAAAAAAAAACTGGAAAGGGAATACTTGCAAAAACTGAATATACAAATCATCAGGCCTGGATGACATGGATCTCAGGGTCTTAAGGGAATCAGTTAACGAACTTGCTGAACTACTGGCAATTATTTCTGAAAACCCATGCAAAATCAGGTAGACATCAGAGGACTGAGGGAAAAAAGCAAAGGTGGTGCTAATTTAAAAAAAAAAAGAATTAAGAGAAATTATCATCTGGTAAACTTAACTTCAAATCTTAATAAAATAATAGGACAATGTTAAAATAAAAAATTTGCAAGTACCTGTCGGTAACAGGAAAATTGGGATTAAGTAGGTATAGATTTATTAGGAATAAATTGTACCAAACTCAATCACTTTTCTTGACTGACTCATGATAATTAGTGGATGATGGGACTATCCATTACGGTGCCTTTCTCTATAGGTCTATCTGAGTGCTATTACTAGTTGGCCAGCAACCTGCTGAACACATGGACAATGGATTATAGCTTTCAGTATTCTAGTGGTCTGTGGTTACCATTATCTCTATTTTTAGATTGTTGGATAGCTATCACTAGCTAACTGGAGATCAATAGAGACAGTGATACAGACATAGATATTAGCATTATATCTAGACCTTGGTAGATATAGATTTATACAGTGATCTGATTCTAGACTGTATTACTTTGGAGTTATACTGGAATAAACCTGGAGTAATGCAACAGAGAATCAGGCCCACTATATCTAGACTGAAGTAAAGCATTTGGTACACTGTCTTATGAAAATTTACTTGTTAAACTAATTCAGATTATCTTGGAAATGAGCAATGTCATTTAACCTGAAAACTGGATATAGCACTATGAAAAATGAGTAATGATAAATATCAAAGCAGTGGGTTGGGGGAGGTGTCTAGAGAGGTGCCAAAGGGACTGGAAATAGGTTCATTTCTTTTAAACATGATTATTAATGATCTGGAAGAATGAGCAAACTGCATATTAATTAATGTAATTAATTAAGCAGATGATACATTAAATTGGAGGTAAAGGAAGCACTAGTAACTACAGAGAAATAATAACAATGAAGCTAGGCAGGATACAAATACAGACAGGAAATAACAAAATGAGATTTGCTACCATGTTTATAAAAATGTACCTACAAAAATGAGTGAGCAATTAATTAATCAATCATCTCAGGATTCATTTGTACATAAACTTATGACTGATTTCCTTTTCTCTATATTCCCCTAAGGAAAAAAACCTCCAAAAACATCAGAGCTCTTTGGCTAGAGGAGCTTTACAAGCTCCTTCAGCTGAAATTATGGGGCTTGCAGAAGGTAAAAGCTCTACTGGCTTCACTAACAGACCTTGAACTCCCCATAATTTGCTCTTGCCATGATTACCAGCTGTGCTTGACAAAGGTGTCCTCCTTTAGCATTTGCCAACTGTGCAGGACAAAAGATCTCCTTCTGTGGTGCTTACAAGTTGTGCAGAACAGCGGTTCCATCCTGTGGAGTTTATAAGATATGCAGGAAAAAAGCTTTCCATACAACACCAGAGCAGAGGGATTTAAATATAATTGAAATAGTTCTGCAGAGAAAAGTTTCTAGGTTGAGAAGTTTCTCCACAAATATTTACTACAATGCTACTGTATGGTCTGATTCTGTGAGCTGCTCTTCACCCTCAAATCCTATTGACTTCAAAGTGAATTAAGGGTAGACCACACCTCAGCATTTGGTCCTTAGTGGAGCAATTAATATCACAGTTCCTTAAGAGCTTGATCTTACTCAATGAAAACTTTGCCATTGATATCACAATTCCCTAAAAGCTTGATTTTTCTCAATGAGAATTTTGCCTTTAACTTGGGAATGAGATCTACCCCAGTGTCAGCATTCTGCATCGAAATCTTACTGAGGTGAAAACCATTGATGCAGATAGTAGTTAGGTTGCTAATGCCCAGTGTACACTTACCTTCCGGATTCAGTGGCAGTTGACGGGAGATACGCAATTGACGTATATCACTTGCGTATCTCTTGTTGACTTCGCTGCGTCTGTGTCGCGCGCTGTCCACACTGCGCTGCACCAAAGGGAACAGCGGTTCCTTCGACGCAACACTATGTCACTTACCGGGGTGGTTTTCTTGCGTTCGATCCAGAGCAATCGATCTGACAGTGGCGAATTTGCCGCTGTTAGTGTAGACCCAGCCTTACAGTGAGTCGTGTGGCTCCAAATTTTATTAAGGTACGACCAATCTTAGAAATGCTGGAGTCAGGGAGGAATATTTTTCCCCAATGTACAGTTGGCCAGATGTATTTTTCCCCCCAACTTCTGCTGAATCATCAGAGATCAGCCACAGCTGGAGATGGGACACGGATGAGAGATGGGAAAGGAATTTTCTTTCAGTTCAGACTGGCAGGGACCTTGGGGTTTTTTGCCTTCTTCTGTAACATCAGGCATGGATCTCCTGCTAGGATAATCTGGGTATAACTCATGTAAAAATTCCCTGCTACTGCAAAAGCCTTGGGCATTGGTGGCACCTCAGTCCCTCCTGTTCTCTTCCTGTGTGTTACTCACAACAGTTTAGTCTCCTGAGGACTGAAATGATTTGGTCTAACTAAAGTCTCAGCTAAAGTCTATGGGACTCAGTATATGGGTATTGAAATTTAATGGACTGTGATATACACGAGGTCAGACTAGATGATCTAAAGCTCCAGTTTGGCCTCAAGGCTTTAAATCTTATTAACAAAAGAGCTCAGTCCTCAGTGAAGATAGTCAGTGGAATGATTCAAATTGTAAAGAGCAACCATTTTGATGTCATGTGCAAGAAGGAAATCCTCTTAAAATATACTAAAATGGGAAATATTTTTTCTTCATCTTCATTAACTCCAGGAAATGAATGGATTTTAATTAGTCTTTCCTTTAAAAAAACATCACTTCTGGCCTACGAGAAAGCATGGAAAATGTCACCCAGAAAAGAGAATTTTTCAGAAATGTATAAGCAGGTGGAAATGGGTGTACAATGAAAGTCCTGATGTGTTGTAACTTTAATTATATTTCAGTGTTCACATTTGTGTATGAGAATTTCCCTGCCTCTGATGGAGTTCATCCAGTCACGTAGCTCCGAATAAACTCTCTTTATCGCCAAGTTATTTTTTAAAATACATTTAATTTTTTATCTTGGAAAATACCAGGTTGTATCAAAAGAAAGGTAAGTTTTAAATTCCTGGGCTAAGGACCTCATGAACATCCTTCTAAAGTTAGAAAGTGATTCCTGGAAATTATTCAGTCTTTTGTGAATATTTTGTGCTACCAGTTTAGCTCGTTCCCAAAATCCCCGAAAGACCAAGCGCTCCTGAAGCATCACCAGCAAGATTGAAGAAGGAGAGAAAAAAATCTCTTAATTAAAATCAGTAAATACTTTTGACAGGGAGAATGAGAACTTTGAAAAATTGGGCAATAGGTCCATTAGCTCAAGAGGTTTGAGAACCACTGACCATGAGAACCACTGCATGCACACTGGAAGCAGTTCTAGACACCTCAATACCACAAAGATGTCAACAGCTTGAAAGGGATTAAGAGAGAAGCAACCAAAATGACTAATGAGATAAAAGCATTGATTCTGGGGGAATATTTAAAGAACTAAGTATATATAGTATAGATTTGAAGAGATGTCTTTACATGGGTCATGAATATAATCACCTAAAAGGAAGGAAGAAAATTGTTTAGAGGATCCAAGATGGCATAACAGGATAAAACTAAATGCATTAAAATTTAGGCTTAATATCAGAGCAAATATTCCCAGAGAGCTCCTTTAGACAGTGGACTAATATTCCAAGGGAAGCTACAGAATCCTGTGCAGTAATGGTAAGGAATGGGCAAGATATCCTAAAATATGTTATCTCTAGTTTCTAGGATATCATCTCCAGTAATATGCTGTATGTTTGTTTGGACATACCTTCCTCTCAACTCACCTCCACCAACTGCCAATATTGCCCAAAATAAGCTTGCAACAGCCAAGGCAAGTTTGTGAAGCAGGATGGAAACAGGAGGATCTTACTATTGTAGTTATCATTTTACACTACCAGTTGTTAAGCACTGATGGCAGTCAATTGCATCCCAGAAGAGTGATAATCCACCTGTTTGTCTCTCTTAGCCCTAACTGGCAAAAGAAAGTCACAAGATCATTCACTTCTGAGTGCACATTATTGGGCCATCATACGTGTAGGCATTTTCTCTTTTTAAATAATGTAATTGCTTAAAAACAACTTCAATGACTTACATAGTAAGGACCATATACTGCCCTCAGTCCAAGAAGGAACTGTTGTTAACATTAATAGGATGGTCCGGGGCTGTACATGGCATAGTGATATAAATAGAACAAAAAAAACCTACATTAATAAATTCACCAAAAGAGAAAGAGAAAAGGTTTAAAATCTGGGCTGAAAATGGCACTTTAAGACATACGATGATTAGAAGAAAGAAAAGAGTGGTTACAATGAAATAAACGGAGTACCAGCTTAGACTTTCAGCTATGGTTTGGTGGGTTCTAGTCAAAACCTTTATGTTCCTTTGAATCCAGTAGTTTAAAAAACTCTGTCACATAAGTGCATATGCGCTGACATACAGCAACAGATCTAGTCTATTACATAAATACAACGAAACTCACTGATAGTGAATGTAGATATAAAGGCCAGATCAGCAGCGCCATTTCCAGTCCCTTTCTGCTGTTCCAGCCCTTTGGGTAATTGGCCAGCTGGGGAACTCCATGAATCGTACAGAGTTTGCGTAGATGGCTCTAGGACAGGCCCCCAGTGCACATCTTTGGGTGTAGTAGGCATGTTCTTGATGTGGGTGGTGGATATGGGCAGTGGCAGCCAAGCAGGCTATTACTGGCTGGCACAAGTTAGAAAAGCCCTGAGTCTAATTTGCACCAGGGTCCAAACTGGGCCCTGGCAACGACAGGGATCAGAAAGCACAAATGTGGCATAGATCCACCTTTGTCTAAAGTATAGCTGGGTATAGCCTAGGCAAACGAAAGGACTGGGGCCTGAAAAACTCCTTATAGTGAAGAGGAGAGAAACTCCTGAATATTGCCAGAGTAGAATTGTGTAAAAGGCTCTCCAAGTTACCAATCATTTGCAGAAGCCCAACAAAGTGAAAAATACATGCAAATGGGGATTCTGCTTCTGCCGTATGTGGCTGAGCCAGGCTTCCAATGAGTTCAGAGGCACGAGGGGATCTTTGGATCCAGCTAAAGGGGGGACCACTGAATGTGTACTTACACTGTAGCTCTATAAACTGCCTGTGGGTTCAGTGGGTGAATTCTATCCTCTCCATAATTTCCCATATAAAGCGTGTTCACACAGCCTTTGTCCAGGGTGTGTGTGAATTCCAGGGTGCAAACAGCAGTTTAAGTTACAGTGAATATCCACATAACATCAAAGCCTTTCTGTGAAAAAAATGACTCCAATGTAAGAGGGTTTCATGATACACAATTATGGACTTTTCAAACTCATGACAGTGTGTACCAGTGTGTATGGAGAACCAGAAATACATGGCTACGGACATTTTAAAAGTCATCATTTCCTTACAGAGACCAAGTGGGTGAGGGAAGGAATATCTTATATTGGACCAACTTCTGTTGGTGAAAGAGACAAGCTTTTGAGCAACACAGAGCTCTTAACATTTAAGTGAAATGATGTGTAGACAATATGTGAAATGATTTTATTCACATGATAGTTCGTGGTAGCTCTGGATAATATATGTTAAAGTGTTAATCAATGTTTTTAAAATGGATGCTATTTATCCCATCATGAAATTAGTATTTGGTCACCCAGGAAAAAATCCTTAACAAATTGCATACAACAGCACATACGCATTACTCAGAGTTTAACCAGTGCCACTCTCACATCAGTAAAAGAATGGAAGCACTTGCAATATTTTTTTTAGATTAAAGGAATTTTGCATTACTCAAGACTCTAAACTTTCAAAATTAAGGGGTGTCCTTTAAATACATTGTATTAGTTCAAGATATTTTGTTGAGACTTTGTGAGCAACAAATATTTAAACTCCAGAGTAAGTTCCACAAGGTACAACCCCTGAAAATACCGATTCTTACGAGAAATGTTCAGAGATTCTTAACTAGTGTCATAACAACACCTAGCTCTTATCTAGTGCTTTTCAGATAGCAAAGCAAGGGAGGTCAGCATCATTATCCTAATTTTACAGATCGGAAAATTGAGATACATACAGAAGCTGTGACTTGCCAAAGTTCACGCAACAAGACAGTGTGGCAAGGTGGGGGCGGGGGAAGAGATGTTCCGCCCTCGTGGGTCTCGCGCTCTTCCGGCCTGACCGGTGGTGCAGCCGGGGAAAGGCCTCGGGGAGGGAAAGGGGCCTGCTCTGCCCCGGAGTATGGCTACTTGCCCTGGGGTAGCCCGTGGTCCACTGCCTGTCCCCCCGGCTGGGCACTCCGCCCCGGTGCGGTGCTTCAGCAGGGGAAGCTCCAAGCCGCTGTAGGTCGCAGGCTGCCGGCTGCAGGCTGCAGGCTGCCAGCCCCGAACTGCCAACTCCCAGCTGTTAGTTTTCCAAGCTGCAAAACTCCAAACTCCCAAATTATAAATTACAAATTCTCAACTCCAACCTCTGCCCTCCACACCTCCAAACTCCTCACTCTACAACCCACCCTGCCTACCTGCCCCTGCAGGCTTTTAAGTGTTTGGGGCAGGGCTCCTTAATTGGCCCCAGGTGTCCTAATTACCTAAGGAGCCCCAGCTGTATCACTCAGGGAATAAGGCTTTGCTCAGTCTGGGGCTAATATACCTGCCTTCCAGGACCCTTGCGTAGCCGTTGGGCCTGACCCTGTCACAACAGCGACAGAACTAGACCCAGGATACCCAAGTCCCAGGCCAGTGTTCTGTGCCCAAGGTTTTAGTACCTCCCTGTCATGCATGGTGACAGCCATAAGCGGCAATATTCCTGTAGTCTATTTTCTCATGCTTAAAAATGTCTTATCAATATTTTAAAATAATGTAATTTATGTCATACATCATACTAAAGAGCAGATTTTGTAATCCTCGCATAACTCACAATTTTTGTAGACTTCAGTGATTTATTATCTGTTTAGAGGCAAATACATATCTATAGATATACACTCAACCCTGCAACCCTTACTAATATGAATGATCCTGACTTATGTGAGTAAATCTATTGATTTCAACAGGATAACTCTTCAGAGTCAGGGTTACAGGAATAAGCTCTCTGAAAAATAAATATTTTCAACTAATGTATTTTTATGTTTTCTTTTCCCCCTAAATGATATTTTCTTCATCATCCATCTACGAACGGAATGAATTATTAGAGGTAAATGGGAAAGAGGTGACTTAACTTTACATTAGGAATTGCTAGAGAAAATCATGTCTTATTTATAAAATCCACCAATCAGATGAAATTGTGTAAGTCATCACAGAAACAGATAAAGCAATAGCACAAGTGTTAACCAATCAGTCTTCGGTACATAAACAAAAAACATAGCAACAAAGGCAACAGCATGGGAATGGCAGCCACTGCACAAAAGACGACCTGGAAAGGGTAATGTTTGAAATTATATGCTGTGTAAAACATGAAGTGAAATGCGTGAAACCCCCCAAACTGTAATACTAAGAACAGTTTACAATCCGTAATCTTTAACAGAATAAAAAGATACATTTTAAATCAAAACAGTTGTGTATCATTTCCTCCTCTACTTTCATGCCAGGACCTGTGTTTAGGGAACTGATTTTCCCTGAAAACATTGACGACACAGTTAACGATAAAGCCACACAGGGAATGCAGCTCACTGTACTGTTAAAAGGGCATGATTGCACCCAGGACGCTGGAAGCAATATGAGGGGATGCTAGTGAGTTAAGGTAAATTCTGTCTGACACAACCAGGCTTTCTCCTGGGAGCTTCCATGATGGCCAGGCCCCAGTGTTAGACCATCCCTGGAGATTGTGCAGCCTGCTAACCTGCTTTCCGTTCAACCAGCTCAGCTAGCTATCGATGAAGAGCCCTGTATTCACGCTCTAATCTTTCAGCCAGCACCTCCAGAGCCATAACACGGAGCAGAGACTAAACTGTCCAATGAGATTCTAGCCATATTTTGTGCAAGATGGAAGAGAAGCTTCTTGCACCTTCTGATGCTCTTGTGTACCCACTGAGGGGCTGGTCAGAATCTGGCCTTCAGTTTGCTGGGCTCAATCCTGCCATGCTAACTTCAGAGCCTATTCCAAAGGCCACTGAAGTCAACGGGAGTCTCTTCATTAATGTCAATGGACTTAGGAAAATGGATCTAAAGGAAAACTCTAACTGATGTGAGTGATTAAGACTGAGCAAGAACTGTAGCAAGATCAGGTCCTTCTGAGCAAATGTCCCTCTTTTATGGCTGAATTCAGTCCCCTAATATAAACAGAGTAACTCCTCAGAGGAAAACTGAATTTCTGATAAATAGATAGATTACTATCTTTTGCAGAATATTTATTTAAAACTGAACCTTTATTTCAAAATTTCTTCTTAGGGACTCATGTTTTCTCATGACCCTATATCCAAAGGCCCACAGTCACCCTAAGCCTCTCATATTCACAAAGGCACAGACACTGGACACTTTTTCAATTAAGTTCAAAAAGTGTTATTTTCTCTCATTATATAAAATTAGCTACCAAAAGAAAAGTTGACAGAACTGCTCAGAACCATTCTCCTGTCTCACTCTGTGGTTTCTGCCCTTGATAGTCTCCAAACAAACCCACCCCTTTAGGCCTTTCTGGTACTTCTTAAACCTCTGTGTGATATGCTATAGGAGGGGCAGTTCACTCTGGTCTTCTTTACATAGCTTTTTTTAATGATGAAAAAGTCAGATGCTGCCTCTGTAATGGATGCTAGCTCTGCACCTGAGACAGAACTGGATGCAACTTTTTCCATCACCTCCCTTCCTCCTATTGCTGACTATGACTGCAACACAGTGGGAGGGAACAGAGAGACAGGAAGAGTCAGAGAGAGAGAGGGGAAGAGCTGCTTGACAAGTGATGCAGATCTGCTACAGAGGCAGCTGCTCCATCTGCCAAAACCTATGCTTGGCCAGAGGGGAGTCCTGGTCTGACCTTAGCAGGTCCTTCAAGAATGGGAATCTTCTGTGCAGGTTAAGCTGCTGGGTGATTGGGTTTGCATATGGATGGGGAAGGCACAGATGTGAGCAAGGGGCTTGAAGAAGGGGCTCCCCACTGACTTCCTTTGCCCTTATTGCACACCTGTACCCAGATCCATAGGGCAGTTCCCAGGACCAGAAACTTACTCTGGCTTTTTCATGGCCTCCCTCCATTCCCTAACCCACTGCACGTGTTAAGTGGTGGCCATTTGTTTTAATTAATATTAATAAAATTTAACTTTAATAAATGTTAATGTTTATAAACATAAACAAAAGCTTAATGTTTATAATGTGCCAGGAGACAGGGAGGGATGTGGGAAGGAAGGGAGGCAGCAGGGAGCTCCTTTCTAGCCACATCTTAATCCCCCTACCACACAGCCTAGCAAAAAGCTCTCCAGAACATGAAAAGGCTCACAGCCTCCTGAGATCCACCACAGCCTCCACATCCCTTTTCGCAATATTAATTGTCTGGCTATACTGAAAGAAGGACAGGAGACACGCGATATGGCCTTAATCAGATTGCAACTTTATTATTAGATGTCTGGGACTACCTGGCAGATAAAAGTGTACACTGCAGGCAACTCCATGTTCATTCAAATAACTACTCAGAGCTTCCACCAGCCCTGCCTTCATTTTCCATCCCAGGTTCCCCAGGCAACCCATGATTTGGACATTACCATCCACCCCTCCTCGCAGGAGGGTTAAGATGGGCTGTAAAAAAGGGGGTTTGGCTCCTTGCCATACCAATCATAGGAGCCCCAAACCCTCCCCACCCCCTGTTCCATGCCATTAACCAGCACCTCCTTTTAAAATCCTTTGCCAGGCCATTTATCTGGTCACTGGATGCCTTCCCTAAAGAGTGCTTCACTGGACACCCACCCCACACTTACAAATGAGTTGTGACATACGGCCCACCCTCCTTTCCTCCTCACCATAATAGGTCCTCCTGATACATGCTGTGGGGAAGGTGAAAAAAACCCCACTCCACCTAAGCCAATATAGTGGGGAGGGAAAAATTCTTTCCCAGCCCCCCTAAGAGGAGCAACTAGCACAATGCCCATAGCAGGTCTTAACCCAGCCTGACATTCGCACCTCTAGGGGAGAGAGAGTGGATGCTGCCTGGAGAAAGAAAGGGCTTCTAATGCCTGGACTTGCACCTTTTAAAACCTTCGGCCCTTACGTTCCCAGGGGATGAGTCCGCGTCACCAAGCTGACCTCCACCCACCTTTTTGCAGCAGTTTCTGAGCTCCTTCCCTCCCTCCTCCACCCCTCTCCCTCAGTGAAACACTGCTACTTTCCTTCAGCAAGCCTGGACATCCTCCTCTCCCCTTCCCGCTACTTCACCGCCCAGCCCCCACTTCAGGTGTGTTGTGGTCATTCTGACCTCGCACTTATTCACATAAAACAAGACAAAAGAAGTGTTGGCACTATGCTTATCCATCTAGCTGAGGCTGGAATTCAGGTAGTAAAGGAAATGGAGTCTGCGGAGGAGACTGAGTGTATTTGGGCATTATGATGTTTGAATGGTAAGGCACATGAGTTGAGACTGGAGTGGATGTGAATATTGGCTTAACTGATGATTTACTGGATTTTTTTGTGATTGCACTGAAGGAAAATGCATTTATTTTTTGTGCCTAGCACACTAGAGCTGGGATCTCTTTACACTATCAGAATACAAATCCTAAATAAAAAGTTGTAAGTTCAGTTTTTGGGGATGGCTTAAAATATCTCAGTTCATTTTTTAATATTTTAATTCCTACTGTAACGTAAAAGAAATCTAAAATGTCTCAGAAAAGAAAACTGAAAAAAGAAATGTATATTTGTGTTACACCATTACTTAGGTCTGATATATTTACCCACTCAGGATGAGATGTCTAATAATTCATTCATAGCTATTCCATTTCGGAGATAACAGTCTCCTCATTTGTGAAGATAAATGGAATACACAGAATTTATTCAAAAGACCCATATGTACTATCTATACAGCTCTACATCTCTCTGTTAGTAAGGAAGACGGAGAAGATAACGTTGTTGTTCCACCAATGAATTTATCCTGATGTAGTGAGTGTTGACCCTCTGTTTATTAGAGTGACCTTTGGTGGTCTGTGCTAATGAACATTACTGGAAAAGGCAGGTGACTGAACCCAGTCTGCAAAATTTTATGGACAGTGATCATTGCGATGGGTCAAGTACACCAGTACTGCAATCATAAAGTTAATAACCACTACAGCAGCTTTACATGTGGATGTCTCAGAAGAATGCTGTTTCTGTAACTCACAGCCTTTAGAGATGTTATTTATAATTTATACCCAATGTGAAGTGCAAAGATTTTTTCTCCCCTGTAAGTCACAGTAATCAATACAGGTCTGTTCCTATTACGGTCCAATGAGGTGAACTGTGATGCAAGAATCAACTGAGCTGGGGAAACACTGTAGCTTATAATCATAGCTCTGTAAACAAATCAGTAGCCCAACATCAATTTCCAAAGTCTGTACCGTAACCATACATCAGAGAAAAATGTCTGTAAATATCTTATCACAGCTGTTGAATGTCACAACCTAAATTAATCACATGCTTGTCTTAGAACTACTCAGAAACTTTAATTTTCCATCATGTACTTCATGACTTTCAGGCTTTCACATCCTAATTCATATACTCTGAGGGTTTTTCATCTTCCTCTGCAGCATGGGTCACTTTCAGGTTTATACTAATGTAAATGGTGGATTCTTTGTAACTTGAAGTCTTTAAATCATGATTTAAGGACTTCAGTAACTCAGGCAAAGGTTAGGGGTCTATGACAGGAGTGGGTGGGTGAGGTTCTGTGGCCTGTGATGTGCAGGAGATAAGACTAAATGATCATGATGGTCCCTTCTGACCTTAAAGTCCACCAGTCTATGAATCTATATCAAGACAGCATGTGATGGTCTGAAGTTCCCATAACATGAAAACAAGCAATTTAAGAGGAAGCACCAATTCACAAAAGCCTTACACATGTGAATTACACTAATTTTAACTAATACAGAAAACATCACACTTCCTAATAGTTAGCCTAGCAGAAGTCATTAGAGGGTACAGTCACGATTAATTACCATAATGCTGCAATTTAATCCCCAATTGACCTTCCAACACCTCAGCATGGATAATAGTTGACATGCCTAGAAGTGTGCAAAACGTCCTGCTTTTCACCATGCGTGTTCGTCATCTCTTACTTCCTCTGAGTCAGTAAGTGACCTTTCAAAAAATAGTGCCACATAAGCACACAAAGGGTCAAAGATGTTTCTCAGCCACGGTCTCAACATCGTGGTGTTTTGTTTTGGGAAGCGAGGAAGTGCCACTGGATACACAGGAACCAATGAGGTATTAAAGTAAGTTTTGTGAAAGTGAGAAACTTAAAGGTCTAGCAACACAGGCCTCAGAATGGAGCCATAGATTATTGCAACCTAGCTAAGACCACAGATATCAGCAACGGATGCCTCACCCCCACTTCTTGTTTTAGTCTTTCTTTCTTTCTACAAGAGATACAGACCCTGAATTGAGAGCCCATGAATCAGCACTCAAAACTGGGGGTTTCCTGGGGGAAAAAGAAGACCTAGTACAGCAAATGGATGTGAAAGCCAAAGTCTTGCCTTTGTTTGTGACCAACAGAACAAAGAAGTGGGCTTGAAACTTGGGGAAATGTTAAAAATCATGGCAGAGGGGGGAAAAGATCAGTTAAAATGACACTAACAAAAGTTCTCACTGCATATTAGCAAATGTGGACATTTGGGCCATGCCAATGGGTTCAGTGCAGCCAGGGAACGGGGAGGTGAAGGGGGCAAAAGTGCCAATACACCGCCATTACACCTTCTAGATTGTGTGGTTACCAAAGTCCAGTTCAACTGCTGGCATAACACAGAATAAGCTCAGGAACAACTTTTTTGCACTACTTGCAACAGTCCCCAGGAGGACTGTCCAGAACAGCCACAGCGCAAAGTGCATTGGCCACTGTCCTCCTTCCTCTGATACATCTCTGAGCTGTGGTCTGAACTGGCCCTACATCACCAGGGACTCCCATTTGCCCTGGGAGTATTCCCCCATGAGGAAATCTACCTTTTTTTCTGGCCCTGTTATGCCACTAGAGTAGCATAAAGATGCCAGGATGTAGGTTGGGGACTTGCTGTCTAGTCCAATTTCTGACATCTGACATATGGGTGCACAGGGTGTAGCTTTTAGCTGTTTCAGTATTCAGGTAAATTCTATTTACAAGCTTGTTTATGGCCTGACTTTTCTGCCCTGTGCTGAGGGGGATTGCTCCAACCTTCTCCCTTCACCTCCCTCAAAGTCTTTTTGCCTCAGCTTCACTCCACACCTGTCCCTCCTCCTCTGCCCATTCCCACTGCTCCCTTCCTTTCTCTTCCCTTTCAATTTAACTGATTCCCTCCTACATATATAACCCTCCCAAAAATATGGAACTAACACGACATTTGATGCCATCACATTGTTTATTCTGCTTGTGTTGCATCCCTTCTCCTACCCCTGCCTTGTCTATTTAGACAATATTGCTTCATTGTTTCTTTGTTCTTCCTCATCTGCCTGTATCTATCAGCTCCCTTTTATATTTGGAGAGCAAGTTCTTTGGGACTGGGACCATCTTTCTGTTCAGTGTCTGTACAATGCATAGCACAATGGGATCCTCAGCATAACTAGGACTCTTAGGTGCTTCTGTAATAAAAATAAAAATATGGGTTTGAAGGAAGTCTAAGCTCAGTCCACTGTGGGAAAGCTGGAAAGCCTTGAGAGTTGGCAATGGAGAGGCAAGACTGATAGGAAAGTATATTTGGAAGAGGAAGACATTTGAAATATTTAAATGAATTTCAAAACCTGGTGATTCAAATTGCCTTTTCAAGTTCTCTGTACAATTAGAATAAAATCAAAAGAGGTTGCCAGGGTAATTTCCCTGGGAAGGATCACTCAGCTGAAATTTTCTGTCATCTTCTATTAAAATTATGAGTTACTGCCACAGTTGGCCCACAAATATTGTATAAGAAAAACACCAGAAAAAACAATTAAATACATTTGAAGAATTGTATTGTTTATGTCTTGAGTGAGGGTTTTTTTTTTTTTTTAAATAATTATTACTCTAATTTGGTTTGGTTTGTCAGTCACGCCAGGTTGTTTTCTAGAAATAAATTTAAAATAACTGCTGATAAAACAGAAAAACTGGAGGGTGTGCATGAAAGATTGACGTGGGAATGGAAGTTAGTAGAGAACAGTACCAACATGCATAAATGTGTCCACCAAGCACAGTTTGATAGTCACTCTTCATAAAAGATCCTGCAATGAGTTAATATGAAAACTGAATCTCCTGTAGAGTGAAGTAAGAGGGAAGCTCACTGAATAGGCAGTTAAGGAAAACTGGCACTGTGGATACAGTATGTACAGTACATTCTCCCTCAGTCTAGGGAGAAATGAAAAGATATAACCATAATATACTCATGTACAGAGAAAACATTTCTTTCAGAATTTAAAAAAATCAATTGTGAACAAAATCCATGACTAACCTGAAAAAAGCTCTCTCAGGTCAGGAACATATGTCTGTTTTGTACTTGTTTTTCAGCTCAGAATGACTAGAATGCATTGCTTTGCATTCTGTAGCTTTATAATCAAATTATCTGATTGTTGCTATTCTCAGTAACCCAATAAGGTAATATTAACTCAACATTAAACCACAAAAAGCCAAATCCTTGATATTCAGATTTAGTTTTTATTCAGTCCATGCTCAGACACAACTCTCCTGGAAGCCAGTGGGATTTTATCTGAGTAAGGAATCAGTGATAACTGAAGGCCATATTAAATCTGCATATAGATGTCTGCACATAGATGTCTCCTTCCCCATGTAGAAAAGAAGAACAGCTGCCTTTATGGCTGCATCCTGCTTCCCTTACCCAGATACATACACGCCCTTGCCTCAGACACTATGGATGGTTCTTCATGTCTCTGGGGATCTGTGAGGGAAAAGTGTTGGACAGCACAGGGAGGCATGGGCTGACCAGAGGAGGGCCCAGAGAGGGGATGCACATCTTCTCTGCACCCAACAGAGATGTCACTACAAATTTAACAGTCAAAAGCTGTAAAACATTACCATGGCACTGCCTCTGCCGTAGGAATCTCCCTTTAAGAGGGATCCTGTGGAAACTGCAGCCAGGGGACTCACTAATAGCACAGCTACAGGAAGCTGTACTCCCAGGGAATGAGGTCCCTGATCTGAGGTTGCCAAGGGCTAAAGCACAGGGCTTCTGTATAGTTGACCCTGTGCCCCACCCCATGGATCTTGGAATATCCATAGGTCAGGCCCTCAATTTCTTCAAAAGGGTGAAGGGGAAGGGGGGGAACAAAGCCTGTCTCCTCGTGAAATAACACGGAGGAAACTCCATAACGGGAGTCCTGTAGAGTAGTGGTTCTCAACCTTCCAAGACTGTATTGTTTTCAGGAATCTGAAGCACCAGCCCCACCAACCAGGGCAGAAGCATTTAATTTAGCTTCACAGAGCCCCGGTGGTGTGGGGCCCAGGCAATTGCCTTGCTCGCCACCCCGTAATGCCACTCCTGCACTTGAAGTCCTTCTCCAGGTCACAACTCCCAGGTTGAGAAACACTGATCTGGACGAGTTGCCATACCTTCTGTAAGACCTCTGCGTACGCCCAGGGTACACATATCCCTGGTTGAGGACCACTGCTGTAGAGCTTCCTGCCCCCTAGGCATGGGTACTTTTCAGTATACAATGTGGCCTTCAGGAGTTGCCCCATGATTCTTAAATGCCAGGGCAAAACAATTATTTTTGTCATTAATCTGAAAGAGGAACATCTTTCCTCCTGACCTTTTTTTATTTCCATATGTTATACCCACAAGATGCCAAGGATGCATCGTAAGGGATCACGTAGCTGAACTATGATGCAAATATAGTAAAAGCAAAAGCTGAGGCGGCACTGTTTGCTCTCCATTCCTAATGCACATATTAATAAAATGTAACAAATAAATAAATCTGTCTAGGACACGATTAACAAAACAAAATACAAGCACTTTGGCAGGTTGGAAGTTTGTACAGAGTCATGGAAGATCAGGGGACAGACAGTTCCTTAGTATTTCAACAGCCTTGTACAGATTTCTGAAGTGTGGAAGGCACTTTTTTGACATTTGACATTTTTTGTCAAATGACATCTCAAGTAATTAGGGCTAAACAGGTAAAAAAATAATACCAGCCGAATATTATAGGTGGAGCTGGTAGCATCTCCTACAGTTCTTTACCTAAAACTTCCCATTATAATATCCTATTGTTAATTGTTTATAACTTTGCTAAACCTTAACTTGGGCTGAAAATTCCCATGCTTAGTTCCCGCCTTGGACTAATTTTTATTTTTGAAAGTTTCAGCTACAAAGGTTCAGCCATTGCTAAGAACAAAATGGGGGGAAAACGTGTTTTGCCCATTTAAAAAAATAAATTTGTAAAATGCTTTAATTGAGAAGCTGTAGCTCTATTCTTTGGAGCTGAAATTTGACTGGCTGGGAGGAGGTGTCACACTGGTATCAGGGGTGTTCCTGTGAAAATGTGCCTAAATTTGATCAAGTTATAAACCTAAGAAAAAAAGCTCAGTTTGCATATGGTTAGTAGAGACTCTTTAGAATCTGTCAGCTAAATTATCCCAAGATTCAATACTGGGCATGCTCCAACCCAAGGATACAGGGGATAAGTCAAACGTTCCCTTGCTTCCACTTGCTGCAGACCTCTGTGGCACCAGGCACAAGAACTAAGAGGAGGAAGATTCTTTGAACATTGTGTGTGTAATAATTTATTAGCAAATAGGAATTCCATCTTAAATAAGCACCCCTTTCCCAAACAGTTTGAAAATCAACTCCTTGCAAGCCAACATCTATGGAAGGCCTTCTGTATCACTTAAGTCCTTTTGTTTAGCTGCTTTGGAGGCAGGGTATAGGCAGAACAGCTGTGTGGTATCTGTTCTAACCTTGAGCAGACTGCTGTATTAGGAGATTTGGAAGTAGGTTAGAATTAGGGCTGCAAGATCCATGATTTTGCAGCTCTAATGGCTCAAAAAAGAGGGTAAGGGGTAACAGAGATCATTGCATTTCACGGACATGACAGAACAGATATAATTTTAGGTTTTTTTTTCTGTTTGCTCAAACACAATTAGGTTTTGTAACATTCATGTAAAATAACAGCTAAGAAGGGATGCTCAGAAAAAACATTATTGTGCAATATAAATCACGTGTATCAATAAAAATTAGTTTATAAAATAAAATGCAATATTTTTATTAATTCCTTTGTATGATTTTAGGATTTGTTAAAAGAACAGTACAATAAAAAAAATTGGTGTCAAGGATCAAGGAAAGGCAGTATTTTCTAATAAATAAATACAAATGTCTGAACTATACGGATTTTCATTACAATCCCATGGGAAGATATACAGGATGTTTAACTTCTTATCTTGTATGATATGCAATATGCATGGGATCAATAACTTACTCTGAAATGACAAAAAAGTGTTTCTCTTTCTGGTCTTCAACATTAACATGTATACATCTTTGTTCATATGATGGTAATCATTTATATTCAATAAAAAGGAAGAGATGTCATAACCACAAGCCATTCCAGAGCAAAGAAAATCAATTAACCCCAAAGCAACAATTTGTCTGATCAATTTTCAAATTTAAAAAAGCCGCTCAGTTCAGTCAAATCATACGTAGCTATATTTTTAAGAGTCGGTGCGAACACTTGCTACAAAAAATATGATAGGAGGTGCACATTAAAAATGCATTAATGTGCACAAATGGGGTGATTTTATGCTTGCAATCACCTCTTTGTACCTGCAGTCACTATTTAGCCGCCTATTTTTGATAGTTTCTGACCATGTTACTATTTGAACATATTATGATTGCAGAAAACTCAACACACTCAGTGACACTGTCACCTAGGGTTAATTCTTTTGAATATTACCCACGATAGTTTATTGGTGTTATGTTTGCTAGAATTATATATATGGTACAGGTGCTTTCCAGCTTGGTTTAGTGTTCAATGGTTAATGTTACTGTATTTCATATGAGTATGCCTTTGTTCATTACTCACACAGTGTGTGCAGCACACCAGCTTTGATGCCAAGAACTAGCTTCTTAGCTGGCATGAACTGCCAGAAGTCCATAGTTCCATCAATTTACACCATCTGAGGATCTGGACCCATGACCTTAATTGTGCCTTTTTTCCTTTTTATCTTAATAAAAAGTATTTGAACCAAAAAGCCAGCTACGATGGCAAATGCTGCCTTTCTCTTTATGGCTGTGTACATACATCTAGATAGGCAGTGGAACCAATGTGACTCCACTGCATTGCATGGCATCTAGGGTATCTGGAAGTTACTGCAGCCATTCAGCTGGAGAAGTATCCATAGATGACTCTATAGCCATGTGACACACTGAACCTCATGTACACGCTTATGGTGTGATTGTGTATCATTCATGTTCATCCATAGAGTGTAATTGTGTATTGTTTAATGAAAAGTGTGTCATGTCAGATGTTTTTGGAATGCTCATGACATACTGAACACTATTGTTATAGTAGTATGTTTGTTGCAATGCCATGTGTATGGTTATGAAGCTCTGCTATGTAATAGTCCCAAATATGCGTCTCAAGTGGCTCAACACAGATTTAGAAAAACACTAAAGGCAGAGAGGTAGTTCATGCCTCGCTAAGACATGCATAAAACAACCTAGCTCTTCCAGGATTGATAAGGGAATATCTACTGACTCAAATGAAGGGGGCCATACAGGACATTGTTCATCACCTAACCCCAGGGGCTGGTGAAGGAACATATTGAAAGAGGAAACATTTTGCTCTCTCTCTCTTTTCTCTTCCACTTCCATCTACAAAGCAACATCAAGCAACCTAACGGGCCTGGCTAAAGGAGTCAACCAGCCTGTAGTGAGCATTATTTCAGACCATAAAGCTATTGAAAGTATTAAGCTTAATTTAGAACGCAATTTGCTTTTATTTCATCCTAAACAAATCTGATTTATATTCCTTTGTCTTACAATCATTTAAAATCTTTCTATACTTAATAAACGTATTTGTTTGTTCTATCTAAAGCAGTGCATGTGATTTAGTGTGTGTTAGAGACTTCATTTAAACTGACAGAGCTGGCGTATATCAATTTTTTTTTTGATAAATTGACGAACCACTGAGCTTGCAGGGTCCAGTGGGCAGCACTGATCTCTGTAAGACGGCAGTTCCTATGGTTGCATCTGGGACTGCGGGTGTTTGCTGGGGTCATTCTATTGCATAATACCATGAGTGGCTGGCCAGAAGCACTCACTTAGAAAGTTAAGATCTGCTTACTCACAGGAGACTGCGCATGGGCTGACCCAGGAGAGGGGGGTCACAAAGCGCAGCAAGTGCACGATGGGCTCCAGAAGTGAGGGACTGGGGAGACACAGCTATACACCAGTCCAGATTGCAGAAGGGACCGTCACAAGCCACTCACCAGCCTTTGCGGGAGGGAAGATTCCTTCTCCCCATATCTACATAGCTTCATGCACAAGTGGGGCACTGGGTTCAGGATGTGTCTATTAACCCCATATTCTATGTGTTGGATTCCTAAATTTAGAAATCAGGCAGCTAGTATACGACAAAAAAAAATTTACTGGTACATAAGAAACAGATAAATTACTCAGTTTATTGAGTAAAGAAATCCTAGGGTGAAATCCTGCCCACTGAAGCCAATGGGAGCTTTGCCATTGATTTCAACGAGGCCGGGATGCCACTCCTGGAATTCATCTCAGGAAATGTGTAAGAGTCAATAAGTCACACTGAATTTTTTTTTATTCTGTACATTCTTCTTGCTTCCCCAGAGAATCTACCTCCAAACCTGAAGTAATGTCTTGACTGGTGGTAGACTACTTGACAGGCTTCTCATGTAAAAAAAGGCAGCAGAATGAGTTCCCTTTAAAGAACTCATGCTGTGAATATTGAACACTTATTTCTATTTAATATGCCTTAAGTGTATAAATAGAAGCCTGTGAAAATCAGAAATGTAAATAGAAATTCCTTGAAAATCCAAGTTTTCAATTTTCAAAATGCATTTTTGAAAATTGCACTTTATTAAAACACTGAAGAATATTGTTCTTGATCAGTATAGTCCCATTTTTGAGCAAAACTGACAAATTATTTAAATTTCAAAACAACGATATGAAAATGGTCTTTTTGTGATAATCTTATGGAAAAATAAAATGTTTTGAGTCATGAAACTGAGAAATTTTATATGAAATGTAGTGAATTTGTCACATTCACAAAGCTGTAGTGTGCAGGAAGAAATATGTATGCCTCAGCATATGTAAAGAATAATCAACGGTTTTGAACATTAATCTGTGTTGTAGAGCCTCTAATAGAGAACAGTTGGACTTACAGTTGAACAGGCCAAAGTCAAGGGTTCTGGGGCACATCTAGATAAAAATTTCTGTGGTTTGCTAGATTTACGAGAGTAACTTAACAATATCTTAGTGTGCCCTGCTGTCCTGGAGGGCCATCATAAGGGTAAAGGATGTCAGCCTGCTGAGCAACCACTGACTAGTGCATACAGAAAAGTATCAACATCTTTCATATAAAACCAATCACATTTGAAATTAGTGATAGGAGGAGGAATTTGATTTATTATTTGGAAAGTGAACCAGAAAATAGAAAGATTCTCAGCCAGAAAAGTTATTGTTAATCTGCCTTCTGATAATACATTATTTTTGTTGTTGCTTTTCTATGTACGCTTAAATCAGAGCACACACAAAAAGTTCTGTCATTTATTACAAGCTTTATGTATGTGGAATTCTACTATGGTACTCAGAAACAAGAACTCTGAGGCTGGGTACACACTGACGGCAGCAAATTCGCTGCTGTCAGATCGATTGCTCTGCATCGACTGAGCGGTCTCTGTAGACCGCTCAGTCGATCCAGCAATCGACGCAGGGAAACCACCCTGGCAAGTGGCGTAGCACTGCCTTCGACGCAGCGCAGTGTGGACGGCACGTGGAAGAGACGCAGCAAAGTCGACGGGAGATACACAAGTGATTTACGTCACTTGCTTATCTCCTGTCAACTGCTGCCAAATCCTGAAGGTAAATGTAGACCGGGCCTTAGATGTGTAGTCTAGGTATTGAGCTATATAAGAGCTACATATACTTATTATTATTATTAATAATAAAAATAATAAGCAAAGATTGAGTAGGAAGGTAGATACTTGGTTCTAATGTAGGCCACAGACTTGATAGGATAGATTTTCAAACATATTAAGTGTGCAACTGCATTCAAAAAACATGGGTTAGACTCACAGCTGCTGCTTCGCACCCTCCCTGACTGAGGTAAGCTGCTATACTCCACCTTTGGTTTCCCACTTTTCTCACTTATGTCCTATGCAGTGCATAGCTGAGTTGGATCCAAGGATCTGGTCCTGAGTGTGCAATGTTTAAATGGCCAATTACAATTACATGTGTACACTGGATAATTATATATGCAAATGGATAATTTGTAATCAATGAATTTACTTGTTTGTACTCAGAATCATAGTAACTGCACACAGAAATTAGCTATTCAATTGCATATCCATTTTTCACGCACAATTGCATACCTAACTTGTCTAAAAATCTGGGCCTGTGTTTAACCCTATATAAATCATGTGACCTCACTTTGCCTCAGTCAATCCACCTGTATAATTAAGCAAGCAGCTCACTGAAAAAAATTGCATGCTATATTAATTGTACTCTCATTTTCCTTCAGTACTCACTTATGCCTGTAGACTATAATTTCTTTTGGACAAAGATTTATTTTTAGCATTGCTTCTTGCCACTGTGTCATTTTGCATAGTCCCTTTATGGCACTACATGATGTACATTTATGGCATAATGTAAATAATAATTCTGCATTTGAGTTCAGTTACACTGGTAAGTAAAATATTATACACATAAACAAATCTGTTCTCTACCTCCAAATATTTTTATTTGTCATATAATTATAACATGTACATCTCCTCACAGATGTATAAAATATATTCTTAGGAAAACTGCCACATGATGTTGTTGCTTGTATTAAGTTAATGGTATATTTGTGTACTATGTTCCATATTCATATACGTGAAACATATTTGTATGCATAGATAACTGCCAAATATTTCAGTTTTGTTACTGTATAAACAGGTTGATATTATCAAAATGAAATACCTACTAACTTATCTGAATGTTCTGCAGACTCAAATTATCAGCATATATTTCAGAGTGTGTGTTATGATAAGGTTTAACTGTGACCATAGCTTTTATCATTCCAATTAAATCAAGATTTATTCAACTGAAGTCTTCATTGCTATTGTTACCTGCCATCTCAATATTCCAAAGTGGTCCTCCTTAATTTTTACATAACCATCATTGGCCTCTACCCAGTGGTGTAGAGTGGGTGCTCATTTTAATTGTAGCCAACCACTGGGTTTTAGTCCCAGAATAAAATCTCACCCCTCCTTTTCTTGTGTAAAGAATTTGGTCTCTGATGGGGGTGCCTCTATGTGGGCTTGATGTTAAAGTTCCATTGCCCAGGTCACAATTCTCGTAACAGAACCTATCCACTGGTTAAGGACAGAGGCTAATTTCTGCAGACAAGCCACACCTACAGACTACATAGGGGAAAATGAAACAAAAGTCAAAACCTGACCAACCGACCAACCAACCAACAAAAAAAACTCTTAAAAAACTTTACCAATCAGCCAAATATCCTTTCCAACCCGCAAAATATTACTAATAAAATATAGTGCTTTCCAAGCATGGATCTCCAAGCGCTTTATAATAATAATACCTAGCTATTATCTTTCACCATCAGATCTCAAAGCACTCTATAAAGGAGGTTAATATCATTATCCCAGTGTGACATACTGCACCCCAAAACAGTACCCTGTAAACCCCATATTCATCATTCCTGTACGGTTGTAATAGTTCATGCTAAGCATGCCATAGAAGATGTCTAATGAAAAGTCATAATCTGCCAAAACTCACTATGCTCTCCAAGTATGTGTATCGTTGTTGTGTATCAAATTATAAGACTCTTGCTGTATAGTTGTTAGAAATTATGCTGCAAGTTTAGGAGCCTTTTTTACAAGGGCAGAGGTTCCTGCTTAAGAGGGTGTTAAGACTAATATCCTCCAAGGAAGTTGTAATTGTAACCAGAGGAGCTACAATTCAATGACTGTGGTGCAAGCACCACAGTGGGGTGTTTAGCAACCTTCTGACTCAGCAGAACACGCCTGGACTAATTGCCTACTAAGCACATGGCCAAAAAGATATAAAATAAGGACCATCCTTCCTCCTCCCCCACCTATGCTGGAAGCAACAGAAACAATGAAAGACAAAAAGACTGGACTCAGGCTTGAGAGAGAAGCCTGTATATTGAAAACTCTAACATCTAGTGGGGTGAGAAAAACTGCCTAATCTAGATACTGCCTATTGTTAAATGGTTAAGATTTAGACTGCATGTTTATCTTTGTTTGCTTGGGTACCTATCTCTGATTTCTTATGCCTACCACTTATACTCACTTAAAATCCATCTCTCTGTAATTAATAAACCTGTTTTTATATATTAACTAAAGGAGTGTGTTTTGGCTGAAGTGTTTGGTAAATCTCAGCTCAGTTAACAAAACCTGATGTATATCCTCCCCATATTGGGGGGGAGAAGGAGTGAACTAGGTAATAAATTTAAACTGGTCAGGATTCTGACCAGGGCAGGGCAGGGCAACTTCGAGGTGCAGGGCAGGGAGCTGGAGTGAACTGGCCAGTGTCTTTCTCTATGACATTTGTGAGTGGCTCTGGAAGTATTCATGCAATCTAGCTGGGTGTGGGGCTCCACAGGCTGTTGGGCTGAGTGATAGCAGCACCTGGAGGGGTTTGCTGCTTGTCACTAGCACATAATTGTGAGGGTCATCCCAGGCTAGAGAGTTAAGGGGGCATAGTGGTACCCCAGTCCCAGGTTTCACCCTAGGTGAACCCATAATACCCAGTTTTTCAGAGGGTGAAACTGAAGCAGAGAAAGAGGAAATGATTTTCCCAAGGTCACGCACGAGGTCAACAGCAGAGCTGGGAATGGAAACCAAGTCTCCTGAAGTCCCTGTCCAGTGCTCTGTCCACTGAGTCACATAGCTTCCTATATGACTAACGGTCTACTGAGGCTGAAAGGATTGCAGGAGGTTGAACATTTATATTTTTCATATACTGTACAAACTGTAGCATAAACATCGATATTATGATACAACCGACAACCAATTTAGTGCAAGAAACACTTTAACTATCCCAAGGAGTAGGTATGTTACTCCTTGCCCAGCACCTCTTTAAAATCCCTTCTTACTGTTCCAAAATAGAGAGAGAAAAAATGGGCTCCCTGGTGGAATTCAAACCTACCCACCTCCCTGCCTCAAAAAGGGATAGAGGGAACAATGGTTCTGAAATGAGGTGGGGATTTTTAAAAATGAAATTTAAATGCCGAAATCCAAGTGGAATAGGAAATGAGTCGCAAAATATTAGCATCAGAAAATTTCAAGTGTAAATTTTTCTAAAATAAAGCAAGTAAAGGAGGTAAGAGCAGCTACAACATTATATACAAGACATGTAATGTCACTAATAACCCTGAAAAGGGAAAATATTATCAAGGGAGACTTAAACTAGTGTGCAACAAATTATATCATATAACCCCATCTGGATGGTTTAATTTTATGTTTTTAAAATAAATTACAGTGATTGCTTTTTTCAACAAGAAGTTTTTTTTAAAAATGCTCTTAACATTGTTACAAATGTAGATGATCTAACAATAAAACTTGGGCAGAGATGACCTTGTGTATTGGTTATTCAATGGAAGGATAGCCCCAAATGTCTCAATTGAAGTTGACCTGACAGATCAAATCCTATGGGTCTTGAATTTACATTTCACAAGCTTAGTATCCTGTCTGATTTATGATTTACCTTGTGAAACTATGAGACAGTTGTACTTTAATGACTTTACTTTTTTGAGGATAACTGGAGCTTTGACAATGGCATTTAAAATGCACTTACATCAGAGCTGCTAATAGGCCCATAATGATTCTTGATTATGTTTCAATGAAAGGCAATTGAGTGACAGGTAACTGATTTTGAAGATCAAATAACTTTCTGCCGCCCTTACACAGTTCCCAGCTGCTGCACACATTATATGCCAATACAAATGTAGTTGTAAAATAGACAAATACACTGTAACTACCTTATTAAACGAGACACAACATGGGATATTTAAAGCATTCCTGAGCTGCTTAATGCTATTACTGGAAATTTTACACATAAAACAAAACAAAACTTTCAAACCATTTCAGTGGAAACCAAAACAAACACCCCTCTACCCATTTCTTTTACATGTGACCTCAGAGATGAATTGTTGGTACTTACATAATATCCATTTTGCAAAGTTAGGTAAGACTGGAGCTTGTTTTCACTTTAAAAATCATGAAATACACGTAGCATTTTTTCATATGCAGACATAAGTATTATCATCAAATCCATACAGATGCTTAAAAATCCTGATACAGAAGGCTGATGATAGTAATAATATACAGCTATGATGTACACTTTGTTCAGTGTTATATACTTGCTTGTTGAAATTTATTTTACACACCAAACTGTAAGCAAATAATGATAAGACATCACAGTCTGTCTGATAATCTTTGACAACAATTCTAACACTGTCATTATGGCCACTGGAGAAACCCGCACGTACTCAGCCCTGACCCACCGAGCCTTTTATCTGCATGTGTACTCTCCACAGGCCAAGCAAATAAAGGCCAACTGATAATTTACACATGAATCAACTTTCTCTGCAGAGTAGGCACCAGAGACATTTCTTTTCTCTTTTACTGAGAGAAAAGCAGCCAGGTCTGAGCTTGTCTCACCAGAAATCATACAAGTGAAACAGTGATATGCTGGAAAATGGCAGATCAGCAAAGGGAAGCTGTTCTGAATGCGTGATAAAAATGGCAGCCACAAAGGACTAGATGAATATTTAGCTTGAAACAGGTCTGACAGTAACAACGAGTCTTTATCCTATTCAAAACAGGTAATGTCCTACAAACTGAAATGGAGATACAATCCTGATAGAAGATTACACAAGATACTTGAATAGGTATCTTTAAAGAATTCAACCTACATTTTAATGAAGTGTGCAACCCATGGTCCTTTCATCTAGTTTTCATTTACCCTACACGCAGTTACCTCTTGTGACTATTATGACAAAGGGTTATCTTGCTTATAAGGTAGCTGCTATGCAGTGAAATATAGTAGCAATATGATAAAATATAAACTGAAACCCTGTTCATGAGAAAAATTAGGCACAAATCTTACAATATGAAAGCCTCCTGAAAAAGATAAATGATATTTGTGTCCAATCCAGATCACATGGTAAGGAGGGAAGTTTTACAAGTTCATAAATACAACTTCTACCTCCTTTCCTGAGGATAGAAGAGGTGAGGTAAGGGAATTGTACCTGCTCGTTAAATAGTCAAAGGACAGAAACCAGAGCCATTTCTATTTAATAAGCCAGTCCAAGCACTACTTTTATAATCCAAAGGCAAATGGATACACATCTGACTACTAGAGTTAGCATAATTTTTTTCTCTTTGTCTAGAAGACAATTTTCCACATGCTGCAAAAAACACTTTGATGTGACTTAGAAGGTTTTCTATGCAATGCACCTGTGTATCATAAAGGGAAGGATGAAGTGCATAGTTTGTCACTAGTGCCAAAAATTGGAGTCAACTTTCAGAAGTCAGAGTCACCCCTTGCACTATGTCTTTTTCTTACCCCATGTCGACTGATAAGACCCTTTCCCTACCCTTCCATTTCTTGCTCATGCCTGAATAGGTTTTTTCTGGAGGCAGTGCTTCTTGTCAGTGATTGACAAGTGGAACCTTTTCCAGAGGGATTTAACTAACATTTTCTTCTGTTCTACCCGTTGCCACTGATCCCTGCTAACCCTCACTCCGTTAGCCATTGTCCTCCTCTTAACTCCACTGCCTGTACTGCTCTTTACACAAGGGATGAGATCATAGGTCAGAATCTGGCCCCTAGACTGTAAGCGTGTTGGGGCAGCTGTCATGTCTTACTAATTGTTTGGGTGTTGTAAAAATAAAAAGTAATAACGGTAAAAATATAACCATTTAAACTTAAAGAGAAATGTAAACAAATAGTATGAATGATTGCAGTTATATGCAAATTGATAAAAGTAGATGAGCTTTTGGGATTTAAAATAAAAATGCCAACATTAAACCTTTGTTCATATGTTAAGTAAAATAATTATAACGAAGTTTTTACTTCTTTATAATTATACCTCCTAGAGGTGAAATGCTGGTCCACCCACTCTGATACATCTGACTCAGAGTCCTTACTGAAAATGTTTCCAATACACATTTCTCTCCTTTTTTAAATAAACAGGAGAAAATATTTCTGGCAGTTACTAACTGCCTTGTGATCTCAAAAAACAAATTTTGCCCTTACAGCAGAGTTTTGATATCTATGGGAATTGCACCCACATATCTGATGGTATAACTAGGCCTGCTGAATTTAATTGTTCCAACAGTTACACTGTGACGTGTATAGCGTGAAGAATAACTATAAAGGATGGACTGTACCCTGTTAGATTTAGTAACAATATAAGCTTATATCAGACCTTAGTTTACTAGCCTTCAACATTTTAAGAGTATTATTTGATTGGACACTAGTGGTTTTTCAACCATGTGGTGTTTTGAAGAAGCCAAATGAGCTCTAAGAAATAAACTGATACTTCTCTAGTGTCATGCTAACTGTTACTGTGTGAATTATACTGCTGATAAAGATGTTGCTATGAGCTAACACATTACTACGAAGGCTTAATCAATTAACAAAATTTACATAATTATAATAAGCAACTCTGGATTGAAAGTGTTTCATTTACATCTCTAAATTAAAGTCTTTAATGGAAGTCCAAAACATAGGTAAAAACCAAATGTAAAATACTCTTTCTCTTTGTGTGACATTTATGCATATGAAAACAATACCACAAATGGGTCAGTGTTAACCTATTCCATGGTGTCGAAAAGGTCTTGCATCTGATAATTTAAATCTTCTTCCCCTATAATATGAACACTTCAGTGCCTGACTGATTTTTTACCTGACATCAAATTATGCCAGCTACATGCAAGTGACAGTCTTGGTCTCCTGTTTGACATCCCCCCACAGCCTTGTCCCAACTCTCCAGCTTCCTTGAGAAGATGGGAGCAGGTATCTGCCACAGCTATTTCATTTACAAGCCAGACTCCATCTCCCGTTGGTCAGAAGATGGTTCAGTGTTAGAGGAAGGATTCTGCTAGGAGAGGGCATATCTCTTCTTCATAAGGGTCTACAGACCCAAACTCCCTCCCAGGTCTAAGCTTTTGACTCTTTCTGACAGAAGACCAGCTCCAGATGGGAATAGGGAGCACTGTACATCTGTGGTCTTCCTTGACTACCTATCAAATGACGGCTTTTCTTTCCGGTACAAGTGTTTCTGTGCCCGATGATCCATTGGGACACATGAGGATGTGAATATGTTCTTCATTCCATCCTCCAAGCTGCTCTCCTGTGAAGCAGGCTGTGAAGGATTGGAACCTAGGTGGCCTTGATCACCTCATAGTTTAGGGGGGAAATCTGAACAGTTTAAAAAATGCCCATGGAGTCTTTTAGGACAGAAACAGATATGAGTCTGAAAGAACGGGACTGTGCATCATGCTGGATTACAGTGGAAAGGAGCTGACAAAGTGGGGCCAATCTAAGGGTATTAGTGGGTCTCAATCTGGAAAAGACAGGCAAGCAGGGCACACACAGAAACAGCTTACAGGGAAGTGTCTCTCATCAAATGTGTTAAAATGCCCATCCTTAGGGAAGGCCAGACATGCTTTTGGCTTACTGGTGCCATGATGGACCAGGAATTTCAAAAAACTTACAGTGAGTTAGCACTGCTTGAAACAATAAATATTCCCCTAATGTGGCCAGTTCAAATCTTCTAGAAAAAAGGGGTAAGGAAGGAAAATGGTATCTGTAAATCTATGGCTGAAAGCAAAAAGCCAAAATTTCAACCTCCAAAAGACCGTTCAGTCTTTACTCAACCCTGAGTCATAAAGCAAGGTAAACCGATCTCTACAGGGCTCTAGCAGTGGTAAGCTGTTTTGGTTACTGATTTAGAGGATGACTTAAACCCACCTAGCCCTTTCAAGGGATCCACTTGGCACAGGCTCTTAACTTGTCCTGCCAAACAGTTACATGCAACAAATGGAAGGATGCCATTCTGTGCTCAAATGAGGAAAAGGTTAAATCCTCATTGTCTGTCCCAGGATGAATGTCAAAGGGGTTAAAACTGCATTTTAATTCTAATCCACTGCAAACAGCTCCCCTCAACACACCTAAATAATTTTCTCTGTCCATCCTTTGAACACGTTCTTTGCCTTGTCACATGTGCTTTGTCTTCTCTTGCTTTGTCTAGTTGAAGGTAAGCTTTCACTTTCTTTTCCCTCTTTTGCAGAAGGAAGTCTGCATTAAAGAACTCAGATCAGGTGGGAAGCTCAAATAGGATATAGGTCCCATGTACTTCTGCTGGATCAACCAGATGCCTCCTCTGTGCACTTGTTTTGATTGACATTTATTTAGGCCTTTCAAATTCAGTTCCATATTAACTTGTTTTCTGAGTTTCCAGGAAAAAACTAATTTTATTACATCTTTTGTAGGGTATAGAAGATAGCTATCTTTCTTTTTCACGTTGTCTAGTTATATTATAGCAATGTCTATTTATTGCCTTTACAATTGTGCTAAAAGACAAACATTCATATCCCTTGTAGGCCACATTAAAATCATATTCTGTTTTATAGGCATCTTAGTCTTAGCTCCTCTTTACATCTAGCTCAAAAATCAGTGAAGAACTGAATCAAGCCCTATTTGCAAGGGAGGCAGACAATTAACTTTTAGGCATGAGAGTCTCAGAGCCCTCAGCTGAAGCCATTATTTAAAGGGGCAGGTGAATACTCAATTGTGAAAATCAATAGGTGATCATTCCTCTCACATAAACAGAATTATGTGCTCATAAAACCATATTTAGTCTTTAAACAAGAGTAAAATATTTGAAAATGCTTGAACTAGTCAAATTAGATCAATGAGTAAGAAAAAATGTCACTGATTTAGAAAGGGGAAAATGAACTATTTTGGGAAGTTTTAACACTATTACTTGCTTTTAACTAACAAGGTTTTACTCCACAAAGAATGCTTCTTAATGTATATGAAAGCCTACTTGGTTGATTCCAAAGCCTATTTCCTATCCTTTATCTTCTGCTGAAATAGATTTAGCCAGTTACTTTCAGCTAGTCTTTCTCAGACACCAGTAGTTCCCATGAAACCACTGTGCCAATTTTCACAGCTCTTCCCTTGAATTGTTCACACCCTCTTTGATAAGGCATGGATCTGATGAGGGCTGGTGTAAGCATTTGAGTGCATGCACATGTGTAGTTGAAAAAGCTATGGTGTTAAAAAATAACCCTTGCTTTCTAAGAGCTGTGACCTATCAAAATAGTCCCTTATTAAGGAACAAGCTCCAGAAGGAGCCAAAGTGCTTCTAACTGTTCCCTCAGCCCACTTTACGTATTGAAAACAAAAATGTTCCGTTTTAAACTCTTTGGACAAGATTCAATCACGATTTAACTGCACTAACTTCATTATTTATATATACTTATATATATATATATATATATATATACTTTATATGAAAAAAAAATCAATATAGTTTTGGACAAAAGTTTTGAGTTGACTTCTCAAGTTCTTGAAAATGCTCACCTCCATAACAGCAACAAAGGTACTCAGAATAGAAAAGAAGGACCTATAATATTTTAATGTGATAGTTCCCATTCTCACCTGTGTATAGATTGTTTCACCAGCTGCTAAAAGGATATATATTTAATTAGACTTAGTCAGCAAACTGGGGAAGGAGGGGGAAACATGGCAGGAACAGGAAGGGATGACAGCATAGAATATGATGCATAAATTGGAAAGACTAATATTTAATATTTGGAGAAATGCTGACTTTTAAGGGATAGATGCAAGAGCCCACGTAAGCCCTAAGGCTGTTTGGGATACTGCATGTCTATCACAATATATACACTAAGGATGTGCTAACAGTGATGAGGATTTAAGTTGATTTCTTGTTTTAATTGTGACCATTATCATACTTCTTCATTCACCTTTCCCACTCTGTTTTCCCAGATGAGTTGAGCCTGAGGGCAGTGAAATTTTTTCCAAAGTTTACACGTATGGCCATCATGAATTTGGGCAGTATACGGCACTTTGCCAGTGTTTGGTTATCACCACCTGCTCAGAAACCTAAGGGTCGTTTCTACAATACACATAGCGTCTCTCACAGTCTGTAAACTACTGATCTGAGTCCCTTTCTCAAACATGTCTCCAATGTGACAACACTACTTCAGTTTATAAAAAGAAGTGAAGCTGAAAATACAGTTGAAAAACTGCAGTTGGCAGCTGTTCTAGGGAGAAAAAAATGCAGACATTGTTAAAAAGGAGATATATTTCCTGATGGAAGGGCCAATATAATCATAATGAACAAATATTTTAAAACATCTCTGGTAGGAGATATTTCTCTTTTTAGTAAGAATTCAGCTAGTTAAGGAACTTGTCCTAGATCAGATATTTAAAAGTTGGCTTAGAAGTTACTAAATACAAACATGGAAATTTAATTAGTTCAGGAATGTACATTTCTATCATACAAATTCCTAAAATTTGACATTAGCGTTTTGTTAATTTGTGTATTATCATCAAGGACAAACGTGAATTAAGAAGCAACATCTTTAAAATGTTTAAGAATCTATTTTATTTAGCAGTTTTAAAATCTTCTCTCTCTCTCTCACTCACAAACACACACACATAATCCTTACCCCTGTTAAACTCACCAGACACATAAATTATGCAAGGAGAAAACATTTAGCCATTCATAGATACTATAAAGTGGAAGAACATGATTTAAACTTCTGTGTTAAATATTGTTTTAAGGCAGATTAAGTTATTTTTTGGGCAAAAGCTGCTAGAGCCTCAGTACAAATTAGTTTAAAGTGCAAAATATTTGCATTTAATTTGATTTAGATGTTAACTTACAATGGCTCCTTGGAAAAAGGAGGTTCTCTCTTTTGGCAAGACTCATCATAAGAATGGTAGCATTTGCCTCCTAAATCTAGATGCACAACAGGATTCAAATATAATTTCAGATGTACCTTCCATTTTTGCATTATTACCCACTAAAGTTTCTTTTAATGTATTAAAACAAAAATCTATATTGCAAAAGCAATTAGAAGAATTAAAACAAAACCATGCTTAAGTAGCATTACTCATCTGACAGTGAAGGTTCTGTTTTGGGATACAGAATATAAAACCATTTCCTCTAGATATCTTGTGTTCAGCATAAAATATTAAAAATGTCTCATTTCCATGAGATCTGGTGGGAGTTCATGACAGATGTGTTGTTTCTTATTTCAAATTTTACAGCATTATTGTGTCCAATTAGCCCTGATGATTTACCCATGACAGTATGAACTTCTTGAGAAGAAAGAAAAAGTAGATAATCATCTTAAGAGCAAAGAATAAACTGGGCTAAGATGGGGGGCTGTTTTTAGGTGTTTTAAAACAAATGCCCACAAGTAACCCAGAGAGTTTTCACTTATTTATGCACCACCATATGATCCATCGTTTTGCCTTTAGCACTACAAAACAGACAGTCTTGGTACAAAGTGTTCTCCAGGTGTTAGCTTAGCAATTGTGTCACTATTTCTTATTTATACACTCTGTCTAGTAATAGAAGACAAATTGCTATAAATGAGGTAGATGTGATTAAATAAGTCTTCTAAAGACAGGAGGGTGCACTGCTGAGTGTCATTACCTTCTGTGCCCCTTCTCCAGGCCAAGAACCAGGATTATAAAACAATGTTTAAATGAAAATCTGATCTATGGCAGCCTTAATATCAGAACTTTCAATTTCATTTCTCTTTCTGAAAACTTCCCCCCTCTTTGGTAATGAGCCCGGAAGAGTCTAATGATAAAAAATACCTTGCCAAATGTCTTGTCTTGACAGTATTAAATCTGCTAATAGCAAGAGTAGTAATTATGTGCTAAGGAATGTACATGGCAACATTTAAATCACATAACCACAAGAAAAATAAAGGTGATAAATGAACATGATAGCAAATGAATATCAAAATCATCTGCCTTAAGTATGAGTAAAATTTAAAAAGTTAAGATTTTTAAAGTTTCAGTTAAAACATCTACACTATTTCTTTCACCTGATTGTAGCCCCATATGGCAAGGTCAGCCCTTTCAGTGAACAAACAGCTCAGTCGCCTCCAGTGTAGCTGTTATCTTCCTCAACAAGGGGAGACATTTGGCACAGCCTAAAGCTGGGGCATGAACCCTGGCTAAGCTTAAGACATTTATCTGACAGCATCAGCTGACACTCCACAAACACATTTGCTCTCCATGACCCCAGAGCATTCGTGATTAATCAAAAATGTATCTTGGATCTTGAGAACAAGCTACAAGCAGGCACACACACCAAAAAAGAATATGCTCTAGATCTCGCTTATCGACTCAAGAGGTATATTGAATTTAGAAATAGCAAATAGAATAAAATGATCAATATGTTCTCACTTGTCCATGGAAGAGCAAACTTTACCCCTCGAGCAACAAACATTGATCATGTAAATGTTTTTGGAGCCACTTTCAAGTAAAGAAAGCAAAAACATCATGATTTTTTAATTTTTGGGGGAGGAGGGGAATAAAAGAGAAGAGTCACAGACCTGTATATGCTATAACTTAGTTGGAAAGTGTGTAAGAAACATTAAAGTTATGAAGTACATAACATACACCACTACTGCAGTCTTTTTCACTACTCTGTACTGCTAAAACCAGTTTTGGTAGCACATTGCCAAGAGATTTTAATAAAACATTATAAAGGAGACTTTAAAACTTAATGAAGGCACATAATCTGCTTCAGAGAAAACTCCCTGCCTTAATTTAAATGAGACACAGTTATAACATATCCCCCATGCACTGTTTACAATTTATAATTTATGTCTTTCAGTTCAAATACACTACTTTCTGCAGTCATTTGCTAAATGATATGATTAGCCTTTGAATATTGTAATATTCTTCTTCTCAATAGTAGTATGAAGCAGTGCATTTCGGTTTTAATACTTTTTTATTCCACTTTCTAATAAGAATACTGAATTCTAATTACGCATACAGGAAGAAATTATGTGCCCCACCCAAGTTAATTTGAAGATAGTGATATCTTTATAAAAACTCTCCACAATTGCATTTATTAAATCTCATTCTTTCCTGATTACCTACTGCTTATATTACAAGTCTTTTGTGCTCATAGAGCACTATCATTCTACCAGAGGAAAAACTACTGTATGTGCTCTGGTCCCTGTTGGCACGACAAACAAACTTTCATAGCATGTGCTCTCTCTATAAAATGGGGGTACTAATTAGAAGATATAAACTCATGCTGAGACATGATATGAATTGGCTTTATACATCTACTAAGCTCACAGCAGTATTAGATTTATACTGTTGATGGTTTGAACTAATATTCAACTAAAAATTTACACATTTTTAAATCTGCAGAAAAATGAAACAAAAGTGATTGTATTTCATTAATACAATTCGGTAGAACCTCACTAATCCACACGCCATTAATTCATACACTTTATAAATAGCATAAAAAGGCAGACTCTCAGCACTTTTCAGCTAAGATTTAGCAGAAGAACACTAGTGAAGTCTTACGTTAATATTATTTAGTACTTATACACCATTTTTCCATGGGCAGATCTCAAAAGGCAGTACAAAGGGGGAAGGAGGGAGGGGATAAATGTGGAAACCGAGGCACAAATAGCAATATTAACTTGCCAAAGTCTCACAGTGTGCAAGTGATAGAGCCAGTCAATGGCCAGAGTCCAGATCTCCTGACCTTCTATCTTGTGCTCTAGAATCTAGATACTGGACCAGACTGCAATGTATCACAGCACACTTATTAGCGCGTTATGGAGCATTATAATTAATAATTAAAACTAAACTACAGCTGCTACACATAGAGCATCAAAATACATCTTGTAATGTATGTTTGTTCATTTATGTATCTGCTTTTTAACAAAATTCAGTAGTTTTCAATGGATTTCCCAATCAGGGAGAACAGGTAAGGCTACAGTAAATTTCAATTTCAGTCTCACTCAGAACATTGTGTACACAGTCTGGATGGTGCTAGCCTCCCATATGTTTACCTTAGTGAAACTCTTAAAACGTGAATTGTTAGCACTAGACATCACAGCTGTATGTTTTGACATCCATGGTGAAAACGAGCAGAAAATCTAACTGTTCCATATCAAGAAGTATTTTTACTAGTGCTAATGTGCCTTAAATACCTTGTTCCACAGATGAGTGGCCTGGCACCTGCTGCATGAGAAATAGCCAATTACTGTTCAGTGTCTCTAATTTTCTGATTCAATTAGCATGCTTCAGAGCTTTCCAGTTTAATTGCAAACTACTTCACAGTTAGCTCTCTGATTAATCATTGCCCATCTGCAAGCCATCGCAAAACTTAGTGGAACAAATTTGTGTACTTTGGAATGCTGGGAGCTTAGCAAATCAAACTTGTTTTGGTATATAAAGCTTTAATTTTGTTTGCCCTTTTCAGCTGCACTTGTAAGAAGCTCTGTACTGATTAAACAGGAAGTCCAGACAATAATATGCTACATTATGCATATAATTACTGTAAATACAGCCGAGACTGTAGAAACATCATTTAAGGTTAGGCTCTAACATGTATGGAGTAAGGGTCAAGAAAACACATTTGGAATCAATTTCTTCCCATTACAACAGAAAGCAAGTATCATAAAAATAAACATGTGATGTAATTCTAACACCTGTACCCCAGTTGATATTTTTGTATTATTGTGTTCTTACATAATCAGAATAAAATATTTATTTCTTATTTTTTTAGTCATCAATAATTAACTTTTAAAACTTTGCAGAACATACTCAAAAAGTTTTACTTTGTTGATTCAGCATCACTTGTGTGTTTCCCATGTATTTTCAGCTTAAAGAGAGGAATATTTATTACCAAGTAATGTAAGAAAACTTGTTTTTTGTTGTGGCTTCTTTTCTTTTTGCATAGTGTTACAACAACAATAATCTACAATGATCCGTACAACTTCAACATTTTAGAACCATATGATCTATAAGGCTAAATTTTCAAATATATGTGCATAAATTGCTTATACAAAGTAGCCAGTCAACTATATCACACAATGAGAAACTGGAAATTACATAAGAATGACCTGTTTTGCACATAGATCTTTAATCATGCAATTTAAGATTATTCTGGTAAAATTAGGTGTATGGGCTTCAATTCAATGAAGGGCTTAAGTACATGCTGATATTTACATATGTGCCTCAGGCTTCAATCCTACAAGGTGCTCAGCACCTTCAACTTCTATTTACTTCAATAGGAGAAGAAGGTGCACGACCTCATAGGATTGAGCTGCAAGTGATCTGAGGAATCAGAGCTACACTGTACATTACATTTTCCTAAATCCTTTCACTACAGAACGATAAAATCAAATAAATATTTTTTTCTGTATGTTAGGAACAGAATTTTTAAAGATTCTTCTTTTAAACAAAAATAAATCAACCAACCAACCTTGTTAAATTCTTGCATAATAATGAAAATCTTACCCAACCAATGCAATCATAAGGGTTTTATAACGGCTAGAAACAATATCAATGGAAATAATTACCTCCTGCAATTTTACAAGAATATGACCATATTATCTTATGATAAAGCTGAGGAAGCCAATGTATTACTACTGTATAGAAGGCTGATTGTTGGATTTCAGCAAAGTCCTGAGATTTTGAACTTTAAAGTGGTGAGATTTTTACATACAGAAAAACTATTTTAGATCATTTTTACAGGTTTTTAAGCTTTCCTCAAAGACACACACAGTTGGACTCACGGCAACTAAGGGTCCATGCACTCAGGCACCTACTTCTATACATGGAGGGAGACAAATTATAGTCTCAGTAGTGTTACAAATATCGAAAACATTCCTGATATAGTTTTTCTGTCTCGTGTGACATGCAAAAGTCATGCTGGTGTGACGTGGTTTAAAGGTTTTGTTGGCACTTTTTTGGAATAATCTGAATATCTCACCCATGGCTTCTCCCCCCATTAGTAATAAAGACATTACAAACTCATGGCAAAAAAAACCTCCGATGTCACCATACACACGAGTCAACTATTTGAACACACAGAGTATGTGAGTGTATATTTGAAGAGTAAAGATTTTGTCTTTAAGATATAAAATTGGATTATAAATTTAAGATATGTACATCGGATTCATGCTGAGGTACACGTATACTCAGTGGGAAACAGAAATGAAGAGAAGTGAGTTTTGTTGGTTTTCGAGAGTCCTAAATGTTAGAAATACTTTTTCCCCCAAAGTCAGTATAACTTCCATTATCCATTTTGTTGAAACATAAGTGTGTTTAGCTTTTCTGCTGTGTACAGCTCCGACGTTAATGTTGGGAAAATTCAGAAAATGATGGCTATTATACCATGCACCCAAACTGTGATTTTAGACGTTGTCTCATACTGAAGTGAGTATCATCTAAATCTTTACAACATTGCTTAAAAATTATAGCCACATCATGCCCATTAAACTCAAGGCAAGATATAACTCTGTAATAATCTGATATATACTCCATATCTGGGTTATAGTCTCAATTTAGTGTGCGGGAATTTGTGTTTAGAATTCTGTCCATGGTATCACTCCGGGAAACAGGACTGAATTATTCCCATCACTTTCACTGGCAATATATTCATGTCTAAATCTAACACTGGGTCTACACTGACGGCAGCAAATTCGCTGCCATCAGATCAATTGCTCTGGATTGACTGAGCGGTCTGTATAGACGTGCTCAGTCAATCCAGCAAGCGACGCAGGAAAACCACCCCGGTAAGTGGTGGTTCCCTTCGCTGTTCCCTTCTACGCAGCACAGTGTGGACGGCTCACAGAGGAGACGCTGCAAAGTCGACGGGAGATACGCAAGTGATTTACTTCACTTGCATATCTCCTGTTGACTGCCGCCGAATCACAAACGTAAATGTAGACCGGGCCCATACTTGCCTTCCTGAGATGAGATTTGCACCCCTCTCTCTGATCCTTTGACACTGGATAAAGTAGCCAGAGCAGCATAAAAGGGCTCCAGAAGCCTTGGATCCAGCCACTGGAAAATTCTCCTGGCAAGGAAACTGAGGGCTGCCAGTTGCCCTCCAGGGACCACCTCACAAGTCCTGGCATGAGGGGATTAGGGGCATTGCAGTGGGGATTCTGGGAAGCCAAGAAGGATGTAATAATTTGGACAGGTTTGAGAGCTGTCTAAATTACAGCAAGGGCCACTCTTGCCTCAGAAGGAGTCTAGAATCAGAAGAGCCAAAGTCTTGGCCTCCCCTACCCTGTGTTGCAAGTTCTGTGCCAAGCCTCTAAGGCCTTGTTTATATGGGGAAAATTTCCCAGCATAGCTACAGTGGGATAACTATTCCGCTATAGGTATTCCAATATAGTTTCACTCTTCTGGTATAACTCCTCCATGTGGTTGCTCTGTTCCAGAATAAAAGTGATTGTATTCCAGAATAATTACCCCACTTCCGAAGCAAAGTAACTTTCATTTCATTCTGGAATAATGTCCACATGGGGTATTATACCAGAATAGCTATAACGGAATAACTATGCTGGGAAATGGCCCCATGTGGACAAAGACGAAAAGGCACACCATAAAATCTTACCTCTAGTTACCCAACTTGTCCATGGATTTGCAATACCCAGCTCTTTCAATATCGTAATCCGATTTACTATTTTCCTTTAGCTGTAACCTCTTCTTCTCTTCCTATCCTTTAATTTCATTTGGTATGATGATTTGTGACTATCAAGAATCCTTTTCCATTCTTTGCACCAGACACTTATTTTTAAATCTCTCCACAAATTTTTCTTTCCTCTTTAGTTTGAGTGTTCCACTTTGTCATAACGTGTAAAAAAAAAGTATATAGGGTAAGTTGTACTATAGTATATAAGTCCTAGGGCTGATCACAACTGCTTCTTTTTCTTTTTTTGTGTACATTTTTTTTAAAGAAAAAATGTTTTTGTCACAACATTTTATCAACATTTTTCGTTTTTTATTCAAATTGTTTTATTTTGCTTTGGTGAGAAAAATCTTATTTTCTCTTTATTTTAAAAAATTCTCCCTTTTTTATTATAAAAAAGATGAGGGAAAGTAAGATATTGAGACAAAGTGGGGGAAAACACTGCATATCTTTTCTTTCTCATTTTCCATTAGACAAAAGTTAAAAAAAAATTATAAGGAACAGAAAACGAAGGGGAAAAACTTCCTTTCTCTAATTTAGAGAGAGAGAAATTTAAATGGTATGTAAGAAAGTGTTCCTTTTTAATTTCTTAAAAACTTTTCCTCCATATTTCTGAGGAAAAATGATTTAACATGTTAGCACAATTTTGAAATGAATCTTTTCTGGAAAATAAAGAAATATTGGTATTTTCCTTAAAATTTTTGTTTGGATATTTTTTCAAGTAAATTTTCTTTTGAAAATGATTTCTTTTTTTTGGCAAAAATATCCACTTTTGATGAAATTCCATTTTTTTGTCCTAAAAATCTTTTCATTTAAGATATCGTTATCAGCTCTATCAGCATTTAAGGAAGTTAACTACAATACAATAAACTAAGAAGAAAACAAATTTGCTTCTAAGGAAAACTGCTGCTTTCCTTTGTAGCCCAGTGCCAGCTCTTGGTAACATCTTGAAGCAGCCTGACTACTTTTCAGATAAACTTGACTGTGGGAAACAGAGAAGAGAGGCATGTTTTTAGCCCTCTCTATCATGCACCTATGAACCCCCCAGCACTAGAGAGTCTGGAAATACTCAGTTAAAGGGATCCAGCTACTTTGCCACAGCCAGGTGGAAAGGACCCAACCAATCTCAATTCCTATCAGCCTCTGCCAGCTACAAACACACACAGACACCCCACTATAGGCACTATCAAGGCCATGAATAGCAATATTCCCTCCAACCCACTGGCTGCTCTGCTAGATTCCCATGTCAAGAGAAAGTATAACTTTAAAGAGTTCAAAATTAGGCCTAATCCTGCAATTTAAAACACACGAGGGACTGCTGTGCCTGCAAAAAGCCTCAGTGAAGTCAACAGGCTCTACACAGGTGCAGTAGACTGCCTGTGCATTGTAAATAACCTGAATTTACATTTTCTTATTGCAGCCCAGTGTGAACTACCACTGGAAATGAAAGCTTGGCTCTATCCTAGATAAATGGCTTGAATAAATTTGGGAGATATAAATTATGCAAAAATTAACTGACTCAAAGAATAACTATATAGGTATATTTATGAATATATATATTCATAAATATAATGAGGAAATCTAGACCTGGTTGATAGTTAGTCCCAAAAGATCTCAATCCTCTGAGATCATATAAGCACACGGCAATCTGCCTGTTACCAGACGTATCTGGCTAAATGGGGAAACAAATCTGAGAAGCCATGTTCCACAAGATATATGCAAAGTTCTGTATATAATATATTCTGTGCATTCGCTATAGTTTTATGCACAGTGATTGTGATTTATTCCATCCTCATCTTCTATTGATGTACAAATCCATGTTCCTTGTTAAGAAAAATGGAAAAAAAATGTTTTAAAAATATAAATGTGAAAGTAACCAGCAAAGAAATTGGAATCATATAATCTAAACACCATGCCCAACTTTCTAATGTTATCTTTAGCAGTAAGCTATCAATTGCTTTAATATTAATTTGATAAAAATTTATAGATATCTCATGAAAATAATTTTCACTGGATAACTTTCCCATTTCAGCACTTGCTTTTAGCCAGAGCACCTCAGCTATTGGAACCCCATGGTAGAATTAAGTAGGAGTACGTAACAGGGCTTCTCAGTGGTGGGCCCCAGACTCTGGATTTGACTCACACCAGGAATCTGTTAGAGACAGAGCACTTTTATAATGGGATGCAAAAGGCATCTCTTTGCTTAGATGTTTCTGTAAGCATTAACAATTAGTCTATGAGTTTGTAATCCCTGGGCTTCGGTCAACTCCTGTAAACTGATTCAGTCATTGATGGGGGAAAGGGATTTAGGAAATGTTTTATTTTGACATAATGACACCCTGATACCACAATGAGGCATGACTTATATGTGTAACATCAAAATAACAGGGTTTTTATGGTGGAATGACAGTACAATCACAATAGCTTAATTGATAGGGGAAGCTACAATGCTGTGGCGGTTAGACAAACATTTTAGCTTCAATACTTCTGGTTGCATTTGTGGTCTCTCCTTAGAATGGATAAAATAGGCCAGGAGAGCAAAATCATTTGGTCAGAATGACAGATGTGGCAGAGTAGCTTGGAAGGGCTGAATAAAGAGCAGAGAGGTTTGGAAGATTTGCTATCTAGAAAGCAGTGTCGGGGTAGAAGACTCAACAGCCTAAGTTTCAATTCTAGCTCTGGTTCTTATGCTATCCCAGAGGGGGGTTTAGAGGTTTAATTTTTAATAAAAATGTCATTAACTTTCATATGGAGTTCCTAATGATGAGTGCTATACAAGGGCCTGACACTCTTCCAACTCAAGACAATCACTAACTTCCACTAAACAACCACTAACTTCAATGGGAGCAGATTCAGGCCCTCCATAGTGAGTACTATGTAGTTAAAAGTACTATTGTCAGTTTTACCTTTATAAAAAGAGCTTTTTATTTTACATGGTAAACATGAAATCTATTGAAGACTAAAGAGCTGATTTCTACTCATGTAAAGATGACTATCCTAAAACTGAATTCTTTGCCTTCGTTAGGACATCAACCACAAACTGGCAAATAGTAGTATTTTATTCTCCCCTTTTACAAACCAATACAAAACTTTTCTTGGGATCTGATATAAGGACCATGAGATATTCAGGACATGTCTGCACAGTGGGGTAAGACTTTCTCTGGGGTTGTGGTTTCTAAAGTGTACTAACATGTTGCACATTAATCAATCTGTGTAGATCCTTCTGGCGTGCACTACAAGTTCCCTAATGTGCTTTTGCTGCTTGAAACACTATTATGTTAAAGTGCACTAGGAACCTTTAGTGTGCATCAGCAGCATCCACACAGACCAATTAATGAGCAACACATTAGTGCACTTTAGAAATCAGACTCCCATAGTGTGCATTACCCCACCAAGTAGACAAGCTCTAAAAACAGATTCTCATCTGGGGTAGAGTGGCATTGCTCTTCTGGAGTCAAACATTTTATACTAGTGGATGACCTGGCTCTACACAAAGGTAAATGATAATTAATATAACCCTCAAATCCAAACCAAAGGCTAAACAAACAAAAGGAATATAATTTGGGGTCCTATTCAACTTTTGGAACTATCTTGCTGGCACTTTATGTTGTCCTTGCTTATGTTCTTTCCAAACCAGAACAAACCAGACATTTTTTATTTCCACACAGAAGAACAACAATAGGATTCATCTGACATTTGTCCCACAACAGAGTAATATTGTATATGCTTGCCTATCTGTTTATAGCGATGCTATAACTACAGTACTGGGCTATAATTTTATTCTTTTTAATAGCCCTACTAATATCTATCTTCTTTTAAACAGTCACTTTAAAATGATAATTTTTACAGCTACATGGACATAGATTCAATATTTTAATCTCAAAATCAATTATTGCTATCTATATTACAGTAGATATTTATTAGCAATACATGTATGTAAATGCTTATGAATATCCTGCTACCTTGAGAGAATGTTATTCGAACAGGCCAAGCATGTTATTTCACCACAATTTGCATTGTTATAATAGGTTATTGACTGATTTTAGGTTTAAGGGACTAAGGTAGTATTCAGTAATGACTCTGAGCTACAAGTTTATTGCAAGTGCCCAAGGTTCATTCACCCCAAGCAATTTAGTCAATAACCAATTTTTATACTTCTATCTCCTTCAAAATTCCAAACCAATAATCCCTGGCTTTTTTTTAATTATTTCAGTATCAGACTAACATTTCCCATGGAAATCAATATGGGTGCGATCCATTAGCCAAAAATCTGCAGCACTGCAATGCAAACATATTAAAAATATTGATCTTGCAAGCTACTGATGTTTTGATTGACTTTAATGTTTGTAAGCAGCAATAACAGAATTTCAATGACTGAAAAACTTTTGATTAAAATTATAGATTTTTTAAAAAATTTGCCATTTTACTGTTCTAAAGGATATCACATGGTTTACTTGTCTACCATAAATGAGCACAATAGTAAACACTTATTCAATTCCTTATTTGTAAATACGTACACATTTTTAAATGTATTTTGAACCATTTCTGACATTGCAATTCCACATCACATGATGTCTCAAGCCAATATACACGTGAGTTTGACTAGACTTATTTTTGCGCCCCCTCTTTTTTCTTGCTGCTTCTGTTCCTTTACACTCTCCAGCTACCAGTAATGTCCTATATTCACAAAAAAGCGCATGAGAAATGTTAATTGATGTTTTTATAGTAGCTGTAGATGTTTTTGCTAAAGCCATCTTTCCACTTTGGTTCTTTCCTATACAAGCTATCTAGCAAAAGAAAATGTCAGGTCCAGCCTAGAAAAGGTGCCCACTCTAGCTCTAATTTATTTTAGGTACTTGTATAGGTTCCGTTACTGTAGTATCTGACCTCCTACAATATTTAGCACATTTATCCTTACAACACCCCTGTGAGGTAGAGATGTACTATTATTTCCATTTTACAGATGGGAAACTGACACACAGTAAGACTAACTGACTTGACTAAGGTCACATAAGAAATCTGTAGCAGAGCATAGAAATGAACTCAGGTTTTTTGAGTCCCATGTTAACACCTTAACTACTGACCATCCTTCCTTTCTTCCTGACATTTGGGTTTGAACCTGGGTTCCTCAGAGGCATTTAAAGTGTAGTTACCTTCTTAAGTGACCTTCTACATTCTGTGAGGCTTCACTGGATTTATATTATATATATAAACACAAAACTAGTTTAAACTATGTCTATATTTGGTCTAGCTTTATTTTCTCCTCCACTTCTTTGGTACAAGCAGGTCTGTTGTCTTTGTGCTGCTTTAATTATAGCCAGATCCATTAGAAACAGCAGAAGCGGGCACCCAATTTAGAGTATTCTAGCTGGAATATATGAACGGCTTTGCATGAGTTTTTAATCACAACCTCCTTCCTGCAGAAATCCAGCCACCAGGTCCACAGCCCCAGCGAGCTGATATGGCCAGAGGATGTCAGTAAATGGCAAGGGTATGGAGCAAGGTGGTCAATCAACTTCTAGGAATGGTTTAGGTCTGAGGAATGCTGACACACCTGGAGCATCAAGGATAAATATTGGAAAACCTTTATTCAAGTGTATTATTTATAAAAGGCACCAAATTACAGAGTGTTAGGGTTCATGTACAAAATTTTAACACAGCAAATGCCATTAAAAGCTAAGTAAAAAAAATGCAAAACTCTACTACTCCCATTATAGTGCCAAACATCACATACAATATAAACCAAATCCTCCCCTAACAAAAACTATAAAAAGTAAGGGCATTGCACTATGTCTTAAAGGTCAACGAATCTGACTCCATCATAGCAACGGGCACAGAGTATTCCAAGAATCAAGTCACAAACATTTCAATTATGTGATAGTGCTAAAATGCCTCAACTAAGAGCCAGTGCTAGGTGCTGTATATACAAGGGACTCTTTGCTGACCTCTACTGCAGTGCAAGAGAAAGAGACAGGTTCTTATAGAGCCAGGACCAAAGCCTCATGGAGGTTTATTGATTAAAGTCAGCATTTGGAACGTCACCAAAAAGGAAATAGGAGACTAGTGCAGTTGTAAAAGGACTGGTATAATGTGCACTGCCATCTATGTGGTCACGCTGCATTAACTGAAGCTTCCCTGTGGTCTTCAAGGGCAATGTCACAATCTGGCCCATTCCCACCTGGAAGGAAACTGATATGTTGTAAGTAGCTCAAATGTTGGATCTCATGTGCTCCTAAGCCAATTGGGCCTGGGCAGAACCCGATCCCTGTTCCTAGCTCTGGGTCTCTAAGGTACAGTCCAGCTGCAGACCCCGTATCTGCCACTCCTGCCCACAAGTCTTAGACCCCAAAAACCAGTGCCTAGGACCTCTTGAGATCTCAGTTGCTTATACATACTCTTCCAGACTTCCACATGCAAATCCCATATGAAAACAACTATTGTTCCCTGAGCTGGGCCAGTTGTGTCATTCAAAATAGATGGCCCTTGATGGCTTTCTCACTGATAGTCCTCTCTGGGGTGGTCCATAGCCCTCTCAAGCAGGACAGTGTCTTGAATATACTGACCACGTCAAGGTCAGACTGCTTTTTGAACACAGAACACAAAATGGCACTAAATGGAAAATAGGGTACAAAATGAAAGTCACAAAACAAAATGGAGTTCAAAATATTTCTGTCACATACAGTGCTTTGCGATAATCCAATCTAGAGGTGGCAAAGGACAGTTGGGGTGAGTACCAGATCCAAAAGAAATGGTTCAGATTACTTGCCAGATGTAGATAGAAGACAGTACTTTTGGCCACTAATGCATTCTGTGATTTCAGTAGTCTGCAGCCAAAAGTACCACTACATTATGAACATCTTGGACAAAGGGCAGGCAAACCTTCTAATGGAGCTGAAGACCACTTCCAGAAACTGGCTAAGCAGCTGGAAGGTAGAGAGCTGCTGCTGCATTGAAGAGGCAGTCACTGGTAACAGTACAACCTACACTTTAAGCATCCAACTACCTTTCCTTTTAAAAAATGATGAAAAAGAGAAGGGAGTAAGTGGTGAATTCAAGTTACAAAATAGTAAGTAGTAAAAATATTGAACATTCAGTGAGATATAAAAATAATTCCTAACACATTATAAATTAAGTACTTGTTCCCTTTTAACAAACGCTTAAAAATGCTAATCCAAAGAGCCTGCAGTCGTTTGTCCTCAAAATAGTTACAGCACAGGCAGCAGTAGTGCAAGCTTTCTTACATCACACTGCCAATGTGCCAAGTCTTAAAAAAAAACACCTCTAAGCTGGAAGGTGTATTTCATTCTCCATGTCCATTCAACCTTTGCCTGAAGCTGTGACCTGTCACATCCAACACTTGCTCCATGAGATAAATTCATTTCATATAGGCCACTAAACAATTATCAGAGGGAAATAACTTTGGGGTGGCTTTTAACTGACCATCTACCATAGAAGTGAAAAGCACCGCACCCTAATATCAGTTCCCTGAACCTTCTAGCCCTTCTAGACACATTTTGAAAATGAATAATTTTTGCTTCAATGTTGCCTGGGACATAGAACAAAATATTCGTTGTCTTCATATCTTTAGGCACTGTGGTGCTCAGAGTTGCAACACGTAACTTTAGGTTATGTTTACACTACAGTGTGCACAGCAGTAAACACTATGCTACAGTGTTGTAATGTCAAGGGCCTACACAAGGAGGACAAGCAAGCGCACAGGCCCCCCCCAGTAATCATCGGGGGCACAGAATTCCTCTGGGGAAGGGAGGGAGAGCAATCTCCTGCCTGGACTGGGGCCGGTGGGGTTGTGGGGGGCAGGGAGGCAGGGAAGGAGGAAAGAGCAAACTCTGGCCAGGGTGGGGGGAGAAGAAGGAGGGAAGAGTAAGCTCTTGCTGGGGCTGAGGGGGAAAGGTGGAGGGAAAAGCGAGCTCCTTTTGGGGCCAGGCAGGGGGCCAGGGACGGAAAGAGTGAGCTCTGGTGGGCGGGGAGAGGGGAACAGAACACGCTCATCCAAAAAGGGTCCAATTTAAATTTCTGCGCATCCCCCGTATAGTGTAGATGCTTCCTACACCGACAGAATGAATTTTTCCTTCCATCTCTCCAACAGGTGATAGAAGAATTCTTCTATCAATCTAGCTATCAACCCAACTGTGTCTACAGTGAGGGTTAGGATGACCTACCTATGTAGCACAGGTGAAATTTTTTTCACAGCCCTGAATGATGTAGCTAAGTCATTCCAAATTTTAGGTATAACCAGGCCTAAATCAGTTGTTGCAAAGCTGAGCACTACAATGCCTAAATACAAAAATCTGGGCCTTGCTGACTATTTGCATCAATTGTTCTATTTTTCAGTTATTGGAATGAGTTGTCATTACAGAACATTTACAGTATGCTCATCTAAGTTCAGAGGCGTTTAAGGTAGAAACTTGTTGGAGAGAAGTGGCTTTACAAAGAACAACCTACATATAAAGCCAGCCATTTCCTGTGCAGCATGCAGTGATAATGGGTACAGTTGTCAGAAACAAAAGATTTGCCATAGTAGATCAGGCTTTGATCATTCTAAAGCCAGTATTCTGTCTCCAGAATTGGTTGGCAGAGTATTGGCAACCCAAAATGTCCAAATATCATGAGTTAGACTCCAAATAATCATTAGATGGCTTAAAAATCACGAGATTTTAAAAAAAGAATACATTTGGTTGGGGAGGGAATTAGCATTTGTCTTCTGGTTTCTGACTGCTTAGGATACACAAGGCATATTTTCAAGCTTTTCTGCACAAAGACGAGGTCTAAAAACTTACATTTAAAAAAAATGAAAGATGAGACTCCCACATAATCACTTAACTCCAGGAACTGAGCTTTAAGTAAAATATGAAATATCACAAGACTCACAATAAAATCATGAGAGAGTTGGTAATACTGCTCATATCTGATTTTTCAGAAGCAGGTAAAAGATCTCCAAAATGTTCCTCTCCCAAACTGTGCAACATGCTGTTTATGAAAGAAAAAAATCCCGCATAACTTCTGTAACAATTAGCTAATACCCTGAGATTAGATTACCATTTTCTGAACATGGAAACTGCCAGCACTATTATCAATACCTAATACTATCTTCCATGTTCATTGTGTTAAGAGATAGTAAATTACAAAATATAATAGAAACAATAGTTTTCCAAGTTCCATATTCCAGTTCGAATATGCTCTTAAGCAGAGGCAGAAGAATGGATCTATGCAAACCATGCCAACCTTTACTTCCAGCAAAGTAGCATGACCTTTGGATGACCAACTCTTTCTTTCATCCAGCTCCCTTAATATAGATACTTCCATTTGGCCTCACCAAATGCGATTCTGGTCTTCTTCCCACTCTTTAGTCTTTGACATTCTTCTGAACTGAAGCAGTCCAGCTGGCAGATTGCCAACAGAAACAAGCTACGTATGGCAATACTGCTTTGCTGTGCCCTGATGCACTGATCCGTCCAGGCCCCCACTAACTTATGGGTCTCTATCCAAGGATCCTATTTTAATCTGTCCATACACAGCCAGGAAAAAGTCTTCCAGATGCCAGTTCTTGGCAGACTGCATGTGGACATTTAAAAAAAAATTAATACCATGCAGTTTAAAAATCTGCTGGAAAAATAGGTGTATGCAATACAAACAAACAAAAAGAGGATCAACATTCAAATTTATGATATTGAGTCTGCAATCTTCATCTCAACCTAAATTTAAAAGTGCATGGTCATGTCCTGCGTGATTATTTTTCTGTTTATTTAATGGCATCACTGAATTGCTATACTTCTGAAGAGTTGCATAGTGAAAAGCTAATACCTACCCAGCAGAAGTACTGTACATGTTCATAAGGACAAACAATTGTTTTTTATTAGATTCCACAAACAAAAGGTTTTGGTTTTTTATTTTTCTAATTTCTCAACGACAAATTGGTGATGAAAAAATTAGTTATGTAGAATCCAAACAATGTTCCCCACCAGACTATTACAATGTCAAGGTATGTCAATCAAACTTTTGTGTCTTAACTATCAAACAGTCATTCTGCTTTAATTATTACACCAAATCAAGGAACCAGTCTTTAGTCTTCTTCAGTAGAAGTTCAACTGTAGAACTGAAAGAAGCTAAAAAATAATTGATCCTTTATAAAAGAAATAAAGCAACATTTATGTTACTGAAAATGAAAAATATCAAAATTTTGAAAGAGTAAAAATTAATCAAAATATGCATGTAACCATTTCATGTTCAACTGTAGGAATATATTTGTGTATGGATACCTGTAATGTTTGGTCTGTCAAGCATTGCTAATTTGAAAGGAAAAAATTCAACAAAGCTATGAACGTGCCTTTGTACTCCATTTTTGTCTTAAAATATGCATTTTTTGGGTGGTCTCACAGAAACAGCAAATTTCCTCCTTTGTAATCAAGCAAATAGTTTAAAATGTTTTATTCTTGATGCACACAAAAAAGGAAAAGAAATATCACCACAGATATTATAGTTTCTATCTATGGTATTTATTTGGCCCCCATCACCACACTAACTGAGTGTCTCACAATCTTTAATATACCTAGTCTCACAACACCCCTGAGAGGTAGGAAGTTTCTCTCTTATCCCCATTTTACAGATGGATAACTGAGGCACAGGGACTTGCTCAAGATCACACAGGACATCTGTAGCAGGCCAGAAATGGAACCCAGGTCTCCCACAACTCAGGCTTGCACTCTAACTACTAGACTATCCTTCCCCTCTTGGAGATGCTGGGGATCAAAACCAAGGCTTCATATACGCAAAACATGTGCTCTACTATTGAACTGCATGCTCCAGTAGTTGTATTTTAGGCCCCAATTAGGTAATGAGACATGTACAGAGTGTCCTAGGTGCCCACATGGAGCCTGTGTGGGGAAAGGAGGTTGCATAAGTAAACTGAGCTCATGGCATAGACCAGAAAGGATCTACCCAAATTATTGTGTGATTCATGATAAAGCCCTGGAACCAATTCAATGTGTAATTCACAAGAGGTGGGAGTGGAGGAGTGGAGATGGTATAATTAATAAAGCTGCAGTCTGACATTTAAATCCTCCCCACATCTGCCAATCATTCACCTGCTTGTCCTGGTCAACAGGATCAGGGTCTTCGATGGATCAATCCTGCAATGTGCTGATCACTTCCTGGAAAGTGTTGAGCATCTCTATCTCCCCCTGACACTGGAGTTAATGAAAATCAAGCACCAACTAGGAGGCATTCAGCTCTTTACAGGAATGAACATTAAATCATATAAGGCTGATTAATAGGATATATATTTTGGATTAACAGGGTAATCTGACATAAACCCTTTGGGGCCAAAATGTCTTCTCCCTTAGTTAATCCTTTAAAAAAAAAAAGATGCAGTGAATTAAAATATGACTATGTTTACTGATAATGTATCATTTTGTACTGAATATTTTTGAGGCATCAATTATGTACACAAATGATCTTGAATAATCTAGAGATCTACACAGTTGTTCTTAAACTATTCAAATTAGGTTTCTTTGGCATTAACTGAACAGCAAAAAGAGGAGGAATGGGGGGGAGGGAAAGAGGTGGAAATTAAAATGCAAAAGGCTATGACACACTTAAATGAAACAAACAAACAAACAAAAAAACCAAACACTTTTGGCACTGAAGCATATGCTCTGCCACCTGCAGCTAAAAGTAACATACTGAGAGTGTATGTTCCGTCAAGAATTACTAGTTTCAAGCACGGTTGGTGATTTTGGACAGTGGCATTTAAGAAACCTTCAATCTGGCAGTTTTATCATCACACATTTACTAAAGCATCCTACTGTCTAAACTTGTAGGAGTTTGGGGATCTGACCTTAGGGAGGAAGTAGTGTTTTGATTTGGTCCGTTAAAACATTTTTTCAAACTGATCATAGAATCATAGAATATTAGAGTTGGAAGGGACCTCAGGAGGTCATCTAGTCCAACCCCCTGCTCAAAGCTGGACTATCTTCATCCTGGCGAGGGTTTTGTCAAGCCTCAGCTTAAAAACCTCTAAAGATGGAGATGCCACCACCTCCCTAGGTAACCCATTCCAAAGCTTCACCATTCCATTATTCTTCCAATCCATTCTTCGGCCATCCAGTAAAAGTAGCAGTGATTGGTTCCTTTCTGCCCTGGAAATAGCATGTATCAATACCACGGCATTGGTTTTAGAACCAATTTAAAATCAACAGGACTGGTTTTAGGTGCACCAGTGTCCTAAGTGAAGAATTATTTTGGAGCCCCAAGATCAAAGGGAAAATAGTCAGCAATATTTTTTTCTTTCAATTATGGTTAGTCAGTTGTTGAGAGATGCCCTGGAATTAATAAAGGCCAGATAAAAGGCCAGGTCTCACTATGTTTGCTCACTTTTGTTTTATATTGTGATGTATTGATAATAGACTTATTCATTGTGAATAAAATTAATTACAAATGTATCCCATTTTCCTCATTAGCAAATCCATGATGTGATCTCAGTTTCAATGTCTTTGTTATTTGTAAGTATTCACTGAATAGTTATGTGAACAAATTTAGGCTTATGGGGTGTTTGTGAATTGTTCACTTAGATTATTTGCTCTATGCTATTCATGATGTGTGATTGGTCACCTAAAGACACACAGAATTGTTTTTGCTCCCTGATTGGACAACAAACTTTTAAAAACATCAATAAGGTCTGAATGCAGTCTCATGGCCATCTTCATGAGATATGTCTGGAAATGAAGTGCTCGGCCTTCTTGGGTACAGTTAGAAAAAGTCTGACAAATACTGCACCTAGCTGCAATGTGAACTTCTCCCAGGCAACTTTGGTGATTATCACTGACTGAGAAGGATCGTGAGCAAGAGACACAGAGTTTGAAGCCTAGCATAATCTGGTACTTGACAGGAGTAAAGGGGGGATGGGGAAAATCCCCGAAGTCTACTCTAAAACATAACTGTTAAAACTAGTAACTATTAAAACTAGGAAAGAAATAAAGCTAGTAAATCTACAGTTAAAACTGATTGAACAATTTACAACTATACTTGTTTGAAGTATGTCAGAGATGGGGACACTGAAGGTTCTGACCCAGACCATGCAGCAGTGACGGAAGCATGAGGCGAGTTAGGACACCATGTGCAGACCAATGGACACTACTTTCAAACTCTCTGACTCTGGGCACATGGTGCACATGCGTAACCCTCAATGGAATACAATAGGGAGCATCACTTGAAGAAGAAAGGCAGATTTTGGATAAGGACTATTAGTGCTTTTAAAATAAGCCAAACTTGGGGATTTGACAACATTGTTATCAATACCTAACAGCTCTCTGAATATTGCCAAAATAATGACTATTACCTGATAGATAACATAAAACTAAACTTACCACTTTTGTTTACATACCACTTTTATAAATATTCACAAAAATATTTCCACATCATGTTTGTGTTCTTTGACCAGCTCTGCTCAGCTGTCCTTGCTTGTGTCTTCAAAAATCATGGATCATGTTTGAAAAAATTACGAGTGGCTTAAAGCCATAAACTTTTTAAAATAATAGAATTGGGGATTCTTTTTTGGGTTTTGAGCCTTTAGGGCTGTGGTTCTCAACCTTTTTACCATTATGGGCTGCATGTGTGACCTGCAATGTGTTATATGGACCACATCCAGTGCTTCCTTTATGGCTCTGAGGATGCCACATGCGGCCAAATCAGCTGTGTTTGGGCCACAAGTAGCCCGTGGGCTGCAGGTTGAGAACTACTGCTTTAGAGTTTATATTTTCAACCTGTTCTCTATAGCCATGAGGACTACCAACTCATTATTTTAATGTAAGTTGACAGTCTAATGTAATCACATGACTCCAGGAGTTGTGGCCTTAAGAAAATCACCATGCATTGTAAGACTCATGATAAAATAATGAGACTTAGGAACACTTTCTTCTCCTCTTTCCAAGTTCCTTTTTCCAGCTTCTCACTTCTCTCCTGCAGGCTTCTACCTTCTGTTTTGGGTCAGGACCAACCAGAAGATTCTGCTAGTTCTGGAAATGGAAATTGCTCCTCTTATACTCCTGTTGTAGCATGTGATGCCTGCCAGCTGCACAACATGCTGCAGCTGAGAGGAAGAAGGGCTGACAGCCAGCAGTGGATTGGGAGCAGCTGCTGCCTGTGGCTAGCCACAAGTGGTCTTGCTGTACTCAGCAGAACAGAAACACTGCTACAAGGAGAGATACACAGAAGCAAGGAAAGGAAGGGGATTTGGAATTCCCTGTGGGGGCAACCTAGGGAGCTGCCCAGTTGGTGTATGTCTAGGGTTATCACTGTTGGCACAGAAATCCAATACTCAAACTGATAGTCCTCAGGGTCCTTTTTCTTATGGAGGAATAGGACACTGTAGCTAAACTCTCTGAGCTCACCTCTCATTGCAATCTGTCTTTTTCTGCTGCTGTACCTGATTTAAATGGTCCCTGAGGAATAATTCTGGTGTAAAAAGGCCCCTGAGGGCAACACCCTGCTTCAGGTGCTAAGGCTGTGACTCACCCATGGCAGGACATTTCAGTCAGTTTAAAACTTGGAATCTGATCTCTAGATTCTTCTGTTTGCTGGCTCCATGAATTGATGCAAAATACTATGTTAGGTCATGTGACCTATGTACCTGCATGAAGATTGTGAGCAAGGCCCGTGGGACTCTTCCAGCGCCTCCCCATGCCTCTGTACCCTGGGTCCCCAATCTCAATGGACTTTACAATGGAGTTACCATGCTCCCAAGGACACTCGGCTATCCTAAATGTAGTGGACCTTCTGACTAAGATGGCCCATTTTATTCCCCGCCATGCTGTGCCATCTGCTCGTGGTACCGCACAAGCTTTCTGCAGCCACCTTTCGGTGCCATGGCGTGTCGACATGCATCGTTTTGGATGAGGACCTCAGTCTGTTTCTTGATTTTAGAAGGAATTTCTTCACCTTCTAAGCACCACGGTCTTTAACTCAACACCCTATCATTCTCAGACTGATCACCAGACTGAAAGAGTCAATCAGACCCTGGAGCACTATCTCTGCTGTTTTCTGAATTTCCAAAAGGGTGATTGGCTCTCACTGCTGTGTCTGGCTGAGTTCATATACAACAACTTGACCTATGCTTCATTCTTCACCAATTTTGGTTTTTCACTCCCAATTACATCCAGACCTGCCAAAGGTTCTGCCATCCTAGCAGCCAGGGACCTAGTCCTCCACCTCCAGCAAACACACCAGGAACTCAAAGAGCACTTTCTTGTCACTAAAAAAAACTTATAAATATTATGCAAATCAAAAGTGACAGGCTGCCCATAACCTTTCAGAAAGGGATAAGGTTTGGCTCTCAACTTAGAATCTGAGTACAGATCATACTTTAGCCAAGCTTGACCACCAAAACCTGGGTCCCTTCTGGATCATCAAGCAAATAAACTCAGTGGCCTTCAAGCTTCAGCTCCCAGAATACCTCAAGATTCACTTCAACTTTCATGTTTCTCTCCTCAAACTGTTTGTCAACAATTCCTTTCCTTACTGGGTATGCCATACTCCTCTGCCATTAATTGTCCATGGGCAGGAGGAATACAAAGTCCACCAGGTCCTCGACTCCCACTGGGTTGGGAGAAGCTCCAATATCTGATATACTGAAAGGTTTATGGGCTAGAGGAGTGATCCCAGGAACAAAAGAAAATCCTCAGACTCCCTATCTTCTGCAGGAATTTCACCAAAGATATCTTGGCAAGCCAAGACCAAGAGGCCTTAGGAAGAGCCCTCAGGAGGCAGTGGGGTTACTGTCAGGAACTCAGCTGGCTCTGGGCATGGTTGCCTAGCAAGCCAATGAGCTCGGCTGGGCCCAGTAAATCTTCACTAAGTGATTGTGCTCCCTGATTGGACAGAAGGGCCAACAGAACACCATTTAAGCCTTGTAGCAACAGCAGCACAATGGCTGCTCAATGCATTCCACACACACAGCTGTGCCTGACCCGATTCCTGCTTTCTATATTGGCCCTTGCTCCAACTCGGACCTGTTCCTACTCTAGCCCTAGTTCCTATCTTCCTTGGAATTCCTGGCTCTGACTATTGGCTTGTCCCCTGACCATGCCTCTGGTTCTGCCCTCTGATTCTGCTTCAGCCACTCGGCAAGATTCCTGTTCCAACCACTAAGTCACACAGCCTTCACCCCAATGTGGACAGTATATATGAGCGGCCCTAAGGTTGCTCTAATTTTGATCAGGGACCTGGGTTAGAATACAGACGGTGCAAAGGTGACTCAAAGTCAGATTCTTCTTCCAAACCTCGATAGATGCACTAGGCAAAACTTGGCCAGAACGAGAATCTGAGCCTACATTTTATTCAATGTGCATAAAGAGGGAGGTAACATCCAAAATATCCTTTTGTTACAGAATATTAATGTCTATTTACTTTAGTGACAAAGTATTACAGAAAATCAGAATGATTTAATTCAAGTCATATTTAATGTGCAAGAAAGACTTGAATGCTATTTTTTCCTCCCGCGCACACCAAATAAAGGGGACAAGGGAAGTTGGTTAGTAGATTACAATTATAGCTGTGTGAAACTTGCATAACCAAAACAAATGCCACGTGAAACCTCTGGAAACATTATTTGAGGTTAATAGATGAGGTTACATCTGTATCACCAATATTATCTTGCACGTCTCTATACTTACTACAAGAAATACTATAATGCTATAAGTACAGAAGTAATCGAAATACAAATCTAAGTTATCTAAGAAAACTGATACATATTTAAGAGACACCAGCACAGATGGTTTCACATTCTATTTAAAAAGTGAAACTCATAGAAGTTTGGGTAAATGTTGAAGAGAACTAAGCCAACTTTCAAACTCCCTCCCCACACATACCCTTCTTGAACTCATCTTCACATTGGTAAGAAGGCCTAGTGGTTTGTAATCACTATTTCCCTCTTAGTATATTCAGAGATTGGCCAGCTGTACCTCTCCCCAGCCAAGATCTTCAGGGTGGGTGGAAGGCCTGCTCATTCCCATCTTGAGCTTTCAATCAGCCAGGAAAGTACACTCATTTTAATCCCCAGTTGCTTTAGGGGAGTGAGCTGCCAGTCCAGTTCTTTCCCATCATCAATTTAGCTGCAGCAGAACTGTAAACTATACTTCCGTTTCTGTTGTTCACTATGTTTACTTCATTCTGTAGCCTGATGCTCCTCTGAATGAATTACAGGAATAGGGAATGCTGTTCAGAATGAGATAAAAGCAGGAAGTGGTGGAAGCAGGATAAGCAGAAGTATTTTCATTCTGTCTGTTCTTCTCAAAGGAATGGGGTTTAAGAAGCAGGCTCGATTTACCTTCCACAAAGACAAAAGAAAGGAATGCAGTCCAGTTACCCAACCCTGGAAGATCCGGGCTGGGACCAACTGCTACTCCGAAATACAACAAAAGAAGGAGAGTGAAGGTTTCAGGCTTCTGAGGGAGGTCCTGGGTTGTCTGCAGTAGTCAATACCATGCACTTTGAGGTTGCTACAAGTTTCCAAGCTCATGCTAATCCAAAACTTCAAGAGATCTTCAAGGAATGTATAGCCCAAACCAGTGTGTCTTGCACAGATCTAGTTATGACATAAGTCTTTCATCTCAGCTTTGTGATTCTCACGTTTCACATGGGAGAAGACCATTTTCACCATAAAGTTACCCCAGGACATATCCATTTATATATATGTACAGACACAGGGGTGTCTCTTCTGATTAGAGCCCAAACAGCTCACAAAACATTCTGACAGGAGCTAATAATGGCATAACTATACACATATAACTTATCATATATAAACGTTTATGATGCAATTGAAATGATTTCAGATTGAAGTGGCAAATCCAAGACCACATCTGCACAACCAGTACTTAACCCCTTTCTGCATTTGTAAGTGGAATCCAAGATCAGCCAGGATTATGACAGGAAAACTTTGCTGAAAATTGAACCTTAGCCTTTATTACCCATCTTTAATTAAAAAAAAAAAATCAATAAGCACAGATAGAAAGTAGGCTATTGTAATCCCTTTAACTAATCTAGTTACATTTTGTCACAACATGTGTTACTGTAGTTGTACACTTTTACCTTTGCACTTTGTTGTATGTAACACAGCAACACAATTAACCACTGGTAGGTAGTGTTTACGTTAGTTCTCAAAAGGTTAAGAAGCTGATTATAGCTAAAATCAGCTTTGCCTGGGGCTTCACTGGCTTTGTGTAATCAAATTAGACAAGCAGGGCACAGTGTCACTTAATACAAACCAGTGGCACTTTCTTCTCTGTTTTGACCTTTTTCATGAGATGAGCAAGTCAGGTTTTAGCTTATTCCAAATATTTTGAAAAGATTAGTTTTCAAGAAAATCTGAATGATGAGGCCAGCATTAGTCAAGATGATTTCATAAATGATTCAGTCAGAATGGACACAGAGACCCCTTAAGAATCATAACGAGAGTCCTGTAGCACCTTAAAGACTAACACATTTATTTGGGCATAAGCTTTCGTGGGCAGAAACCCACTTTGTCAGACTAAGAATCATAGCAACTTTGTTTTCCCACTAGGTAACCTTTTACATTAACATTTTTTTAGAGATTTATTTTAAAGAAATGATTTCAAAGGATGGGTGACAACGATTCCAAACTCTAATATATCCTTACTCGTTTTCCTTGTCTTGGACATTTGCTCAGTTTGATTCTAAAACTTCAGAATGGTTTCTCAACATCCAATAGCAAACAGAGAACTTTATAAACATGACAGATAATACATTAACATTTCTAAGAAACCACAGGTAACCCACTCTACAATTACAGTTACAGTTCATCCTCTATACACAGTTGCTGTGTTCTTTGAAGTCAAGGAAGGTGAATGGTATAATGGATGTGTTTAAGGAGGTTTAATAATGTAGAGACGAGAGCAAACCAGCCTCACATCAGAGGAGCTCTTTCCACAGGGCTATACTGTAACTAAATTTAAATACAGTCTGCAGCATCAGTAGCTTCCATAATCTTACTATCTTTGAACATAAAGGGAACAAAAGATTAAGCAGGAAAGGAATACAGAGAGAAATGTAATGACAAATTTAAATAAAAACCTGAAAGTTGTTTAAGAAACATACCGTGCCTTTATTAATTTCGTGGGCAAATCTAAAAAATACCAGCAAAAAACATTTGTCAAATTTTATTTTTATATATCTGATCCTCAACTTCAGTTCAACTTTTGCATGGTTAGCACTGCAGCTGAGTTACAGAAAGCATGCTAACTCCTGGGAAACAGTAAGCATGGGGAAAAAATGACTTCTGCAGACGATTTGTGATTATTCACTTATTTATGATGAATAAAATCAAAACTTACTATTTTAATTGATTAAGTCATAAATAAAGAGTTACAGAGGAAGTCAAGTCTCTGTGTTTGCACAGTCTGACGATTCCTGCTAATCCAGCAGTACTTAACAAATTCACATGTGGTTAGCTTGCCATGCCATAGCTGTAGATCACATTTCTGTGCTGCAAGCTGTGCAAAAAATCAATATGCCAAGCTTAACAAAAGGATAGGAAACATGATGTCCTCCTATATTTTCAATGAACCTCAAATGACTCTACTGTTCATTCTCTGAACAATTTATTGCAGGAAAATGTATTCGTTAAGAAAAAAGTCTACAACAGAGTGAAATATATAAATTCAGAGATGAAGTCGTACCTGACTCTATAATAACAATTTATTTCAAATACTCTGACATTTTGATTGCATAATCAGCCAGTCAGAAAGCTTTTTTTCCCTCTTTACATCTTTAAAGCAAAGACATGTTCTATAGACAGAACATACATTGCCATACATATTTTAAATTTAACAGTATATTCTTGTTTTCTCTTTTCATATGTCAACTCTTTAAGAGACAATATCTTTTTCAATTGACTCTGTTACATTATAATTCATGTATTTACACCTACTAGAAAACATCATCCATCTAAAACAATGTTAACTGCCTCCATGCTTCCATATTTTAAATCTTCATTTATTGCTGCAGAACTACATTATTTGTGCGAGTAGATTAAGATGAAAACCTCAGAATGAGGTAGGAGTGGTCATGACCAATAGGTCAGTGCAGAGCTGTGCCATTTCTGCCTTCTAAACTCAGTGATGTGGAACTAAGTGTGGCAAAAGAACCAGTAAGTTGGACACAAGCCAAAAGATGCGGAACCAATGACTATTGCCAAGTTCTCTCTTTTTAAAGGAAAAAGATTCACTTTAAACATTTGCAAAGGCACCAAACATTTTCAAAATATAAAAGCTGAAAATACATGGAAGCAGGGAAATTCTCCTTAATATATGATCAGTTCTTTCACTGGTAATTTCTCTTCATTGCAATGAGCAGCTGTAAATGGATTAATGGCACTTAGCTCTAGAGAGCATGTCACTGATCTGTACTGAACATATAAACTGTTATATAAAGCACACTCAAAGAATCACACTTGTTCCTAACTTTCTATTAATATGTCATTTACAAGACAAATTTTATTCAGAAATTAATGTACCATTTTAAAAACCCTAGGCATAAAACGCCCAATCAGAAAATAACAATGTACCAAATTTAAGTGTTGAATAGTATTAATGCTGCAATAAATTACAATTTCAGTACATTTTAACCTCCCTATTTCGGTACGGAGGACGTAGAAGACACCTCTACTATTACAGCTGAGTTGTTGCAGGCATTCAAAAACACCCAATATTCAAACTTCTCGCCTTCAATTTCTCCAGTTTACAAAGAGGAAAAAATTACAACAATAAATGATGATTAATGCCCAAGAACACCACACTGTTGTATAGTACGTGGATATGAAACATTGCGTACTCTAAAAATCATCTAGTGTGGATAATCACTACAGAACATGGCCTGGGATGGACATTGCAAGATATGTGGTGTTTGAGGTGCACGTACGTGAGAACATCACTGAGCCCCAGAAGCACTCTGTTTGTGCCATGCCACAGTATTAACTCTGTCCACTAGACAAGAACTGGTTTACAGGATTTTGTGCTTGATAGGTAACCTCTGGCTCTATTATCTAAATAACTATCTAAATACCTTGCTCATTTTATTTATGGACTTGTGCATTGGACTAGAATGCTGTGGCAAAATTTACTTAACACAGGCTGCTTATTTAGAGTCTGACCCTAAATCTTTAGTGTCTTAATACCACCATTTGATGCTTTTGTTTCTTACTGTGACATTAGTTCAGCGGGAAGAGCACTATTTAATTTACAAAGTTTTTTTTCCTCCCCACAAAACGGAGGCCAGGAAGTAGATGGGAGTAACTTAGCTAAGGTGAGTTGCTGGCAGGGTGAAGTGGTACATTTTAGTAATAGCTGGAAGCCGTAAGTGGTTCTAAGCTTTGAAGTCAGTGCAGCTTTGATGTAGTACTTCCATAGTTAATCACAAGACAGCCTTGAAAGAAAAAGATTTTCCAAATACTATCCTTAGAGTCATTGCTTGTGAAATCCTTGTAAGAATTTTTTTTTTCTGGTGATCTTCAAATCTGATATCAGACTGATCCTTCTCTTCCTCTCACTCAGTCTCAGGCTGGGTCTATGCTGACGGCGACAAATTCACCACCATCAGATTGATGGCTCTGGATCAACTGAGTGGTCTGTGTAGACCCACTCAGTCGATCCAGCAATCGACACAGGAAAACCACCCCGGTAAGTGGCGTAGTGCGCAGTGTGGATGGTGTGTGGAACAGATGCAGCGAAGTTGACGGGAGATACGCAAGCAATATACGTCAATTGTGTATCTCCCATCGACTGCCGCCGAATCCGGAAGGTAAGTGTAGACCGGGCCTCATTCTCCTTTAAATTGTCCTAATCAGTTTAAAAGTTAATTAAAACTAAGCTTAGTTTTGGGCCAGTCAAGTACCTGGCTGTGCACCACTTTGCCTAAGTGGCCTCAGATATCTTGGTCTTCAGGCCTGTTGTGCTCAGGCTCATGAAAGTGTGGCGTTGGGACCTGGGGAGAAAAAAGGTGGAAGGTGAAAGCCATGGGGACCCTCTGTCCATGGCCTTAGAGGGGTTCTCAAGCCTTTCCATCTGGAGGAACAGCTCTACAATTGTTTAGGAGGCAAGATGATAATGGGCAAAACAAGAAAGGATGGGGTACTTAGCCTCCCATCTGGACTAGCTTTCAGTTAGGGCCAGGTGTAATCAAGAAGAATACATTGTCAGACACTTTGGAGAGAGGGTTAAGAACCACACTTGAAAAAAATGATAAGATTATTCTTCTGTTTTGTATTTATCCCTTAAAATCACCGCAAAAAAAAAAAGTATACACACACACACACACACTTGGGCAATTAGGTTTAGGGAAGCACCTCACAGAACTCATAATAATGAGTATTTGTTAGAATGAATTACACAATAACTGATTTATTGTAATAGTTACATTTTAAAACTACTCCTACATTACATGTTAAATGTCATCTACAAATCATATTTCACAGCATAGCAGAATGACTATTTAACTGTAGTCCAAAGCTGGCAGGACAAGAACATTAAAGTGGTTTAAACTATAATCTTTTATCTGCATTAAAAAGATGATAATCTGTGCACATTTGTACATGAACTCTAAAATGAAGCTGCCATTCACAAAGACCCAGGCTCATCTAAGCAGACGGGAATAAAGAACATGGCATGTGACCAGTAAATTATGAGGGAGCAACACCTCAAGGTCAGAGGTCGATGAAGATTTCAACAAATCTCACCAGATATGGCAACAGATTAAGCAAGGGGATAGATTGCCCTCCAACCTTAACCTGTTAAGACCTTTGAAGTCTTATGGCGACCTTTATTCTGCTCTTTCATATTAGTTGTTAGTTACACTAATTACAGCCTAATAGAATGCTGGTGCCAGGCACATCTTTAAAGCTTTCCAAAGAAGGACTATCAGAAAAATAGTGACCACTTCAGCCAAATTGTGTTATGCATATCACAAGCACTTACCCCCAATTTATAATAGACTTTCTAAACTTTTATAGACAACAAAGGTTGAGACATTAATAGCACTGAGTAAATTTTTGAATTCTGCAAAGCCATTTATTGAGAGAAATTAAAAATACCCAGATGAATGTGGGTGGGACCTGAGAATGACATAAAAATAAATGTAACTCTAATGACTGTTCTATTCATCCTGATGAACATGATTAATAAAATAAGGAGCTGAAGTGCAGCTCTATAAAAATACTGCATAGTCAGCATTTGAAATCTAAGAAGAAACTGACTGCCACTGAAGTTGAGAGTAGAAGCACAGAGTTACTTTTACAGTTTACTTTTACTTTCACCAGCTTTGTATCGATATCCATGTTAATGCTAGCACAACAGTGTATTGTATGTGGGGACAGGACTCAGTCCACAGACTCTCTCTGATGGTTTAAAATACCATCTGCAAAGCTGCTGTAAATCATCTAGTAACATTAAACTTTAAGTTGTGCACTAAATCAGCCCAAGAATATAGAAGAGAGATTTAAAGCAACAGAATCATAGCTGAATTAACAAAATCTATTACAACAGTCTCTATGTATAGGAAGAATAAACATGCAAAACTAGTTTCTATTTCTGTATTTATAGGCTGGCAAATGATTTCTAAATAGTTTATTCAGAAACAGCCCTGATGAAGCTAAAACCAGTCCTCCTGGGATTGCTGGAAACTCTTGTTTATTAAGGTAACAACTTGTTAGCTACAACCATTTAAAAAAGTTCTGAACAAAATGTAGTTCTCATAAGTAAAGGCAGGGAGGATGAATGGAGACAACAATCATCTTCCTTTGCACCAATTAGTATTCAGAGCATTCAGAAAGCAAAGAGGAGAAATCTGACAATAACTGTGTGATCTAAACTCTCATTTTTCTATATACATCTATAGTTTCTAACCATTTCATTTTGTTCATTTAACAAAATGTTTAAGGGATGAATAAGCAAGAAAACAGAAGACATCACCCCTTCACACAGCTCATAGCTCCTTTGGAGTTAAGAAACACAGATATGAGGAATCTGTGGCCTGCTATGGCAAGATGTTGTAAGTGTGCAACTTCAACTGAAGTTATGCTAAGCCTTTTGTAGTGCAGTCTATGGGAGGGGAGGAGAAAACATCCAGCAGCCACCACTTAACTGGCTAGATTCCCTGGAAGAAATCTACTTCCCCTTCTCACCTAGTAAGTGCCACAACAGGTGAGGTATCCTAGTATTAACATAGATTTTTCACCTAATCTCCTTGTTTAAAAAATTGCTTTTGGTGACTTACAGTGGAGACTGTGGTGTATTCTTCTGAGTTCAGGCTAGTCACATGGTAGCAAACAACACTTATGATATGTCATGATCTCATCAGAGTCCTCTTCTTCTGGGTCTTGTTTTTTCTTCACTTTAGTCTTTGCAGAGATGACTAAACAAATAAGGCAACTCTGTGATGCCTCTTCTATGTCTGCCACTTGACAATATGCCTCCTGAGTGTGCATCTGTAACTGGTCAGGAACTAAGGCCTGGTCTACACTTACCTTCCGGATTCGGCGGCAGTCGACAGGAGATACGCAAGTGACATAAACCCCTTGCTTATCTCCCGTTTACTTTGCTGCGTCTGTTCCGTGTGCTGTCCACACTGCGCTACGCAACTTACAGGGATGGTTTTCCTCTGTCGATTTCTGGATTGACTGAACGGGTCTACACAGACTGCTCAGTCGATCCAGAAACATCGATCTGATGACGGCGAATTTGCCGCTATCAGTATAGACCCAGCCGGAGTCATGGAAAACAACTTAATAGGTAAAGCTGAGCAAAATATTTGCAATGGAATTATATGTAACCAAGACTTCCCTGGTTGTGAGTTTGTTAGGGTGTCATGACATACTTCTTTTAGTACTAGCATTGCTTGCCAAGCCGCCTGACAGCAGCTTCATCTGCAGAATAAAGGGCCCTAAGGCCACCATGAAGTCTGGTTAGTTGACACTTGTCAGGAACATGTACCATAGACTGATGCAGACCACAACGACAAAGTGGGTCATAGCTCAGTCACTGTGGGTAGAGGCTGGCTGCACATATTTCTCGATCAGTTCGGAACCTGTTCAGCAGAGTCCAATGATGACATTGCAGGTCAAATCCCGGTGGCCAAACAGTTGGATCAGCGACAAGGAAACCATCCCAAACATCGTTAGCTCTCTACTCATCATGCCGTAGGGTTGCTGCTGATAGAATCCGATCTGGCAGTTGAAATCACAATGGATGCCTCAACGTAAGTTGTGCAGTAGGGTGACTGAAAATGTCCTGAGGGAGACCTGGATTGGCATGTAGCTTTTCCACCAGTCTGGCTGTAGACTCTGCAATGAAAGTGTGGAAGGGCTATGTTGCTCACAACTGGTAGTCAGGGAATAGAAGGAGTGGGAAGCAGGTTGCCTATGATGATGCACATGGCTGAGTTCAATTAGACGTCGACCAAGTTAGTGAGAGGCAAAATATTCTGTTGAGGAATAGCACATCAGCAGAGCCATTGCATTGGAGCAAGTCTACAAAATTTCAAACATTTTCAATGAAATTCCATTCCTCTTTTGTTCTTCATGGTCTTAAATTGACTACAAAAAAGCTGTGGAAAATCTATATTACTGTCCAAATGTCAAGCTGGGTTGACTGGTACATTTGTCAGAAAAGTCACTTGTTTTTGGGTCAGATTCTTTAATTGTTTGAAACTATTACATGTGGTTAAGGGAGTTAGCAGAAGCATGCTTTCTAAAATGACGTGGCTGCATTTTGTGTTCTTTTTCTGAGCGTGTGTGGGGGATTGCAGGTCTGAAACCTGGGTCCATATGTCCCCAGGTAGTCCTCTGTAGCCACCACTCACCAACTTGCTGGCTACAGGGAGTGTGGGCTGGTGAACCCTAGCTCACCATTGACACTGCCCACAGTTGGAAGGGATATCTGGTTTCTCTGGTAGGGTCACACTTGCTATTTAGGCTGGAAGGAGGCACAGGAAGTTGTCTGAGTAATTAGGTGAATTTCTGGTTAGCTGCTACATTGGACCTCAGCTTCTTGCCTGATTCCTGAGCCCTACCTTGTTCCTGCCTTCCTATCCTGTTCCTGCCCTCCTGCCTTGTTCTGATCCCAGCATCTACAACCCATCTCTGATCAACTGGAAGCCAAAGGTGATAACAATTCACACAGATATATCTTGTTTTTCTCAGCAAAGCAAATTAAGATACAACTTCTGCACTTACCTGCATGCACAGGGCTCCTGTTGAACTCAAATGAAGCCCTGTGTGAATAACTAGGGGCAGAATTTGGCCTTAAGAATTTTCAGATTATATATTAATGCAAGGGCCTCAGCTAAATAATAAAAAAACATCATTTTTATATACAGTGTATCATTTGTAGAGAGCTCAGATTTGCAAGCATAAAAATTGTTTTTCTTCCCCTGAAAAAAAGCAATATTGGACTTTTTATTTTAATCTTTAATTTAATTAAAAATTGCTTGTTCAAAAGTTCAAAACATTTCTATCCAAACTAGCTACATAACAGACACTGAACTTAATTTAAAATGGTTTATTCTGTTAACCATTGTTTTATGTGATTATTTCTTGTTAAAGTGTTGTAGAAGTATATGAAATAATATGCTCATATGAAAATATCCTATTCTATGAATCTGTATTTAAAATTGGAATATGATTAAAACACATATTTACCTTTACTCAAAATAGTGATCTTTAAAAAAAAATAGAGTATGGTTTTCATGCTGTAAATATAAGCATTTAATCTGTGTCTACTTAGATTAGCCTTGTTCTTAAAACTATTCATGTAAACAATCAGCATCTGAACATTTGTTATAAGCAGTTGTTTGCGTTTGCTTTTCATAAATAAACTACAATCACAACAAATTCAAGGCAAGTCACTTGACTGTCCTTCTCCATTAACATGATGAGATTAGTTGCTGACTTTGGTTAGCAGAAAGTGATAAGTCTTCTCACTGGGTTCACATACCAGTTTTCACTGAAAAAAAAACAGGCCTTCTAAATACAAGAATGTTTCCTCACAGAATAAGGCTTAAAGTGCAGTTATATTCTGAAAAGGGTATCTAAAAATGGAATAATGGGACTCCGTGTTTGTCATCTCTTGATAACTCCCAAATCAAATGTTCTCATTTTGCAAGTAAAAAACTTGTAGTCCCTATTGCCAATCCTGCAAAATCAACCTGGGATCTGAAATGCAAGCTGTGTTCTCTTAGCTGTGACATCAGTGGTAATAAAGATTTTGCAATTAAAATGTAGGGCTATATCCACCATGGCAATGAATGCCTCCTGACAGGCACTCAACACACTCTCTTCTTGCAGGATTTTATCCTTTAGTAACAATTAAATTGTAAGGGATGGGAGGAGAAGGCTGCATCATCCTAAAGGACACTGAAGGGTTCACATTCCCTCTTGCATTGGGGAGTTTGGGAAGGAATCGTGCCAGGAATATAGCAGCAAGTCCCTGTTTAAGGTGGGGTTTTGCTGCAGCTACAGGAAGCAGCATGAGGTGCCTCTATTCCTGCCTCTAAGACATATCCCTAACATGCTCTGAAGAAACAAAACAATTGGGATCCCACTTTCATTTATCATTGGATGTATTGTATGATGCTGGAGGATAAAGTATCATTGGTTCGATATGTTTGCCCTTAACTGAGGGGAAACAGGTGCTCAGAAAAAGAGGGGAGAGAGGTAGCAATGGGGTTGGTTGTAGCAAGAGTTGATATTAGAAGTGCTTTTTGGCAATAACTTTATATAGTATAGTTAAGGTTCCAGTCTAAACTCTCATGTTCAAAGCTTTGATACAGTTGTATCTACTTATTCCAGCAGTGAATTTGGACTACAAGTAGGCCTGTCTTGAAGAATGAGGAGTGGATAGAAAAGCTACTAGACTTCTCACTCTAAGATGAGATAGATTAGACTGGACTTATTGCACATGTACAGCAGCAGCACTAAAGTTGTTGCTGTTACAGTCTTTTGCTTCAAAAATCCCATTATAATTTCCTATAAAGCAAATTTGTTCACAGATAAAAATATGCTCAAGAAATAATGAAAATGTAACATTGGCTAAAAATGGTAATGGAAGACAGAATTAAAGGGATAAGGAAGTAGCTAACTGACAATAATGTACAGGAGCACATACGGCACGCAAGTCTTGAGAGACCTCTAACACTTACAGAAACAGTGTAAAATACGGTTAGAGTAGCAGCCTTAAATGTGAGTTTCCTTGCATTTGTCAATTCATGTTACCAAGGTTCCACTAACTTTTTTGTTGGATTATGTAAATAAGCATAGGTGCAGGTCTCATTTTGCAAAACACTTCAAACTTTAATCTATCGTCCTAAATAAAAAGCTTTCATTGACAGAATTGCATGAACATGAAGCCGGAGAATGCAAAGAGGTTTACAGTAAACACTGATTATTGTAATCTTAATCTCCATGAAAAACTATTGAATGAAGAAATAACATCTTAGCAAAATGGGTACATTGTCTGGTTTAATCTTCCCATATGGTAAAATGAAGACAGTTTTATTTAATAAGGCACTTGGATATTTATCACTGGTCATGAACTACTAGTGTAAAAACAACAGAATTGAGTATAACAATCCTACTGCGTTCATCAGTGTTAAAACATTTAAAAGTATAAAGTCAGAAGCACTGGTAAGCTGAGCTAAGAGGAACTATGGGGATAAATCAGGCATCTTCTTAGTCAGCTCAAGGGAGTTTATGGTTTTTGGATCCTTGTTTATTCTGAGCAAGATTTTAAAACTTTTTAAGAGCTGTCAGTCTAGTCTGCTATAATTAAAAGTAAGGGAAAACAGACAAAACTTACATCTGTGCTTTGATTACTCTGGCAAGGATGAGGTTGCTGTCTTAATCCTGTAATGAATTCTGTGAGTGCAAACCCCCTGCACTTATGCAGAGTCCCTTTGACTTTACTGGCAAACTGCATGGAGATAGGGGTCCGCCCATGTGGTGTTCACTGCTGGACTGATGCTTTATTGTATAAATGCAGATTTGTATTTCAACATAAAATGAGTAAGAATCATCCAGGGGGAGAAGGCCAGTGTAAAGCATCACTCAAATCTAATGGGTGAAATCCTGGCTCCAATGGGAGCTTTGCCATTGACTTGAATGAGGTCAGCGTCTCACAATAATTCTGCATGTAAGCACAGGGACCACAGGTGCCGTGGCCACACAGTGGTCTCTTGTATGCCCTGTGTACTGCACCAGGGTTCACTTGCAAAGGCAGGTGAGGAGACCACCAATATGAGTGCAGCAGGACAGAGCCATTGGATATGCATATATGCAGACCCAATGGCCCAAAATAATGTTACTCAGATCTCTTGAAGAGGCTACAGCATGGCGTAGCAGCCTCGGGGAGACCACTGCAGTGCCACATTCTAGTCTTGGTGTGAGGAAGCCAGGGCCAGCTGATATGCACCCATATGCTGTACTGACCCCTCTCTAAATCAACTATCTTCTTCCCCAATATCTCAGCTTTCATAAAACATATGGCTGATCGCCATATTTGGGGTCGGGAAGGAATTTTCGTCCGGGGCGGATTGGCAGGGGCCACGGAGGTTTTTCGCCTTTCTCTGCAGCATGGGGCATGAGTCGCTTGCTGGTGGATTCCCTGCAGCTTGAGGTCTTCAAATCTCACTTTTGAGGATTTCAATAACTCAGTCATGGGTTCGGGGTTGTTATAAATGTGTATGGGTAGGGTTTTGTGGCCTGCCTTGTGCGGGAGGTCAGACTAGATGATCATATTGGTCCCTTCTGACCTATGAGTCTATGAGTCTATGAGTTTATAAAACTCTCACTGTTATAGTTGTAAAGAAACACCCTGAAGTTAACTGATGCAGAGAGGGCTATGTGAGTCTGACGAGAGCATGAAACGATAGCTCAGAGTGATGTGAACTGCCCCGTTCATCTGTGACCCCGTCACAGATGCCTACTGATGATGATTCACTATCAACTTTGCTAGCTATTTTATCTTTCATGAACGAAAGACAACAAGGGACACAGCTCTGCACAATTTACTGTAAATATCATCTCATTTTGGTGCCACTTGTAGGTGGAGTTTGAGAGATGCCACGGTTTATTTTTTTCACTCCAATCAAGAAGGAAACAAACCCAGAAAGTCCATGGACATTCTGAAGCCCCATCAAGAGTGAGTATCATGGGGTGTATATATCCCATGTTGGCCCAGTAATCAAGGAGTTAATGAGCGTACTGCTGGCCAATGCTGTTTGGCAGCCTCAAAGCAGCAGGGAGGATAAAGAGCTGGGAAGCAGAGGGGCAGGGTGGCTGCCAGAGGAGCAAGCAGGCTGGAGAAGTTACTGAGAGACAGCACCCTGTGGAGGGATGACTGGACTAACAGGCTGAAAAGTCCACAGAAACCAGGGGAGGTAGGAAGGAGCTCATGGCACAGCCACAATCACCGAGTCCTGATTCTGCCTGGCTGGCTTAAGGGCCCTGAACTGGAACCCAGTGGAGTGGGTGGCCCTGGTTCTCCTACCACTCCCTGGGAGACTTAAGAACTGAGAGGGCTTCCAGACCTCTTGGGTACCAGGAGCAACTGACCCCACCAGGAATAAGGAAAAAGTCCACATGCCCCAGTGGGACTCGAGCAACATGGAGTGACTGACCACCCCACCAGACCGAGTGAACTCTGGTGCAACACTCTGCCTGGCCAGAGGGGATGCTGTTGCACCAACAAACCAGCTCACAGGGAGCTAAGCTCAAGGAATCAAGCAACAACGTGATCATATTTTGAGTGTCTGCATAACCTACCGTGAGCAGTGCCTCATTTTGGCAACTAATGTAGGCAAAGTTCATTTTGTGGGCTGAGCTTGGAAGAGAACCACCACCTTTCCCCACCTCCCGTCCATTCAACCAACAGAGGGACCTAGACCTGCACAACATTCCTGCACTTCACATGCACTTGGGCTCTATGCAGATAAAATGAATGTAACCCAGTAAGAATATTTCAGGAACTTTCATTGTTATTACCATCATTTTTTGCCTTCAACATTTATTTATTGGCATCCCTTGCTGTGTTATGTCTAATTTGGACTGTAGACTGCTTAGGGTAGGCACCTTACTTTTTATTATATGTAAAGCCACATGAGCACTGCATAAATAATCATAATGTTCTGCTTCTAACTCAAAGCAAAAGAGTTGTGTTCAGCACTGGTTAGGAATTTTGCCTAAAATTAAAAATATATATTGTCTGGAAAATAAACCTGCAATGACTATCTGGTGACAGGAAATAATGCCTGGCAACTAATCTAGAACAGCATTTGGATTTAAAAGCTTAGAACCTGTCACTGACATCTCCCACTTGTATTAGGTCTGCTTCCAGCAAGTAATTTTGGAAGCTTTTCTTATTAATTTGATATTTATGCAGCTGCATAACCCTCCTTTTCCTATCCCCATGAATTTGCTCTTGTACTTCTTTATCATAGAGTACATTTTTCAAACCCCAGGTGTCTCTTGAATAAGTGTTTCCCTGGAGCAATTTAGTCCCCTCATCCCAGCATCAGTTTGCCTTTTAATATTTTAATTTTCTCATTTTATGATGTCTTAATAATATTGGCCATGGTTTGCAAAGCTGACTAGTGATTTTATTTGCCTCAATTTTGGGATGCCCAACTACACAGATGTTAATGCGTCTCAAGTTGGCACCCAAAAGTTAACAGCAAAGAAGAATGCATGTAACCTAAGGCCTTGTCTACATGAGGAAAATGACTGTAGGAGCTATTCTGGAATATGCTATTTCAGAATAGTTCCATGTGTGAACTCTCTATTCTGGAACAATCACTATGCTGAGTTAATTTATTCCACAGTAGAGTTCTGGTCAATTTTCCTGTGTAGACAAGGCTTAATATATATATATCTCCCAACTTTGCTGCTAATTTTTCTGAAGAATTAATTCAGCAATGGATGCTGAAGACTGAAAAGTAACAATATGGGGTTATGTTTTTTTTAAAAAGAGGCCAATGAGATCCCAAAAATTTCACCTATTAACTTGAGGTAAATCATGTTTGTTAAGGCTAATCTGGACACTGTCCTAGGCTGAGCTCTAGGGTAAACAAACATTTGTGGAGTGTCCAGAACACACAGAGATTCAGAATCATTATCCTAGTGCAGGTGGTTACAGAAGTTGTGAGCCCTTGGAGAGAGAGGTGGCAAGGTTCTCATAAACTGCAGGGTCCTAGAATTAGTTGTGAAATTTCAAGGATATCTGGGCATCTATTTGGACCACCAGTGCCTCCTGAGTTTTCCCACAGATCATCTGCCCCTGGCATGATGACTTCTTTAAGACCCTGAGAGATGAGTTGCAAAGAACTGTATACAATATTCTGACTGTGGTCTCACCAATGCTGCATATAAGGGAACTGATGTCACCCTCATCTGTAACATGCCACCTCCAGATATGGAACCTAAAATCACTTTGGCCTTTTTGGGCCACCACATCAAATTACAAGTTCATATCAAATTCACAGGTATGTCTTTTGTAATTAACTGTTTTTCACGTCTCTTTTTCCCCCATTGACTTTCTGTGTTCCCCCATATTATCTCGTTTTTCCCAAGTTCTCATTTTGTAATTTTCCTGACCATATTATTCAGCTGTAAAAGTGTATTTATTCTTCTTTGTTCTTAGTTCTGTATAAGTAAATACAAATGTGAATGAAAATATTAGCAGCACATACGTTTTAACCAGTCAGTGATACTCTGAACAACCTTGCTTTGTTTTTCCAGTTTGATGACTTATTAATGTGACTCTCCAGTGCTGTGCAAGGATATGGCTGGCAGAACTGACTCAACAAGCAGAGGGCTATGACATCAATGAAGGAGATGTCTGCACACAAACAATTAGTAGCCACCCAACCTCTGAATCTTGATGGGCTGGGTAGCTGGAAATCAGACCCTATATTATAAATCTAACACATGGGATGTGATCAATATGCTTCTGGTAACCTTGAACTTATTTCTCAGTACAGATGTAAGTAAAAGGTGATGTTCTAAGCAGAAAAGAGAAGTGAAATAATTGTTTTCTGCAAAGCATTTTTAAAAAAAATCTTATTGTTCTAATGATTGAAACACTGTTCTTTTTAAATACCAAGAGCAATGCTGCCAATATGTCAGTGTGGATTGCTTCAGTACTACAGTTCTCAGAAAGGAAGAATTAAAATCAAATCTATCACACAGAATACGAATGCTGTAATATCTAGTAACACTTCACACATTCCTTATGGATAGTTTTCATGCAGATTTATATATTAATGAGGATATATAATTAAGCTGTAGTGATTATTCACTGTTTGTCTTTCAGCAATATCTTACAGTGGTCTACTTATAATAAAATATAGAAATATAGTGAACACAAACAAAAACATGTTAGGAAACTGAGAACTCATCAACTGTTATATGAGGTTGCACCTATTTAAAGCTCTGATTATATACTAGAGAATCATCAAATGAGTATTAAACGTAATTTATGTTTAAGTCATTGTTATGAAGATCTATTTGCAGAATATGTTACAATGTTTCGTAAAACATCAAAGTGCTGCACATAATGTAAACTTATTTATGACATTAAATACAAAAACTTATATGCAATTACTGGGTGAAATCCGGGCTCCTTTGTAGTCAATGGCAAAATTCCCACTAATTTAAATGGGGCCAGTAAAACTATGCCCAATATGACTCATTTTCTTTGGAAATGTAAAGTTCAGTGTGAAGCTTGGTTCTTAACTCATATCATCATTAAAAAGTAAAAATACATATAAATAAATATTGAGTGTCTGTCTTTATTTTGAATATCTTGATTTTAGCTTGGTATATCATAATCTTTACATTAGTGAAATATAATATTATAGACACAGAAACAGAACAAAACCTCAACTGGAGCCTTCTTGGTGTCGGGTATATGCTGGTTGTTTATTCAAAACACCTGTTATTTACCTACCAGACTGGAAAGGCTCTACTGAAATCAACACATTATATACCCTCCTCCTCCCAGTAATATGTGCTATTACACAACAGTAGCACAGATAAAATAATTAAGATAGGATAATTAAAACAAAAAGTTATCTAGAATTGCTAATTCTGTGTAGTGTTTAATTTTCAAAATCAATAACTTTTTAAAAATAATGAGAAGTTTGGTCTATGAATTCTGTTCAGAACTGGAGCTATATTTTAGTTTTCCAATCACAAAAGCAGCAGTAATAGAAACATTTCTATTTCACGGGATTTGTACTGAACTGACACTTTGCACTTCCAGGCTTCAATCTTGCAGTTGGATGTTCTTATATGGACCTATGTTACAGTGCAGATCTGACTGCAGGCCTGGGGCTGTAATAAGCTCTCAAATAATATACTGATAACTTCATATATGTCATATAATACAAATAACTTTATATATGCCATTAAAAAAATCCTGAACTTCATTAGGACTTTAAATGATTTCAAATACATAGTTATATATTAACCTGTCATTTGTAAAATGAACAATTGTGCTTCACGTGCAGCAGGGTCTGATAAAAAATAACATTCTATTCTTGATATAAAAATTAATATAATTGTGGGTAGAATATTGCCTCCATCTCGTGCAGTATAAATTGTTTAACTATTCTACAGAAATCCTGTAACTGTGTATTTCATTTTTGGCAAATTAAAGTTCAATAGTAGCTTCTTATATTCTCAACTACTATTTCTACACTAGAAATCTTCCTGTTATATTTAAAAATTATGTTTCATTAATATCTTCATGAAATTATTACACAACTTTATAACACATTAACAAATGACTTATTATGTTATTATTATATTAATAGCTTTCATTGAATAAAACACCTATGATTTATGCTTCCATTAATGAAAGACATTACCATTTCAAGAACATCACCAACACAGCAGAAAACCAATTCCAACATTCTGATATGTTATAATATTGGTGTACATTTTTCTAATTTGCACTGTTTGTACTGAATAGATCTATATTAACTTGAGCTTCAAAAAGGATCACTTTTTCATTCACTTTTTTGTTCTTTTTTGTATTGTCTTAATATCACGCTGGATGCTTAATGAGGAATTTAGCCCAAAATTCTGAGCTTTCACAATCTCTATCACTATTTTTCTTAAGCTCTTAGGTTCCAATAACTCAAAAATTAATCAAACACAAAGAGAAAAAGAGGGCTACACAAAACAAACTAAAGATGTAAGCCATAGAATTTCAGTACAGGTGTCCTAGACAAAGGCAAAATAAAATACAAAAATTATAAAAATAGAAGGCTATGGTAGGCATTCAAAAGCTAGTCACATATTGTTTTTTGATGATCATTTAGGCACAGAAGGGTAAAGTAAAAACCAAAGCAAAAATTATTTTAAAAATAAATACATTAATCACATTTTAAACAATCAAACTGCTCACTCATGGGCACATGTGACACCATTCACGTGTACTATACACAGACTATAAACATGTACACATACCTGCAGAAACACGTGGGCAGTCTGGCAACATGGACTCTACTGATGTATCTAGTGGTTCTGAACTAGACACCCAGTTACAACAGTTCTGTAATGCAAGAGGCAATTTTAGGGTGAAACAATAATCTAAGCAAGGATAAATCATTAGACTTTATAGATTTAGGCCACAGTTCAGCAAGGTAGTTAAATATGTGCCTAACTTTAAGCATCAGTCACAATGGGAATTGAAGGGTAGACTGCTCACCAGCTTAAAGTTGGACATATGCCTGAGTACCATGTTGAATCTGGGAACTTAGTTTCACATGTAGCCAAATATTATAAGTAAAACACCAAGGCCCTGATTCTGCAAAAATACTTAAGCATGTGCATAACTTATATCTTTAAGCACTGCTTTCAATAGGGATGGATTTAAGTGCTTTGATGAACTGTGGTCTACGTGAGTAGTCCCAGTGCCTTGATTAGGGATGGATTTATCTGTTTAAAATTAAGCACAGGCTTAAATGCTTGGCTGAATTGGGATCTACGTTATCCAACATGAAATTCAAACCATTTTCTTTGGTAATTGGTCAGTACTTCTTTATGACAAATATAAATAATCTTCCATCTTGCGTGCTTGTATTAAGAGGTCATAATGTTCAGGGTGTGATGATGCAACCTATTGCTGAGGCAGCAGCCATGACGCTGTAAAGCAATAGATTGTGACTGGAAGAATATAGTTTTGCAAATAATTAATGAAATAACTGTCAATTTAGTTAAGATGAACTAGTACAGACATTTAAAAATGTAAATACCAACCTTTCTGGATGTATATTCAATGAATACTTAAGTTTACATTTCAGTCCAAAATGTTGGACTAAAAAGAATTTACTGTTATACCTTTAAAGTATTTTTCTTTACTGGAATTGTTCAGAGAAGATTGTGCATCAAAATATTAACTAATGTACGTCAAAATTTGTTATTAGAACACAGTTGTCTGAATACACAAAGTCTGTCATACTAAAGATTAACTGACAAAGCAATGTGGCTGTTTGTGGGCCTGTCAGTTAAAATACAAAATCTTCATGGCTTCACATATTACAAACCTATTTCAGAGTTTTGCCTTTGTAAAAACTGAATAACTTCATTTAAAAAAAAAAAAACTTTCTTGGAAAGAGCCAATGAATTTCCAGACAGATTTCTAAAAAGTCATCCCATCAATCATGATTGCAAAAATGGTTGATTGCTATTCCGGTAAACAAGCATGTATTGTGTATTTTTAGATGCTTGCTGCCCTAGTTGTGCACCATGGAATCCGTCCTAACTGTGGAAAGATCCTTGACTGGTAGATCAAGTGTCTTATTGTATTTCCTTAATTCATTCTGTCTGGAAGAAGATGTCAGCTGTGTTGCAGTGAGGAGAGAATTTCAAAGGCTCCAGTCCCCACCAATAAAGGCCGAGGAATGGCTTTTGAATAGATTTGTCAAGGCAACCCTACTGTTCTGGGACCAGGGAGAGCAGGAACAACATAAAGGAAGGGTTGCTGTATGAGATTAGAAAGTGAAGTTCACAAAGCATGGCAGATTTTTGAAGAAACAGTAGATCAATGAAACTATTGAACTGTGTGGAAAAAACCCCATGAAAACAAACACTATCCAGTAATGTTATCTTTTTAGTAAAAATGGTTAAAATGTTAGTATTTCCATGTTTCACACAGGCTTTAAGGTTTAAAATAGAGATACATTTTATAATCTGCATGCCTAATTTTAATTAACAGCTGAATGTGAAATTGTAAATGTAAGATGGTAGGAATTATAAAAGAAATACCTTTTTTATTAGATATTACGTTCATTTGAAATAAGTAAAATTAATATTAACTTCTGCTAGAACACTACATCATAGAGTTTGAGATAATACAGAAGATTAGCACACAATTAACCATCTTTTATATACAATGTGACACTTGCCTGTAAGAAATAAGTATTCTCGAAAGCAGTGTCAAGATATGTAAATGGATGATTTGTTTTATCATTCACCATAGCTCCTAATAAATTCAAAAATCATGACTTCTACAGGTACTAAAAATAGGCCACCAATGATACAGCAGAGATAGCTTCAATGAAGAATGACTTTTTCAAACAAATCATTCTTTCAATGACAGCAATTAGCACTACAGACAGGCAGTGATTAGGTGTACATTTTAATTATTATTCATTCTACCAGTAGCCCTAAACCTGATTAAAGTAAGAGATAGCCAGGTGATGTTAGTCTTAATACCACTCACCTACACATATTTTAAACATATGTAAAATACTTCATATAGGAGATTTCCAATGCTTATGCAAAGTTATATACTCCATCCACGTTTTAGGCCATTAATCATGCTACTTATTCTTTAATGCCTACTTTCTGTAAATGAAGTTAAAGGTAATGTACTTTCTCATTCAGACTAAATGTTCAAAGAAAAATGAGTTGTCAGATTCAAATATAAGATTTAACATTTTCAGTTTTATCATGTAACATATATTTCAAGGGTTTGAGTTCCCATAAAAAATGGGGATTTTTCTGACAGGGCCTAGAGGGTTTACTATTCTTTATATTTTTAACATTTAAGCCAGAGCTGTCAGATTGCATCCCAGGTAATTCTCTATTCCCATCAGTTATGGCCCATAAAACCATAAGGTTAAGTTAGGAATAGGCAGTCTATAAACAACGTTTCAATAAATCCACAAGAAAACTCATTCCTATTAAAAATTACAGGATAAAATAGTTTATATGAGCAACATATATTGCTTGTTTAAAATTTCAAAATAAGTATAGATAAATACAAAAAATATTGCAAATGACAACAGCATGACCTTTATTTGATCAGGAATACAGTTTCACAAACAAGAGTTTAGTTGATCTCACATTACAAATTCTTTCTCTGTTTTTTTAATTGCAGCAATCCCATACTTAAGTCTTTAAATGCATAATAAATGTATTCTATTATATTCCATCCACAGAAGAGAAGTTATGCTTCCTGTCCATAAACTAATATCAGGTTAACCTCAGATCAACTAGCAGTTCCTGTATTACAGATGTAATAAGAATAACTTTGGCCTTTCATCAAAGGAACCTTAAAGTATTTTATAAACAATTAAATCTCATAACACCTGTGTGAGGTAGATACATTTACACCAGTTTTGCAGATCAGTAAACTGAGGCACAAAAAGGTTAAAGGACTTCCTCCAATGTCAGAAAGAAAACAGAGTCAGAATCCAGGAATCCTGAGCGTCTCCCAGTACTCTGCTCCTTTTACCAGATGATGCTCCTTACATGACTGAGTTTCAAAAATGTTTTAAATCAAAATTATTTTAGGGACAGGTGTGGGCATGCTGTTTGAACAGTTGTTTAACAATGCTCTCTTGTGCATCTTAAAGAAATGGAAGAGATCAGTATTTAAATACATGTTTATAGAATCATATGCAGCATTGTATGCCCCAACTCTTTTAAAAATCATTCTCACCTCTCTCATCCATTCTCGAATAGTTTTGCCAGCTTCTTGATGCCACACATTGTGAACAGAGTCTGTCAACGCCACAGCAGTTACCTTATTCTTTACATCTGCCTCTCGTTGAATCATCTGTTAAAAAAATATGGGTTTTAAGTTCTTTTTTCACTTGAATGATGTCTGCTTAGTCACAGATAATGATCTTAAATTAAAAAAGAGAGAGTAATACAAGTTCAATACTTGACTTCACTTGTTTTAAAGTTTATACAAATCCTAACAGTTCTAGAAATACAGAAAGACCTAATATTTTTTATAAAAGAAATAATACTAACTTTTAACTCACTGAACTATTCAGTCCTATTATTTTCCATGTGGCTTGACAATTCTAGGATGAAAGGTATCATAGTGAAAAAATGGAAGATTCCCTGAGGACACCTTTTACACGTTTTTTCAAGTTCCTATTTCTGTGCTTCAGGGAAGCTGGTACCTGTGGTTCACTGTAAGCTACTCATGACTATCATCTACTAATTTTCAGTAGATTGCTGTAGTTTTTCTGATGTACAATCTTACTTTGACTTGTATGGGTTTTTTTTCTTTTTCTATCCAATTTAGCTACCCTGCACTCCTACTTTGGTCCCGTAATTCTTTGTGGTCTTTCTCATACACATGCTCACCCAGCTATCATCAGAGTCTATCAATATTATTCCGTTTTCTAATATACTTGACACTATGACATATCTAAATAATGTGATGACTAAAAACAATAAAATGTTTGCTGCAAATAACACAAATGAACTGACAAAGATGCACTAGAATTCAAAACTAGTCTATAAGACAAAGGGTCTGAAAAGGAAGAGTGATATAAAAAAGAGACAAACGTTTTTAATCTCCTGACCCTAATTGGCAACAACGGATCAAAGAAAATGTAGTGAATTATAGTTCTAGAACCTGCATTTCACAACTAGTGTCTTCACCATTTTGTATGTTGTACTAAATGTAATTATTTTTCCAACTTCCTCTCATGTAAATGACTATATGGTCAATTTCTCTGTATAAAGCTAGTCTTTCTTTATTAACACTATCAACAATTTTTCAGAATAATAGAATACTTCCCTGAAATGATGAGAGACCTTTAAGATGGAGCTTGTGAATGACTTTTCATATAATAAACAAACATTGAAATCCATACTTTTGATACAGAAGCAATGTTTGTCAATACCCTGTACCAACTGTCTCTCTTTATTTCCTCTAAAGAGTACATACGCACATCCTTTTCACTCAGTACTACTAATGTTACCACCAAATCACTACTGCATTTCCACATCTTAAATGATCCTGTCTTATGTTTTCCACTTATGTATATTTTAAAATCAATTTAATCAAAATAATACTTTTGCTAACTGGAAAACATTCACCATCACTGCAAAGTGAACCTAGAAATTTTCATATCAAATCAGATAAGTGGTCCATCTAATTCTTTATCCTTTCTCTGATAACGGCCAGTACTAGATGTGCCAAAGGAAAGTCCAAGATACCATGAAGAATTTTGTAAAAACATTCAACTTGTTTTGATGGAAAATATGCATGGTAAGAGTGTTACAACTAAAATTATTAAATGTTCTACCATTGCACCAGGCCCCAAATGTGGCTCAAATTCTATAAAACACCCTGTTAAGAATCAAATCAAAAGACCCACATGACCTGAGTCACTGCGGTATACCAAATCCTAGGTAATACAGTTCTACCTGAAGGGTGATCTAGGTTGGGCAATTCAGCAGTTCCAGGATGCAAAGCCTTCTGGGACAGCCAAAGGCTAACAACCATGAGGTGCTGGAGAGACCTCTTGTGACAGTTCTGCCACAAAAACGAAGGGAAGGCTACAGAAATTTTGCTACCTCTGACGGGGCTTGCCTCCTCTCTGGATACTGTTAAATAACCCTTGCCAGAGATGATTTCCCTCTACAGCTCATAAATACACTTTTGGACAGTGTTTCCCCCTTCTTTTTGTTATGGTGGAGGTGGAAATGCTGATTGCACCAAGTGGCTTATACTTCAAAAATATCCAAGGGCAGGATACCAACAGACTGTCCCTACAAGATCTTCATCCCAAACTTCCCTAAATTATATTGTTTGAACAATGCACTGTAGTATCAATATAGTTTGTATAGCTTTCAGAAACACAGCACACTCTTTTCCAGCAACTAAAATGAGTTGTAATGTGGTTAGGTGTATCTAATTTAGCTACCTCAAAACATTAGAGACCCATTCTGATAAACTTTGCAAGGATACTGTCTGACTCTCACTTTCACAATGGCTTTGAACAGTCCAGGTGTTTTATCCTGTTAAGGTAATACGACAATGCCTTTACTAAATGAAGTGTATGAAGTTTAGCATCCCTCAGGATGGGATGAGGTTTGGGGAAGCAAATTGGAAGATGAATAAACTGGTTCACATGGAATTCTGAAACAGCTTTGGTCAGGAACATGGAATGAGGCCTGAGAATAATGTCCTTATGAATCATTGTATAAGGGGACCCACCATGAGGGTCTGAATCTCCCCTATTTTCTGAGGGGATATAATGGTCACTAAAAAGGTAGTCTTCATGGATAGGTGGTATAGAGAACAAAGGGAGAGTCCATCAACCATGTTATTACTATATTGAGGTTCCAACAAGGAGGTGACTCCAGAATTGGAGGAAAAACATGAATAAGGTACTTAATAAAACTAGCCACTGTAGGGTAAGAAAATACAGTGTGGCTCTGAATAAGAAGGAGAAAGAAGTGCAAATATTCCTAAAAAATAATAGAAAGTTCAAATTTATTTCAGGGCTAGTAAATTGTCTAATATCGCTGATATGGATGTTGTATCAAGGGAGACAGCTGGTGCTGAGATGACCAAATATAAAACCTCTTCCAGTAAGCTTTATAACTCAGTCTAGTTGAGGCTTTCCTGTTTTGGACCAGAAAATTCTGAACCTCAGCTGAACAGCTACTTTTGGTGAAGCTCAGCCAGCTGGTATAGCATTTGACCGCTGTTCTGCAAGACTGTGCTGGGCAGAACAGGCAAAGTGATCAGCAGTTACCGCTGAGGGGTTCACCAGATTTGAATTCCAGAATTGTCTGGGCCATCCTGAGGCTATCATACCTTACCTTAGCTTTCTCAGGACCATTAGTATCATGGAAATGGAGGGAACACATACATTAGTTCCATTGTCCAGGGTATCAGAAAGACATCTAACAGGGAGTCCAGATGCGAACCTCTCTGGAGCACAGCACTTGGCATTTCTCAGTCTGTGGCACGTAAGTCTATTTATGGATATTTCCACTTGTGAAAGATGCTTTGTAACACTAGGTCCTTGATCAACCACTCATGGATGTCTGAAAACTGTCTGCTGAAGTGATTTGCTAATGAGTTTTGAATGCCTGGAAAATGCAGGGCCAGAGGTGTGATCTGGTGATGAATACACCACATCCAGAGCCAAATGGCTGCCTGACAGAGTGGAGATGACTTGGCTCTTCCTTGTCTGTTGACATAATGCATAGCTGTGATGTTTAATGTCAGCACCTGGATTGTGGATTCTTGGAATAACAGCAGAAATGCTTTGCATGCAAGGCAGTTGGCTCTGAGTTCCAGGACATTTATAGACAGATGAGCTTCCGAAAGGAATCACAGGCCCTGAGTCTGAAGATGATTTAAATGCATTTGTCACCCTTGAGTGGAAACATCTATCACCAGAGTCCTGTGAAGTAGAGCTGCAGAGACAGGTACTCCATTGCACACCTTAAAAGGGTCTTTCTACCAGTTTAACAAGAAGAGGACTTTTTTGTGTGGCCATGACCGATGTGTCTATGTGGTGTCTGCTGGATAGATACACTGAGGAAAAAGTGTTGCAAGCCTCCAAAAGTTCTGTCATGATCTTGAAGATAGCATGAAACCTGCTGTTGAGAGGAAGATGTTGAGTGCATCATATCTGAGGAAGAGGCAGTGGGTCCTCTGCACAGGAACCTGTGCTTCTTCCTTAGGAACGACATGAAAAATTTTGAGCTGCTCTATTCTATTTCCTAAATACAGCACTGAAAAACACAACATTGCTTTGCCACTATTAACTGAACATGGGAAAAGAACTGAACTAAATTAGTAAGAAATGGGCAGGTAAAGGCAGACCTTAACAATAAGATGCATAAATTAACAATTGGACACATATTAAGTTTACAGTTTAATAGTTTTGGCAAATTGCTGTGCATAGAATGTTGGCACATAGCCAAGGAAAATGACTTGGCAGAATGAATTTAAGCAGTTTAGCCAATGGCTAGTATGTTGTTAGGCAGATGTGGACTGAGGTTAGGAAAAGGTCACTCCGAACGCTGCAGGGAAGGGTCAATCAGGAATGCGCAATCCAAAACTAGGTGAGGGTCATCAACCCGTAATAAGTTCATGGACCACAATAAAAAAAAGAACAGCTTTGACTGACAGTTCTAGTGGTTGTGATTGGTCTATAAGTATGAATCAATCAGGGAGGGTTTGAAGATGATTGGAGGATAGGTATGTTAATGACAGGATTGAAAGAATACCCAATCAGAGCAGGCCAAAAAGTGAATATAAAGCAGAGAGCCAGGAGGCAAAAGTCAGTCAGTCGGTTGGTCAGTCAGATGGTCAGGAGCAAAAGAAGCCAGAAGGAGAAGACAGAAAGGAAGGCGAAACAACGGCAGCACTGCTGTTGGGACAGAGCAGAAGGACCTTGACAGAACAGAGGGAGAAAAGACTCTGGAGTAAACATGCCAGCTATGGTATAGTGCAGAGAATCAGAACAATTAATGACTGTGTATGTGTGGATAATAAAGCTGGGTGTTTGTGTTATGACTGTTACGTTGTTCTATACATATAAAATTTAAGATTTAAGATTGCGGGCAACACACTGCAGGGAACTGATCACCGCATGCAGAGCATAGCCATTTAATATTGCTGTGTGTTTATGGTTCGGGTATTTTCAGCATTTACCCAAGGACTGCACTAAGGCATTTATGTTTATGTTTAGATTTATTGTATCAGGGAATATTGGTACACGAAACAAAGAAAACACTTTGTTTTGGAAGAGTACTGCCTCGAAGAGTACTATTTGGAAGAGTACTGCCTGGGTGTCAGTCCTTGGAGTGGGGGGCTGTATCCATGTCCTCCAGGGATAAAGAGACCTAGTCTGTTCTGGGGAATTTCCTGACGGTCACAGGGAAATATTGACAAACCCTGACAATTTATCTAGGGTGGGCGACCCATTTCAGACCTTGCAAAAACAGATAAATGAGACAACTGAAGGGAGCCTCTGGTAAGCCCAAGGAAAGATAATAGGTGAGCTATTGTGGGAGTACCCTGTTGTAACATTGTTTCATTTTATAATTGGAGTGACCCAACTCCATTTTAAATTAATAGAATAAATAGAGTGACCCAACTCCATTTTAAATTAACAGGAATATAAACTCATTGAACCAAATGCTAACTGCCTTGCATCAACCCCAGCTGGCCAGGTATTGTAACAGAATCTCTGTGAAACTTACCAGCCCCGGGAGGAGTCTGCAGGTGCTAAGTACTGAAGGCAATGTATTCAAAATGTAGCCTTTGGAAAACCTGTTACTTCAAACCCAGTAAATTTCATCCAAATAGTATCAATCTCTGTGAAGCTCTTTTTTTAATATAGTATCCATTCATGTATCACAGCAAAACCTCCCTGAAACTTACCAGCGGCCGGGAAACACCCCAGCAGGCATTAAGTGTTAAAGGCAATGCAATCAGGATGTAGCCTGTGGGTTTTGATAAACCTGTTACTTGAAACTCAGTAAATTTCAGTTAAATAGCACCCATTCATGTATTATAACAAAATCTCTGTGACTTGAAACCCAGTAAACTGCATTTGAATAGTGTTTAGATATGTATTGCAATGGGTGATTCTTTGACAGCAGCAAACAACAGCTGGACAATTTAGAAGAATAAAATCTGGTTTCACTCTGTCAGTTTCGCTGTTTTGGGGTGCAGTCCCCAATTACCTCATTGCTCTTGGAAACTTTGTAATTGGCTAAAAGAGTGGGCATATTGTTGTGAGGAAGAGGATAAAGGTGACCAAAAAACAGGAAGTAAACCGGAGATGTCCCGTATCTTTGGAAGGGCACCAGAATAGCCCTACGTGCAGGCTTTGATCTACCTACCGTCTCTCCCCAGCTTGCCGCTCAAAACCTAAGTATAGAGTGTGTGGCTGTGAAACCTGAGTGCAACATTGTATCCCACTCAGATGCAAACCCGGGAACCCTACTAGAAAACTTGAAGTGCTGTTTTTACTGCTGACAAACCTCACCATTGCAGTGTAAGTATAATAGCATAAGTTTAACCCTTTAGTATAAGCTAGCTTTGTAAGTATAATTGTATAATTGTAACTGTGATTGTGTTTTATATAGTTAAGTTGCTGTATCTTTTAAATTGTAATTGTTAGTGTATAGATTGTTGTTAGTAAAACAAAGTTGTATCCAAAGCAACCCTTGTCACTCTTTATTTGAGGGATCCATATTAATCAAACCTGACAGCAAGCTGGTTCTTGTTGTCACCTCATACCCTAGCTCTGTTTGGGGGGGAGGGGGTAACAGAGGCTCCAATGAATTATAATAGTATGAAGCAGAGGTTTGAGCTCTCTCTTTGGGGGTGGAGTTTACAAGCTCAGAGAGCACAAAATGGCTCTAGAATCCTTTTAATAAAAGGAAGACCTCATCAGTCTTTAAGTCGAAGAGATCATAGCCTCCAAAAGAAAGATTCTTTACCATGGTTTGGAACTCGCTGGGTATTCCTGATGACTGGGATCTCCACAACACCACTGACATATCAGATGCATCAAAGCAGCCAGCAGAGAAATTCTAGCTATCAAAGCCTTAAAGCAGTAATACTCAATAGGCAGCTGGCAGGCCAAAGGTGGCCCGCCAAGGCCTCCTGTGTGGTCCACCAGCTCACCTTAAAAATAGTTTATAATTGAATTCATAAACCGTGGTGTGCTGCCTGTCATTTCACTGTGACTTCTTAGTGAGTAACGCACTGGCAGTGCTTAATTTGTAATGAAAGAGGTGCCAGGGCTCATCCCCGGCACAAATTAAACACTGACTAGAGAGCCAGACAACCAGCTGTAAAGGCAGCATCACCGCCAGCAGCAGTGCAGAAGTAAGGATGGCACGGTATAGTATATTGCCACCTTTGCTTCTGCGCTGCTGCTGACAACAGCGCTGCATTCAGAGCTGGGCAGCTGGAGAGCGGCAGCTGCTGGGGCTATGAACTGCCAAGCCTAGAAGTGCCAGGGCTGAATTAAGCACTGCTTACTAGATCTTAAGTTCTTGTGATAGCATCGGCTATGATTGAGCAAGGACATCACACTTTTTTCATTAGTGATGGAAATGGAGCCACAAATGAATGAGTGGAAGGCAATGTTGCAAAGTTGACAGTGAAAACCAAGCTTTTAACCCAAGCTGGACAACCGATTTTCTTCTCATTATGCCACCTCATTTAAATGCAGAATCTTTGTGCTTAATATGCCAAACCACTGTATCTATCTGTAAGACTGTCAATGTAAGGAGCCACTTTGAATCAAAGCATAGTAACTTAAACACGGCCTATCCTCCTGGCAGTGTTGCAAGACGTGACAAAATTGAAAATCTGAAGTCTTCATATCACACTTCAAATGTCAATCTCACACATCAGTGACTATACAGGAAAAATCAACAGCTGCTTCTCTTTGGATAATGTTGGTACTAGCTAAAAAGAAAAAGCCTTTCCTGGATGCCGAGCTTGTGAAGGAGGGTTTGCTGGAAATGCTGGAGGAGCTTTTTGCCAGAGATAAAAACAAAGATGACATTGTGAACCATGTGAAACAAGTTCTCCTGTCTGATTCCATGGTAGTGTGAAGATTGGCAGTAATTAATGAGGACTGTTTGTCTGCACTGCCTTCGGATTTAAAAAACGCCAAATGCATGTCTCTTGAAGTGGACGAATCAAGCAATTTAAATTACACTGCCCCGCTATCGCTGTTTATTAGATTTTATGATTGTAAAATTTTAAAGGAAGAATTTCTGTGCTTAATACCATTAGAAATTTACACCACAGAAGAGACCATTTTTGAAAAGGTAAAAGGCTTTTTTGAAAAAATGGTCTAGATTTGCAGAAAGTAAACTTGCTTGTTACAGACAGAGGTCCTCCATGACAGGGAAGGAGAAAGGCTTTGCTTCACATTTGGCAGCAATACACCCTTCATTAAATACACTTCACTGAATCATACACCAGACTGGCCTCTGTGGTAAATTGTCTGGGGACTTCAAAAAAACAATGGGTATTGTGATTAGATTAGTGAACTACATACTCTCAACTTCTGGCTTGCAACATCAACTTTTTAAAGCTTCAAGACGTTTCAGCCAAATACAGTGACCTGTCGCAGTCCAATGACATTTGCTGGTTAAGTAGGTGTGTGTGTTAGAGACATTTTGTGCATGTCAAAAGAGAAATAATAGAATTTCTTTCAAACCACAAGATCAATAAGGCTTGTGAGTTCCTGTAATTCATGAATGATGTCCCCTCTATGTCACAGGTAGCTTTTCTGTGAAATATTACTTGTCACTTGAATTTCCTCAACTTGAAGTTCCAAGGCCGTGCAAGCATTGTTGGAGATCTGTTTGAAAAAATGTGTGCCTTTCAGAGGAATCTTGAAATCTTTCAGACTGACTTAACAGGAAGCATAGCATGTTGTTGCTACAGATGAAATTTCAATGAAAACTGTGCAAGAATTCCTAAACTATCTGACTGAAAATTTTAAAATGCAATTTGAGAATTTTAATATTCCAAAGGATTTGCTTTTATTGGTTTGTGATCTGTTTGTTGCTTTTGCCAGTGGACCTCGTCCTTCTGAAGCAAAGAACATTCTTGATTCAATTAAGGAAGGTGTCTTTCAATTAGAAATTGTAAGGCACCAGAGCTCAGATGTCTTGAAGGCAAAATGCAGAGAAGTAAGACTTTGTGTTTTCTGGACTCGATATGCTGACCAGTTTCAGAATAGCCAGAATCTAGCCATCCTTCTTTTAATAATGTTCGGAACAATGTATGTCTGTGAAGCTGGGTTTTCTACCCTGAACATTATAAAAAACCAACACTACAATTGCCTGACAGATGAGCATCTTCACCAGTCCATGCACCTTGCTGTGACCAGCTACAAACCAGTCATCACAAAACTTGTCAGAAACTGGCAAAATAACCTCTCCCATAAGAGATTTATAAACTTTGTTAAAAGATAGAAACACTAATATTTATGTTGCAATCAAGGTCTTTATTTATTGGCAGCTGAAGTGTTTTAAAATTATTATTATTGTTTTGTCAGCCTTCTGCAGAAATGGCATACCTCATCATAAAATTCTCAAATCGGCCTGCAGGTAGGTCTAATTGGCTATCACTGCCTTAAAGTCATCTGTTGGATAAGGCATAAAGGGATTGACTGCCTCATCAGGGAAGGATGATGAAATTGCATTGGGATCAATTCTTCTTCTCTCTCTGCCTATTGATAGTCCTCTCTCTTAAGAGAAAGGGATCTAACCCTAGAAGTGGGGGCAGAGAATGCTGGCTTGCGGGCCTATGGTTTGTATACCACAGGGCACCCAGTAGGACCATGATTGATAGGTGTATGGATACTGGACTACTGGACATACAGAAAAGTACCAGGGGACCTTTTCTCTGAGAGACTTATATCTGCTTCAGCTCAAAAATGGTCTCTGGAGTCCCTCCCTGACTCCCAGTATGGTGCCCATGGAGGAGAAAAGGAATGAGCAGAAGATGAGATTCCATGCCCCAGCAGAGAAAATGAAAAGGAATACTCCTCCTTCCATGGTGAGGCTACCTTTTGTGGTGTGCAAAACCACTCCTGCATCCCTTCCACCAAGGTAGGGGAAGTCGATGATAATGTCTTACCTGCTGTATGTGGTACCATGATTTTCGTGACTGAAGGCCTAGTTAACACTTCTCATGTCATATGAGTCAGCAAGGGGCACTCGGATACCAGGAATACAGACAGATCATTCAGTGCTAATTAGACCACAGGCACCAAAAGAGATGCTTTATACTATAGTGCTGGATACTGAGGCAGTGGGTACCATGCACTGTTGACACTGTATACCACAGGTACTGAAGTGCTGGGTATCAAGAGTGCTGAAGAGTTAGTGCCAGAGGAAAGGTGGATTTAGCTGGTACTGAAGGCACTCTTTTCAAAAAGGAATAGAGGAGTCAGAGGGAGCGATTTTAGGCCACTAGCTACCCTTAAGCTGCAAAGTTTAAGGTGAGACTAATACCTGACAACTCTTGTGTCTTGTTTCTGAGTGTCCTGGAGAGGGTGCTGTCTGACTTGTTTCATCTCTGGAGCAATACCCTTTCCTATCCCTTCTTGAAGAAGTTGACCAGTGGATTGAAGTTAACAAAATATCTCAGCCTTGGAGCTGAGATGGAACCAAGGTGCATTTTGAGCAAGGTGGAACCAAGGCTCATTTTGGCACTAGGTAAGAGAGACTGGAAGGAAGATTGTGCCTTAGCTACATCCTCCTTCTATGTGTTCTAGGTGGTTTTTATGGAGTGCTCCAGAAGAAATCGTTTTAGGTGGGCTTCCCTAGCCTTTTGAGTTTACTTGTAAAAAGAGAAGCTGATGAAGAAACAGTCAGCGATATGCCCTTCGCCTAAGCAAAAAAGACACCTGTAGTGCCTGCTGTTGAGTGTCATAGAAGCATCATAGGTGGGACATGTCTTAAACCCAACACTAACACTCAAGTTCCAGTTGTGCGGGCTCCAAAACTACTATCTATGAAAAATAAGTAAAAGACAGTAAAATTTCTGGGTTTTTTAAAGCCAATGGGAAAACTAAATCATTAATGTTAACTGCAAGAGAGTTGCAGAGAAGCAGATGGACACTACAATGGGCAGTAAGAAGGAACTGAGAGATGATGAGGCCCAATGGGTACTGCTGGCCAAAAGAATCTGATCTTGGGTACATGGGACACATACCTCAAGAATGAAATTCACAGGACTGGAAAGGACTTTGACAGATCATCTAGTCTGGCCTCCTGCACTGAGGCAGGACCAAGTATTATCTAGACCAGTTTTTCTCAACGGCCATTCCATATACCAGTGCTAGTCCCTGAGATTTCCCTGACACAGTTTAAGGAAGCCAGCAAGCCGATCCCTGGTATCAAAAAGGTTGAGAAACTCTGATCTAGACCATCTGTGACAGGTGTTTGAGACCAAAACCACCATTTGGAAATTCAAAAGTAAGGCTACCATAGAACTTCTATTTCATCCTACACATGTAGTGGCATTATAGCATATGAAGCACCTTTAAATGGACATGCTTCAAACTGGAGACATACAACAGATCAAACTCTAAAGCTATTACTCAGTTTTTACTTAATTACTCAGGAAGACTCCACTGAACCAATGGAAATTTTGTTTCTGTAAAAACTAAGTAAAGACCTCAGAGACTGGCCCAAAATTTCAAAGGAAGAAGACGACCTCCATTTATTAACATTAGTCAACGTAAATCCATAGGTTTCACAGGTAGGTAATACTCACATCCTCGATGCTATCCAGTTTTCAGTCAGTCAAACGAATACTCGCATATAAATCTGTGAATTCTCCATGATAAAGAGAGCAGTTCTAGACTATTGTCCCTCAGGGCATGGCAGAGCAGTGCAGATACCTGCCCTCAGTTCCCTTCAGGCTCTCCCAATAATTAATTTACAGCCCAGAGTAGCTAAAGTAACATTCCCCCTCGTGGGGTGTAGTTTATCAAGTTCTTATGGAATACAGTCCCTTCAGGTCCTTCAGGCCCATATCCTTCCCCATCTTGGGGATTCCAGTTCATCCTTGGCCCTGGGCTTTGGTTCCCCACTTCCTCATCAGTTTCCTTTGAGCCAGGGAACTCTGCCACTCCCATTGCAGCCTCTGTTCTCTCTGGAGTATCTTTCAGACAGGTCGCTTCCTTCCCTGGTTCTTGGACTCACAACTCCTTCCTCTTGGTTCAGAGATTCCACAGCTCTCCTTTCTGGGGCTGTGCTGTGAGTTAAGCAGGCTTCCCTACTCACCAGTATGTGGGTTCTTGTCCTGCTCCACAGAGCCGTCCTTAGACTCACATACTTCTTGTCCTTGGTTCAGGGTCCCTGAGCCTCCCTCCTTGGGACTATGCTGTGATTCAGGCAGGCTTCCCCAGCCCATTAGTTTCCATCGCAGGGAGCATCTGTCCTGACTGAGTGTTTCCCTACAATTCTCCTCTCCTCCTTGCTGTCTGCCTGCCCCTCCCTTCTTGGGAGTCACCTAACAATTTGGTTTTATCATGTCCAGGAGCTAGTTATCCAATTAACTCCCTGGCCCAATTTGAACACCAATTTCCTTAAATGAACCATGTCATGGGTCCCTTACTCCACTGCCCCCTATGTGGGAAAGCACCCTCTTATAGTTCATAAACTATTGTCAGATATTATTGGGCTTGATACTTATTCACATAATGGTTCATTTGCACTGGGGTGGCAATGTAATAGGCCCTCAAAATGGGTGTCAAGCATGTCAAGATCCAAGGAGTAAGGTTATTCTTCTTTACAGGATTTGTGTCCTCAGAGTTCTCTTAACTGAACTTCAATATATAAGACAGAACCACCGTCATCTCACTGGTACCTGATAGGACACAATTGCTAATCCCTCCTTCAAAGACATCCTACAATGGGATCTAAGGGTATATAAGGCTAAATGTAATGAACTGGAAGTTCAAGAAAGGAAAAAATGTATTAGTCATGTAAAATCAATTTAATTTATAATAGAGGATGATGGCATAACTTAGTTATTTTGCAAGCTTCAGGAACAGCAGCAGAATTTTGTGATATACATGCTATCCATGACCATGTCCACATAAATACATGGATGGCTGGAGGAAAAGCCTTATAGTCACAGATGTGAAGCAAGAAGGACCTTCCCTTTTGCACCTGTGACTCGTCTCATACCAATTGATGTACCACCCATTGGGAGCTATGTGACAAAGCTCCACATGCTAGCTGGCTGGAGCAAATCAGATCTCCTCTGAAAATCCAAAAATATAGCATCCCAGGTAAAGGGACAAAAATATTATTTTCAGCAATATGTAGAATTCTGTGGAATTTTATATAAAACTAAATAGAATATAACTCTGTAATTTGAGTTAATTTACAAAACTTTTCAGTCCTTTTTCACAGGTTCCTATAACACCAGAAATACCAACATTCCCACTGACAAATTATATATTTTATAAATACAGCCAAATATGCAGAAGAATATAAATGTCTAATAGAATATCAAATATATATTTATAAAGGACAACACAGGCAAGTTACAGTATATTTTATTCCCTAATAATATACATACATTTTATGTACAGAATATAATCATCTGGTTGTGATCTTTATGTTAAAATACATTCTGTACCAAAAAGTCCCAGAGCAATGAGCACTGTGGAAGCTAAAACGGTTACAGGCAAGTTGCCTCTATTTGCATGGGTGAAAATTTGTGCACATGCTTTTACAAGTATAAATTTTATCCATTTATTCAGACAAGTGACAGAATCTATCACAATCACATGCATAAATAAAAGCCACCTTGAAACCCCTTTGAAAATTTGGTCATTAATTTCAAACATATTTACTATTTATTTGTGGGTTGATTTTAATACATCTGTTATCAACTGCAGCTCTGTAATGTCAATTGACTTGCTACTGTATTCAGTTCAATATCTTGATATAACTTTCCAGAGTCAGAAGTATTAATACTTATATTATGTTATAATATCCAGTATAGATGGTAGCATAGCACCTTTTATCAAAAGAAATTATCAGCATGCTACAATTTATTTTATAAAAGGCCTAATCCTGCAAATTCTTAGTCCCATGCTTACTCTTTCGCCTAACCACACTGAAGTCAATTAGATTATAATCAGATGTAAGCTTGCCTGTGGAAGTAGCTATTTGTGGTGGGTCCATAATGTCTATAGTTGTTTTTATAACAAATATAATAAGGAGTAAATATTCAAAGTTTAAGAAAGGTTAGAGAAAATTAAAATATGTCTCTTTATTTCCACAGGGCTCCACCAATCAAAATGTATTCTCTACAGCTGTTGGTATAAAAGCTCTCTGGGGTTTCTAGGATCTTTAGCCCTTTGAGCCACTCCTAATTAGGAATGGGCAAATTTATTCAGTAAAAATAAGAAATGGTCCAAAATTTCACCCATTTCCTGAACCGAGCTTAAACTTTTTTAAAAGTTGGATAGTTTGGGAAGTCTCTTCTTCCTCTAGGCCTCCAACCCTCATCTGCTCCTTAAGGTATGATCATCAGGCCCATCAAAAATAATTCCGGGCCCCAGTGCAGAACAGTCAATGCCCCCTCCCCAGAGAGGGATGGCTGAGGTCCAAGTGGGTTTCTGCCAGAAGTTTTTGTTTATTTATTATGTGCCATGCAGATTCCCAGATGGCTGAGGAAGTGGTATCTGCTACTCAGCTTCCCAGGTCCCTTGGACTCCCCTGGGACATTACTGGTGAACCTGGGAAACTGAGTAGCAGATACCACCTCCTCAGCTGCCCAGGATCCTGCATGACGCAGGATGGCTCAGGGGAGGGGTGGAGAGCGCACATGGTGGGGACCTTCAGGGAAGGGAGGGTATGGAGGAGAGGAGGATACATATCTATCCTCCCATCCACCTAGGCCCTTTAAATCACTGGGCCCCCGGGCAATTGCTCCCTTTTCTCCCCCTGTTGGTGGTCTGGGTATGATATAATATTGATATGGTATGCCACCAGTTTCAATGACTACCCAAATGGGGGCAAATTCTAAGTAGAAGTGCTGGGCATTGTGAATTGTTGTAGGAACCAAGTAATGGTACACAAACTGAATGCCGGCCATATTGGTGGAGTCTCCAACTGAGCATAGTCAAAGCAACTACAAATTGAGCAATCTAGTCCTCTGAAATGGGTCCCACTGCCAGCAGTCTAAAATAGGATCCAAAGTATAGAGGGCTCATAAACTAATCAAACATCTTCATCTGATGTCTGGGGCTACAGATCTTTCTGTTAACCTGCCTGCCATTTGTCACCATCAATGGGATTTGTTAATAGCTCCTTGCTGGTCTCCCATGCCTGTTAGAAACCTGTCACCTATAATGAAACAAAATGTTGGCACTCTGATTAAATTCTGATAGATATAAAGTTTTCCTCAACAGAAGGCACCCAGCTTTGCTCTCTGCTAGAGCTCAGTCAAGATATTCACCCCAAAGGCATCTACTAGAGGAGAGAAAAGCCATACATTATTATTTAATGGACAATTCACCTCCAGCCAATATTTTCAATGAAAGTACTTGCTGGGCTACAATTAATAAGTCTGATCTGGCAGGGAACCATACAGAACCTTGGAAGGAAAGGCTCGACGTGACTGCATTGCACTGGACTGGCAAACCGCTACTTTATCCTGGTAACAGCCAACTTAAGCTCCAGATCTAAACTTTCAGTTTAAAAAAAAAGTCTCTATTCCTCATAGCTTTGAAGAAAACTTATAAAATGTGAACACAGCGGAATCCAAAATAGCCAGGTTTGTCTGAGGGTCTGTCTACACAGCAGCTGGGAGGTGTGATTCCCAACACAGTTATTTAAAACACATGCTAGCTCTGCTTGAGCTAATGTGCTAAAATAGCAATGTGGCCACAGTGGCACAGATGGCAGCTTGGGCTACCTGGCCAATCCAGCCCAGCCCCCTGTATTCAGGTGGCTAGTACGAGCCATTGTGCCTGTACCACTCTGGCCACACTGCTATTTTTAGTGTGTTAGTTTGAGCAGAAGTAATATATGTATGTCCACCTGCAACAAACCCTGAAATTGCCTAAAACAACAGTTCTATGGTTCCATTCATCACCGTGGAATGTTTAACTCTTAACTACTTCTCTGCTGATCAAAGCACAGAAGAAAGAAGAGGGAAAATTGTATTGAAAAGTCTACAGTATACAGTCTACTGGAAGTGGTATCTCATTTTGATGTCCCCAGTTGATAGAGATTGGGTTGTGGAAGGAGTTTAGTATTTTCCCATCTACCCTGGCCTGGAAGGTACTGCGTAAGTGTTTGAATACCATATCTAGTAAAGTAGCAAGTTGTTCGGTCACACAGCAAAAAGAAGAGGCTTGAGAGAAGGAAGTAAAAAGCTCAGAAGGTTTAGTGTCACATTATGGAAGAAAGAGATCTAAAAATAAGGGAATTTCACGCCAAACAGAGAGATAATTAGCAACTTTTGCTCCTTGTCTCCCCAACCCTCAAATGTGGTGTCCCACTAGTCTCAGTCCTGCCCATGAGCCTATTCTAAATCTAAATGAAGCATTAGGGGAGCTAAGTGGACAACACAGGCCCACTGCTAGTGCTAACTTTGTGTTCTTCCCTATTCTTCTTGTCCCACTAGCTCTGACTGCCAGCCTTTCTGGTTCCTGATGGCATCTTTCTCCTGCTGATTTGGACCTGGGAATATACCAATACACCTAGTGCTGCAAAAAAAAGTGTCAGATTCTGGTGAGAAGGTGGAGTGTGCTACCAATTCTCCTCATAGTCTTTTGAGAGTCAATTCACCTTGAAACCCAATTACCAGAAGCATAGGTTTAAGCTGCCCAATCCTCATGTAGTCTAAATGTACGAAAACTCTCTACTGACATTCTCCACTGCCAAGCAATGAACCAAGGGAACAGTAGAGGGAACAACAAGACAGGGGACAGAGAAGAACCTATTTTTTGCCATGATCTACAACCCTGTCTAGACCAAGAAAATAGGTCACATGTGAAAATGTGTTAAGTACCACAATTTTAAACCTGACTTTGCAACTAGTGTAGATATAGTTTAACACCTTAAAAAAAGTTCTAGCGTTCTAGTTGACAGTATGTGGGAACCTATGGTTGACCAACTAATGTGTTTTCAAAGGTGTCTACAATAGGTGCTGAACAGTGTTTAAAATATGTTAATGATCATGTGTTAGGTAGTGTTTTAAAAAGTATTGGCTATTTTGCTAGTTTAGACAGAGCCATCTACATACAATATTGGCACCAGTGTAACTTAAGATATGATTTTAAACTCATTCCGTTAAGCCAGTGTCAAAGAATGTCTGGACACTTTAAACCAGGTTTATTTTGACTGAACGTAAATCGATTATGAAGAGGTTTAAACTAAACAGAAATAAACCCATAAAACAGAAATAAGAGTACTTATACAGTAGTTTGCACTAGTTTAAGTAATTAATTTTTAAAATTGATCAAAGTTAAAATTCTTCTGTATATAGACAATGCCTGTGTTTGTATCATTTTAAATAACTTCAACAAATAATTATTCTATTGCTGTTTTGTGGGGCTCCTTTGCAGAGGGCCATATGTGCCGAATTTACTTTGCAAAAACTCAAGAGATCAAAATCATGAGTCAGATCACAAAACACGACAAGACTGGCCTGACAAATCATGAGATTTTAAAAACAGCAAGCCATTTTTTTTTAATTCTCCTTTAGTTTTTTTGTTTTTAATTTTTTAATTATTCCCCTCTAGTTTTCTGGCTATATCTGTATCGTAATTTTACTTTGAAAAGTCAGTGTTTAATGCACCTAAAATGCACTCCTGTCCCTTGCTGCTCAGATGGAGACTTCACTTACTCTCTCCTTCCTCCTAAGATAACGGAACTGCCATCCCTGTCTTGACTGCCCCACTTCCTTGCTTTGCTGCCCCTATAGTTCTCCCCTTCCCGTACCCAGATGTATGTACTATGTCCTGACTCCCTCCACCCCTTGGCTCACTGTCCGTGGGGCTTCTCCTCTACCCAGATCCGAAATACAGGAGACGTTCCAAGGCAGCAGGAAACAGAGAAGTATTGCTGCTACATCTGGGGCTCTGGACCCAGCAGCAGCTTTTCCCTGAGTGCCCTCTCCACTGCCTTCCTCTGTCCCCAGGACCCTTTCTGTGCTACAGGATCATACATTGAAGGCAAGGTTCAGTGGCAGGGCAGGTCTGTCCTTAGCCCCAAAACTCTTGCACACATAGCTTTGTTGAGCCCTGACAGTCACAGGATTGGAGGAGCTTCCTGTGTTATTGGGACAGCTCCTCCTACAGGCTCCTAATTCCAATGACTGGCCTTCACAAAAGACAATACTACAATACTGTCCTCCTCTGGCTGCTTGGAGGAAACATTCTTTTCTGCAACTACCCTCAGGCTGGAAGAGTTGCCATTCTCTCCATCTCCCACACCCATCATTGTCCCTTGACATTCTCCTCAGCCACTTTACTGCCCCCCAACATCCTCCTACAACCCCTAAATCTGCCTCCTGCTCCCCCCCCGTGTCCTCATTACGGGCAGCCTCACTTCCACGTGCAGATAGACGGCAAAGAAATAGCAACCATATTTCTGGCTTCAGCCTGATAGACAGTAATAGGAGATGGTGGCCATTTTGAATAACAGAAAATTTGAGAGTTGGCAGTATTTTATCATATTTTCAAGAGACAGATACAGCTCCCACGCAAAATAGTTAGTCGCAATAAAATTGCAAGAGTTGCCAATACTGCAAAAGGAGCGAACTGAATCCAGAATATGCAGTTTCCTGATTTTTGTAGAATAAGACAAAAATAGATATCACATTACTCTGTTGTATTTTATGTGATCTAGAGCTCCTGTACATAAAGATGTATAATATTTGTATGAAAGAACAAATTTACGCGAAGGCTGAAAGGGGGATGTCGTTTTTTTAACCATCACTAAGGTAACAGCCCATAGCTAATGAGAGACAAAGCATCAAGTGAGTTATGAAAGTCTCTCTCATATGTGAAAACTAAAGCATAAATCCAGAACCTGAAATCCAGAGCCCAGTTTAAAAATGATCAAATAAAACAGTGAAAATGATTTGAAATAAAACCAAGTTTTATGTTTTAAATTTCCAAAGTGATAAATGTTACCTCCATGTCTACAATATCCAAAGGCATATATGTGAAATTTTTATTTTGTCTGTTTTTGTAATCAAATCTAATACTCTCTGCATGCATATATCAATTAAATGTTCTGTTTCCATATATTTTTTTCATACACACAAAGACAACATACAGCGTATGTGTATGGCTGTAATCATCAGTACAGCAAATCCTGAAGTTCCCATTCAGTTTTGAATAAGAATTTTGGTTAAGTAAGGACTGAATAATTATTTAAAGATTTAATTATATATTATCATATATTCACACAAATATATATACACACATTAATTTTTCACGTGTTATACTGAATCCCTCACTGATGGCCATAAAGTCTAACGCCCTTGTTATTTAAACACTACCAGCTGGATTTCAACTATAGCAATAGGATAAGACAACATTCACTTTTCCTGTACTTTGAAGCTTCAACTTCAATTCTTGCAACCTTTGACTAACTTCAGGAAGGAAAAGTCTCTCCACAGGCAAGATCACTAAGGGAGAGGGTATGTAAACTGAAGCATTTGGGGTCACATAAACTCATGAAGATAACTCTCTAGTCACTGCTTAGGCAATGGCAAATTTGATTTATTATTACAGACAGCCAGAAGAAGCAGTAATAACTTCCTTTCCCTTTCCTGCTTAAACTATGTTTCTATATGCATGCTCCCTCACCAAAAAGTGTGTGGTGTTTGTGTGCTAAAAAAACAAAACAAAAGAAAACAAACACCTAGCAAATGAGCAACAGCCTGGAAGTTGAAAAGGAGTCCACAGTAAACCAGAGAAGGAAGTTCGATAAACAATTACTGACCATGCAGAAAATAGCTTAGACCTCTTGTGAGATGGGGAAAAGAAAGGTAAAATTAGGAAGTGGCTATTACAACAGAAGCTCTTTCATTTATAGACTGGGGTTTATGAAGCAGTTTAGAGACCATTTGAACTATAAATAGAGAAGGTAAGGTTAAAATAAAGATCTTCCAGTTCAATATACAGTGTAGGTCTAATTTTTAAAATCCAGCCTCATGCGCTGTGCCTGTAAACTTTCAGGCCCAAATAATTGTGGCTACAATTTTTGCTGTGGAGTATAGCACACACTCTACCCACCTAAGAGGTATCACTGTAGAACACTGGAGAGCTTGGGAAGCAGTGTGTCCATGCGTCTCTAGGGCAGGGCTGTATATCTTTGCATTGCCCTGAACACAATGCAGTGATCATCTGCCACAAATCAGACTTGAGTATTTATGCCAGGTGCATACATGGTCAGTTAAAAGAAATCCTATTAGATAGCAGCACATCCACAAAGGAAATAAGTGTATGATTTGTTCAAATAAATGTTTGTTTCTAGATAATATTTATTGTGCCTAAATTCCATGGCAATGAGTGCTTTTATAAAAGTATCAATGAACTTTCTGGAAGTTTCTTATTTATCATATAGTTTCTCTATAGTGAGTTTAGCATAATTTACTTGCTTGGTCTAATTCTCTCTCTCTCGCACACACAGTGACACATGCACACACATACACGCTTGACAGATGTTTCTGGAATATAAAAGTGTTGCTGTTCACTTACTCGTGGTGTTAGGAATAGAAAAAACAATTCTGCAGATAATGCATCATATTCCACCATTGGAACTCCAAGTGATACCTCCCAGTCTTCCCACCCATGGTCACCAAAGCATCGGCATTAAAACTCAGCATATTGAAGGTCATATGTCCTATCTCTGTGTGCAAAGAATGCACCCTTCTCAATTTTCAAGTCCCTATTCAAAAATAAATTACGAAGTCCATAAATTCCAGCCCATATCCGTAAAAACTCTCTCATGTCCCATGATATTAAAATATGCTGGAAAATAGAACCTGTCTCTGGCTTCCCTATTGCATTTCATGTTTGATTGTGTTACCTGTCTCCTAAATTGTAAGCTCTTTGAAATAGGACCATGTCTTTTTGTGTGTCTTATATAGAGCTGAGTAAAGAACTGGCACTTAAAGAATCTAAAATGACAGTCAGGCATTCTTTTATGCTCACTGTAAAAATTTAAAGTAAATAAAAAAAATATATAATAGCCTTACAGTTAGGTCACAGGCAGCTCCAGCAATCCCTGATGTTTACTTTCAAAACATATTACCATTCACTGTCCAGGTACTCCAAGTGACTCACTGCTCCTAAATTCCACAAGGAATATTCAGATACAAATGGCAACTCTGATTTTTACTAGTTTCTTTTTGCCTGAAGTCCCACCACACCACCAAAGTTGATTATAACAGGCTCCCTAAGGTTCTTTATTTCACAGCCATCACCACCATTGCAATTCAATTTGTTTCTGGTTTTTCAGGGTAGGGTGGAGGTTGCAGAGAGTCAGATAACTCTGATAGCTCCCTGATATACCTCTTATACTTGTCTGCATTGCTACTTTTTGTGATATACCATTACATCAATGTGATTATGTTATATTATGTATAATATGTGATTATATTATACCACAAGGCAAACGCAAGTCAGTATGTCACTCTGTGGTGTCTTTTGTTGCTTTCTGCAACTCCATTCTACATCTTTCATAACTGGACCTTAACCTGGAATGTGTGGTATTCCTGGAGAGCACCTTGATATTTGGGCTAGTCCTACATGAGGGACAAATTCTTCAAGAAACTCCCTTTATATAGATCAATGTCTGGGGTACATTTAGAGGCCCTAGGGATGATCTACATATAGTTTACATTGATTTAACTATATCAGGTGTGGAAACCAGTTAAATATATGCAAATCCCTCATGTGGATGGTGTTATGTTAATATGAAGGTGCTTAAAACTGCCAAAAAATGAATTTTTCAGGTCACCAAAACTACTCACAAATTTGGATCAAATAAGGTGAATAGTGTCGTCTGGGAAAAAGATTGTAGGAAAAAACCCAAAGTTGAAATGCTTTGTTTTAGCTATTTTGAAATGAAACATTCTGACTTTCCATTTCCAAATGAGAAGGTTACTCACCTTGTGCAGTAGCTGAGGTTCTTGGAGATGTGTGTCCCTGTGTGTGCACCACTCTAGGTGTTGGCATGCCCTCGCATCCTGGATCAGAGTTTTGGCAGCACTGCTTGTCGGATCATGCATGCGCCATCCTCATCTTGTGGCGCTGTTGGTGCCCTTTTCAGCACCCGCAACACTACCCCCTCTGTTCCTTCTCTACTATAGAGACATATGTCTAGACCCCAATGTAGAGGAGAGGAGGGTGAATGGTGGCACACCCACAAGGCACACATCTTGAAGAACCTCAGTTACTGAATAGGATAAGTAACCTCCTTCTTCTTCCAGTAGTGTCCCTGTAGGTGGCTCCACTCTAGGTGACTCTCCATCAGTACCCTTAATTAGTGGAAGGGAATTCAAAGTCAATAGGTTGTATAGAGGAGAGTCCTGATAGTCCTACTGATGTGTCAGATCTGGATGCTTGGTCAATGGTTTAATGTTTCATGAACGTCTGGACCAAGGCCCAGGTAGGTCTTCTACTATTTCTAAAACTGGTATGTTATTTAGGAGAGCTGTGGATGAAGAGACCAATCTGGTAGAATTTTTTACCTTTTGTGGTGGTGATGCCTTTGGCAGCGATGCCCTGGCTGTTAGTGAATGCAGGTGAGCACCTATGAATTCTAGCTGTTGTACAGGCTCAAAAGTGGATTTTGTTGTTGTTTATCAGCTTTTGAAAGAGTGACCTTGTTTGTTGGATGGCTTGGATGGCTTGCAGTTGACTGTGCCTCTTTAGCAAGCAGTCATCCAGGTAGGGGAATATCGTGATTCCTTCCCTGCGTAGATGTGTTACTATGGACAGCGTTTTGAAAATATTTGGAAAAAAACAAAAACAACTTGGTACAGTAGAAAGGCCAAAAGGTTACACCATGTATTGGTAGTGATTGGTTCCCAGCATGAATCTCAAGAATCGTCTGTGTGCTGGGTGGACAGTGACGTGAAAGTATGCATCTTGAAGGTCAAGAGCTGCACACCAGTCCCCCTATTCCAGTGCTGGCCTTATCCTAGACAGTGTGGCCATCCAGAATTTTTGTACCTTTATGAACTTTTTCAGTCTTATGAGGTCTAAGATAGACTCTCAGACTCTAAGGTCAGAAAGAGACCAATATGATCATCTAGTCTGACCTCCTGCACAATGCAGGCCATAAAACCTCACCCACCCACTCCTGTAATAAACCTCTAACCTATGACTGAGTTATTAAAGTCCTCAAATCATGGTTTAAAGATGTTGTAACATTGTTTCATTTTATAATTAAAGTGACCCAACTCCATTTTAAATTAATAGAAATACAAACTCATTGGGCCTGGATGTAAAATGTTAACTGCTTTGTAACAACATCCAGCCTTGTCTTGTCAAAAAATCTCTGTGAGAAGCACAACAAGTGTTAAGTACTGGAGACAATCAAGATGCAATCAGTATGTGGCCTGTAGGTTTCGGTAAACCTGTTACTCGAAACTCAGTAAACTTCATTTAAATAGTATTCAGACATGTATTGTGATGGGTGAGTCTTTGTCAACAGCAAACAGCAGCTGGACAATTAAGAAAAATAAAATCAAGTTTCGCTGTGTAAGTTTTGCTGTGTCAGGGTGCAGCCCCCAATCACCTCATCGCTCTTAGGAATCTCATAATTGGCTAGAAAGTGGGCACATTGCTGTGAGGAAGAGATATAAGGTGATCAAAATCAAAAGGTAATTTGGAGATGTCCATTATCTTTGGAAGAGCACCAGAATAGCTCTACGTGCAGGCTTGGATCTACCTACCGTCTCTCCCCAGCTTGCCGCTCAAACCTAAGTATAGAGCGTGTGGCTGTGTAACCTGAGTGTGACTGTATTTTCCACTCAGATGTAAACCCGGGAATTGTACTAGTAGAATTGGAGTGTTGCTTTGTTGCTGACAAACCTCACTGGTGCAGTGTAAGTATAATAGTATAAGTATAACCCTATAGTGTAAGCTAGCTTTGTAAGTATAATTGTATAGTTGTAATTGTAATTGTGTTTTTCAGTAGTTAGATTGTTGTATTAAATAAGAATTAATGGTGATTTTTAAATCGTAATTATTGATGTATAGATTGTTGTAAGTAAAACAAAATTGTATGCAAAGCAATCTTTGTCGCTCCTTATTTGAGGGATCCATATAAATCGAACCTGACAGCAAGCTGGTTCTTGTTGTCACCTCAAAAGACTTTAAGGTACAGAGAATCCACCAACAAGTGAGCCATGCCCATGCTACAAAGGAAAGCAAAAAAACCCCAGAGCCTTAGCCAATCAGCTCTGGGGGAAAATTCCTTCCCAATCCCAAATATGACAATCAGTTAAACCCTGAGCATGTGGATCAGACTCATGAGCCAGACACCCAAGAAAGAATTCTCTGTAATAACTCAGAACCCACCCCATCAAATGTCCCGTCACAGGCCACTGGCATATCTACCACCAGTACTCAGAGATCAGTCATTTGTCAAACTAGATGTCACATCATACCACCCCGTCCATAAATTTATCAAGCTCAGTTCTGAAGTCAGCTAGGTTTTTTGCCCCCACTGCACCCCTTGGAAGGCTATTCCACAAATTCACACCTCTGATGGTTAGAAACCTGTGTCTAATTTCAAGTCTAACCTTCATGATGACCAGTTTATATCCATTTGTTCTTGTGTCCACATTGGCACTGAACTTAAATAACTTCTCTCCCTCCCTGGAATTTATGCCTCTGATGTATTTATAGAGAGCAATCATGTCTCCCCTCAACCTTCTTTTGGTCAGGCTAAACAAGCCAAGCTCTTTGAGTCTCCTCTCATAAGGCAGTTTTCCATTCCGCAGATCATCCTAATAGCCCGTCTCTGCACCTGTTTCTGTTTGAATTCATCTTTCTTAAACATGAGGGAACAGAACTGCACACAGTATTCCAGATAAGGTCTCACCGGTGCCTTGTATAACGGTACTAACATCTCCTTATCTCTATTGGAAATACCTCATCTGATGCATCCTAGGACCGCATTAGCTTTTTTCATGGCCACATCACATTGGATTGCAACTGTCGGGGTAAAGCTGCAGAGTGGAGCCACAAAGCCCTGCGCATGACAGTGGCCATTGCTACTGTTCTGGCGGCGGTGTCAGCAATGTCAAGAGAGGCTTGCAACACAGTTCTTGTGACCAGTTGACCGTCATTTATAAAAGATTGGAATTGCTCTTTTTTTGCTGTCAGGAAGGTCATCAATAAATTCAGAAATCTTTGAATAATTGTTGTGATCGTAACTGGATAAGAGCACTGCATAACTAGCTACTTGTAGCTGTAAAGTTATGGATGTATAGACCTTTCTGTCAGAGAGGTCTAATATTTTCCATCCTTGTCCTACAGAGTTGATTTATAGTGCTGTTGCTTGCCCCTTTGATTTGCTGCCTCGATGACTAGGGAATTCATTGCTGGGAGAATAAAGAGGAACTCTGTTCCCTTAGTGGGAACATAGTGTTACTTGTTCGCCCTTTTGCAGGTGGGAGGGTGGTGGCTGGTGTTTGCTGGTTTTCCATTTTCATCAATAGGAAGAGCAATTTTTGATGAGGCTGAGGTTTGGAGGATTTTCAGTAGTTTGTGCAGTGTTTTTGCGACCTCCTGCAGTGGGATTTCTAGATTGTCAGCCACTCTTTTAAACAGCTCTTGAAACTGCTTAAAATCATCTGCAGTAGTTGGAGGTTGAGGGATTATAGCCTCATCTGGTGAGGAGGATGAGTTGCGTGTGGGTGGTGTCGTCTCTTGCTCTATGATTTCCTCTCTTTCGTCTGCAGGTTCGGGAGGTTCAATCCTGGTTGCAACAGACCTTGTGTGTGATCTGGGTCTGTATCTGCAGGGACATGGAGGTCTACTACTAAGCTCTGTTACAGTTAGACCAATTATCGCAACCTGGTCACGGCATGTGCTAGGGGATTGATGGCCGAAACCATGGTGGTTGAAACCGTGGCTGTGTGGGGCATCCGGGTTGTGACCTATATTTAGTTGTCTGTATGTTAGGGCTAGTGAGAGAAGAATGCTGAGAGACTACCCCTCCTTCTCCTTCATTCTCATCATCACTGGAGAATGGAATTGGGGAGATGGTTTCATCTCATCCACTGTAATAGGGAGTTGTCCGTGCCGTACAGAGGTGATTGAGGTGAGGATGTTAATAGCATCTCTTCTTGTTTATGGTGGCACCATTTCTCTACATGTTTTCACGGCGGTGCCAATGCTGGTGCTGCTGTCGGAATTGGCTTTGCACTTGAAGTAGGTGTTGAGGTATCTGGTTGTCGGCACTGATGGCACCATCGGTGCTACTTGTTGGTGCTGTTGGCAGTGTCTTTGTTGGTGTTGGCCCCGTGGCATGAGTTGGTGCACAGTCGGTGCTGTGCATGCTATTGGTGCCAATGTTGACATTGAGGCAGTTGCTGCCACTTTAATCAGTGGTTTGCAAGCCATTAATTTTGTTCCTGCTGTATCGGAATAGGGCTGTTTACTTTTGCCTCTAGACTCTGCACTGGGACTTTGGGAGTCCTTTGGCGTCAAGACACTGATTATACCTGAGGAACCTAAAGCCTCATCAGTACCAAGTCTTGTAACCACTATGGCTGGTGACCTTCTCTTGGCCTCCTCAGTTCCAGGTGGGGTTGAATGTCTTCTTCTAATAGATTTTCGCTCTGACGAGGTATTGCCTTATCCAGGGACAGAGGAGGGCTTGAGTGACTTCTCCATAAGGATAAGTTCCAGCTGGAGATCTCTGTCTCCTCTGGCTCTGGCTTTTAAGTTCTTACAATGGACACATTTCTGAGTTATATGTCCCTCACCCAGGCATCTGATGCATTGTGAGTGTCCATCAGATGTTGGAATCGCTTCCCTACACAAAGTGCATCTTTTAAAAACTGATAAACCCAGCATGATGCACAGTTCCCTAAGGGGAACAAAAGGAAATGCTATCTTACTCTGTGAGGGAGAGAAAGGGAATTTTTTTTAAAAATTTGGCAGTTACAGGGAAGCTAATACTCAAAAAAACCAAAAACAAACAAACAAAAAAGCCCCACCTGACTAAAATTAACACTATAACTAAATGGTAACTAACTATTTGACGAGATAGGGGAAAAGTGCTGAGGGCTCTGGCTCAGACTGTGGACAGCTGATAAAGAACTGGCATTGTGAGATGGAGACGGTGTCTGCACAACCTGGACGAGCACTGCTGACAAAAATCTCCAATCAAGGACACGAGGATGCAGCAACACCTAGAGTGGAGCACCTACAGGGACACTACTCGAAGAAGAAATTTTGTTTTGACCATTTCAAAAAGTTTTGTTTTGGAACAACATTTAATTTAGATAATTAGCTGAATTAAAAATGGTGAAACATAGCTGAAAATGACCTTGAATGAAAACAAACAAAAAAATGTATTTTGGGCCAAAGAAAATATTTTGCTTGACCTGAAACTAAATGACATTTTTTTATTTTTCAGTTCAGTTCAGCTCCCAAACTGAAAAATATCAATTATTCATTCAGCTCTAAGTATAAACTATGCCAATATAAGCACTTTTATACCTGTGCACACAGGGGACTGCATCAATTTAGCGTCAGCTTCTAAACTGATACAGATAAATTAGTGCAAAACTGAATGTAGACAAACTCTCAGTCTTGTCAGTACTGCCCCAGAACACAAGTGAGCTTGCCTATTCCTAGAGCTCTTTTGGTGTGGCCTCAAAAGAGAGAAGGCTGAAGTAACTGTTGAATAAAAGCAGGTTCCCCTGTGGAAAAAGAGTAAAGTTTCACACCAGACTTGAAAGAAAGCTTTCATGAGCTTAACAGCTGTGCCATAAATGTTTAGCGTTTTGTTTTTTCCCTCTTGTAACCTATGAATGAACTTTTAAAATGAATGATTTGTATTTATAAACCTTCACTCTTGGATGGAACAACTTTATTAAACTAGCAGTCACCTCTCACTCTTCCCTCATAATCTGCTAATCTTAGGTTCTTTGGTTTGCACTGGTGGTCATTCCATGTGGTGAATCCTCTTCCATTTTCTTTAGTTCTTAATTCCAATGCAGACTTGAACGTAAAAGGAAAAGGAAGGCAAAGATGTGTGACCTGATCATCCTCTAAAATGGACAGAGTGGCCATGTGCAGGTAAAAGGCTCTACCATAGGATAATAGTCTGTCCCCCTTGCAGAAACATCAGGGTATCTTATAGTCTAACTACAAACCAAACACAATGAGTAATAGTAACAAACATAAGGAGGGAAAGGGGAGGGAACAAGCAAGGATAAAAAGATCATGAAGTTACCTGGCTACTATATGTTCAACTGGACGGTGCCAAATAATTTGAAGGTTTTATTTCCTATATAAATTGATAACTACCAGCTATCCTCATCTGCCATTCAATGTAGACTTCATGACTTGCCTTATTTCTTGTCCCACAGCAAAATGGGTCTGGAGAAGGAATTTGAAGAAGGGAATGGTTGTGGCCTTACAGATTAATTCAGAAAAGCAGTTTGTGACCATTAAGGACTATTTCAAAACTGCAGTGACTATTTGCTGGGCACTTATGTTAGGAATGCTTGTTGAGATGTTTTAACAAAGGCTGTAACCTATTGTTTTACCATTCTCAAGCTTGAGATATTTTATTCTCCCAACAGGCTGTGGCAGAAAAGGTAGTTACATCACTTCAGTTCTAGGGAAAGTTTGTGCACAAAAAAAAGACAAAGCTTCATTTGAGATTGATGAAATCTCTAGTTCTGTCCTGAGCATAAGAATGACTATAGTAATACATTTACAGCATATCTGTCACATCAGAAGAATTGCTGATAGTTTTTCTTCATTTAATTTTGAAAAAATCAGTGTAACATGTCATAGCTGTATGTACAGTTGTGTGTATATCTATATTTAGATAGCTAAGTTACTATAAAATGTAAAAATGATTTCCACATATGCAAAAATTACATACAATAGGTAGCTATAGGTTTCAGGTTCATATATTAATGAACCAGAAATAATATTCACTTTACAGTAAGTGTCCTCTAGTTCTATCTATTCTAATGGAAAACACAACACTTCAAATCAGTGACAAGAGCAGTATCTTTAAACCTATCATTTTGACATCTGATGATAACACTGATAAAAGATGACACTAGAAAATTTACACTCAGAGAGGTTATGCTACATATATATAGGGAAACTCACTTCTTGATATTCTCTGTTTTTTCAGTATTTCTCCTTATCTGCACTTTTCCAACATTTCTCTGGACATGTTTCAGCTACAGAGTTCATGTACAGGATGAAATTCTATGCTGTACCACAATCTCATATCTTCCACATCAGTCATACAGCATCAAAATCATTAATGAAAAGTATTTCAAACAATATTAGCCAAAAAACAAACTCAGTAATGCAGTATATTTCTTCTCAGAGTAAAGAATGTAGTAATTTTATTTGTACTCTTAACATCCTGCAATTTTAAAAATGTTATATTAGCTAAATTAATTAATATTGAAATATGAATGATACAATGGAAATAAAATTAAAAGTCACCAGTGCAATACTTAAGAAAACTGGTAACATAACTTTTCATATTGACAGCATTAGAGAATAAAATCTTTAGTCAAACCAGATGTAGCATGGGCAGTGACAGTGGAAGCCTCACTCATATTGCTCCCCTAATATACATAAAACCATTTTCTGAAGAGACCCTGTGTCAGTAAGTAGTTTGGTCTCACTTATAGAAAGATTCTTAATTGACACTGCTTGCATGGATGCTAACTGTGATTTTCACTAGAGGTAGGACTGACTCTGTTAATTTATTTCACAAAGACCATTGAGAAACCATCAGCTGGTAACAGCTTTTGGTCACTACTAAACAGGGGGCAGATTTGAACCAGTGACCTAGAAGTGAAAGATTTTGTAATCTGATTACCAATCCCTTGAGCCATACCATCCCGCCTGCCTGCTTTCATTTTTACTGATAAGAGAAAAGGAGTCTTATTACCTAAGCAACTTTTGTAGCCTGTTAGCAATGCAAATGCTTTCATTTAGTGCTTAAAAAGGAAGTCTCATGGGCACGCTTATTAGACCATCTCAAGCATAGACTGTACTATTTTTCTCTTTTAATTTCAAAATAAATGTATTGGTATAAAAGTGTATCACAATGCTTTTGCTGACGATTTATAGTAAAGTTTTTGCTGATTACAATAGGTACTGATTACAATAGGTGCTGATGATATGTTTTTACATAGCTGTAGAGTCAACAGATCACTTGCTGGCAAACCAAGAGAAAATGTGCACCTATGTCAGCAAATATTCCAAAGATTAAAAATATATTATTGAACGATTGTGTGCATAACAGCTGATAGGCATTTCAATCATTTGTTTGTCATATAATACTTTTTTTAGGAGACATTACAATGAGTTTTCTTATTCTGAGGCATAACTGCTGGTGGATCTTGTAGTCTAGTAACAAAATGTTATCTTAATGTACTAAGTTGTTCTCCCAAGTATGCCAAAATCCAAAAGGTGCTGAAAATTATCCCCTATGCCATGATGATACTATTGTTTTCCCTTTTCCTGCTTGGTCCTCTTCTCAAGACCCTCAGGAAGAAATCTCAAAGACCTTTTCTGTCAGTTTCCTACTTTTCTACAGACACCGTGGTGTGCACATTAACACTGCTTCCCTTTGGCTTGAGGTAATAAACAATTAGCTACAGCACAGTGGTGTGATGTTCACGTTATTCTTTGCTGTACTATACCCAGCCAATGTCTCAAAAATTAATGCAAGTATATCTGAAATTAACTTTTTATAGCCAAAAGCAACATCCTGCTAGGAGGGAAAAAACCTATTATAACATTGCTGGCATCTGATGACTTGTAGACAGTACCACCAAAATAACATTTCAAATTATAAGATGTTGACTATAACAAATTCTGCCCTATATTGATTAATCAGTGTTTTGCCTATGAACTGATAAAGCATAACTAGGTGATGCCTGTTCCTGTTAAATGACAGATCTATTACTAAAGAACAGGTAGGAGCTCAAACTGCTCAAGACTATAACATTATGTGATAATAATTAGAAAAGCTACGTATTAAAAGCAACTTGTAGTACTGTCCTCTCAGAACACTGCAAGAACTTCTAACAGGATTTTTCATAAAACAATATATGCTATCTGCTAAGACTGTAAATCTTGAAAGTGTATTGATACTATATGAGGATCAGTAGTTAAAAATCGCTTTAAAATTTAAAAAAATTGTGGTCTAAACAAGTATATTTCTAATTTAGTCTATATGCTCAAAATGTAATCTGCTTTATTAGCTTGCCTTTTAACATACCACTTCCCATGAATACAGTTAATAATTTAAAAGATTATTAAGGAAATGTATTTTTATATGTATGAAAATGGTTGAGTTTTAACCACCTGAAAATTATAGCTTAGATGTAGAAAGACCTTTAGCTATGCTGGGTATCCATCGCTTTTAACAGGTCACTTTCAGGTATCAGAAACAACTTCTCTTACTCACACACATACATATTTGTGAACATGTCATTTCACTCAATACAACAGTTATTATTCACTAAATGAAAGTCAACAATAATTAACTAGATTTTCAGTGCAGAGAGATGCATTTATGTTAACCCATAGTAACAAGAAGACTAAGTGTACCAGCTTTCACCATTATCTTAAGGCCTGATCCTGCACCATTGAAGTCAATTGGAGCTTTGTCATTGATTTTAATAGATGTAGGATCAAGTGACCAATGATACTTTAACCATAACACCTACTTTTTAAATTTTAAACTACAGTGTTTGAGCTTCATAGCTAAGAAATACATTCCATGTGTACAAAGTACCAGCACATTAAAGTGGTTTCTTAACTACGTATCTCACAAATGAATATGAAATTGTGTCTGTTATGATCTAACCTAGACATTATTCGTTTCAGTCAATGGCTCATACTGATATTCACGTTCTGTAAAAGAATAAGTAAATGCATTTGTCAGTTTACGTATCAGAGAGGTCCAGTTTATTCAACTCTCCCATCCAAAAATATACTATTAAAATAGCTCAGGATTGGACTAAGTGTTTATTATTTACCCAAAATTCAGTGATTTGATAAACAATAATTACACAGTAATGAGTGAACAAATCATTTAAGGATAATGTAACTGATGGATACTTTCATTACTGAAAATGTGCTTTTTAACTTCCTGTTCTTGTCCTCTGCTTATCTTTCTCTTGACCTTTGTTCAAATGAATCACACTAACTCTTCAATGCTTTCTCTCACTTGCTTTCTAAAGCTGTTCATCACACTTGCTGGCTAGAAGCACAGCTGGCAAGGGATCTAAACCTCATCACAGGACAAACTTAGCCTTCTGGCTTTGCCAAGATCGACATTTCAAACTAAAATAAATAAATAAAAATGTTACTGTATGGGACATTCAATTCTGCATTTCTTTGTAAGTGCAAATGACTCCACCCATTGTATTAACACTGCATGTAGACACTAGATTAAAAACAAAATAACAATGAATTAAGCAGCCTAGAATTTCTTAATAAGAATTCCATTGTTAATTAAAGTAAGATTACAGAAATCAACTGAGTTTTACTCACTGTCCCAGAAGAAAGCTACAACGAAGGATAAGCAGTGCCCCCTAGTGTCAATAACAACAGACAAAAATCTGAAGGGAAGTAAGCAACATTCATGAGGGATTTTATATAAGGGAAAATATAAACACGTTTGTGTATGAGATAGCTCATCATTATGAGAGTGTACACACACACACATACATTTATACATATGCACACTATATTATGTACACACACATATGCACACACCCACGCCAGTATATACATACATATATTTATTAAATCACATACAAATATGCACACAGAGCGTATATATATTATATATACACAATCTGACATGGCCAAGATGTCTTTAATGTTCCAGGCAGCTCAGAAAAACATTTCCACACAGAATAGGAGGCCATGCATGAAAGTGGGTGTCAGAAAGCCCAGCAGAATCACTCACTGTGAAGATGTCTAATAAGAACTGCTGAATACACAATACAGGCAGCCTGGACTGAATGACTAAATTAGACTGGCCAGAACAGTCAGAAGGTTTTGAGTCAATCAGAAATTATAATTAAACCTGTAATGAATGTTTTGACATTTTTTTCTTTTTTTGTTAATTGGAGATTAACACTATTTAGACCTTATTAGGATCCAATATCAACAATTTTATAATATAACTTCTATGCCTTCCAGTAAATTACCTCAATCTTTTGATCCCAAAAGAATCAGTTAACACTCTCTCTCAAAAATGTATATCCAAAGACCAAAACTTCACAAAAATTCTGCATGCATTTTACTGAATTTGAATTAGAAAGGGATGATCCTTGGTTTGTTTGTACGAAAGAACTTTAAATTCCTTTTTCATTTCACTCCAAAGACTCTTGACAAAGAGAGAAAAGTTGTCCACCTTTCTTCTGAATTATGGTCCATGTCATAAATTCATTAGTATTTGGTTCTGCCGTGAAATGTAGGCAAAAGATAATAAAAATAAAATAAGGAAAATAAAGACAAAAGATGAGAAGACACCAGTTACAGGTGAAAGGAAAAAGCCTTGAACACTATAAAAGACATATATAAGATGTCAAATAAACTATTCTCTTTATTAATGTAAAACAAATTAATATAAACCCTGACAAGACTGCCCAATTTTATTTGCATAAAAAGTGCAAGTGACTATTTTAAAATGAATTCAGATCACAAAATGTTTGTATTATGTTTTTCCATGTAAAGCATTAATAGACATTTACTCTAATCCTTGCATTTTAAAAACCAATGTACATAATTAGGCTTTTATGAAAAGATTACAATGTGCATTATAAATTGATTCACACAAAGTGAAGAAGGCACAAAATGCATTAGTTTAGGAGACAAATTACTGGAAATGTAATGCTCAGAATGACAGGAGATACTTATTTAGACACCTTACAATAACTATTAGGGTACAATTGTGGATGAAACTTTAATTGCTTAAGATTCATTAAAATCTCTAAATGGCAGATATACATTTCTATTATAAACTTAAGCTTAGTTGAACTATGTAGCTATTGAGAATGCTTTTAAAAATAGATTAAAAATAAGTTTTAATAATTATCATGTCAGTGTAATTCAGTGAGTGAAGTATACTAAGTGCATTTTATTGCAGTTTTTGTTATATCCAGTGTTTATATATTTCATATGCTATACAATAAAAATTAGTCATAAATATTTTTCACGAGTCATGGTAGAATCCTCTGGAGAACTAATCTTAAACCCCCAGAGCAGTTCAACTTGACACACACTTGTTTGGATGGGGCGAAGGTGAGAGCACAGTTATGTGTTATGGCCATAAGAAGACCTTTCTTTTTTCCATTCTCGCTCAGATTCATAGACATTAGCTGCTACTTTAATATTAGAAGAGATGTTGCCCTGTCTGGCACCAGGTATCAAGTACTATTAAGGCAAGCAACTTGCAGTAGAAAATGTTATACAGGTTATGCCGGATTTGTTAACGGAGTCGTTTTTGAACAGTGGAGTAGCTCTGAACAATCTGAAAATGATGTTTGTTTAGAAAGGATGTGCTGTTTATCTTAAGTTCATTCTATATAATGCTCATTTGATAGTGCTAGGAACAGGTATAAAGGCTTGAATGATCCCTGTGTGTGTGAGTGTGTGTTCTAACAACAGCAGGAGAAAAGCAAGACCTAAGTCTTACAGTCTAAAATCACCTCAGGATTACTCATTATCCTTCTATTACAAGGAGAGTTAAAACCAAAATTGAGGTTATTTTATAACCTTCAGTGTGTTTCTTATTTTAAGTGTGTGCCTGCAGTGTGTTTTTCTCGGCTAAAGAGATGAGAAAGTACTCCACAGTACGTCGAAAAAAATGGGTAGAGTGTGCTTGCTGCTGACAGGCATGAGCATGAAGTTTCACTTGGGATGCAGCTGGGTGGAAATGGAGTGATTGAAGGGGAGTGTGTCACTGGTAAGAGGGGAAATAGGGAAGTAGGGAAGGACCGAAACATACCTCCTACATTATCAGCATCAATAGACCTTTGATGATACAGAAATTATTGTGCTAAAACCTATTAAGAATTTTATACATGTAACATGTGACATGTTTAAGTGCATATGTGCCTATAGACAGGCAGACATAGGAGGGTGGTAAACTGCGAAGTATGGATATATTAATTTGATTTCCAGAATGTGTAAGATATCCCCTTCTTATTTATCAATTATGAATTATTAAAATAATGCTGAAAGTTTAAAATGTTTATGAAAAGAAAGAGGGATAAAATAAGGAATTTTCAAAATAAAGTATCTTAAGGAATGTGCATTATACACGTATCACCTTGCACATTTACATATATGCACATGCACTCTCAGTGTTTCCACAGATTTATGCAAACATACCAAACACAGTTATAAGTGAAGTAAATCTTGAACTGTTTTTATCCAGTAGATGACACTTCTCTCATAACAACTAAACAAGAAGAAACTTAACTTGGACTGCACTTAACAAAATGTTTCAATAATATAAAATTGCGCGGTATACACAAAAGATCATATAAATGCAGCCCAAGGCAATGCTACTCCCCATGGTATTATTTTGTATGACATTTTAATAAAAAAAGTATTCCTGCTTTATTTTAATTATTAGCCTCTATTTACATGTGACAATTTACGTTTATTTATTTATAGAGAGGGAAAGAGAAGGTGGTGTATTCTTGGCTTTGCAGCCTGGGAGAATCATGATGGGTTTGTCTTTATTTTTAACATCATCATTATTTTTATTATAGTAAGTGCCTAAAAGTGACATTCAAACTCAGAGTCTACTGTGCAAGGTGCTGTACAGACAGATATGTACCATAACCCAAATTGCACAGGACTGTCCTTCCTCAAAAAATTATTCTGGACTCAGGCAAAGATGCTGTATCAGTACACTTAAATCACTGGAGAAATGTTATGCATATATAACAAATTATAACAGTCTAGTGAGAAGTTCTTCGTAACTTTATACAAATTTTCATTATCTATTTTTATGTAAAACGTATGAAGTAATTGTAAACAAAATACAAAATCATGTTAAATATAATGCCAAATCCCACATTTCTTAAAAACAAAAACACACCAGAATATCCCACATGTGATGCAATTCTGTCATTGATCTCTTCAAAAGACTGAGTCAAGGAGCAAATAGAACATATGATACCTCAAGAAAACTTCAGGTCATGCACAGATGGACACAAATTGCTATGTGGGAGAGAGGCACTGAAATCCAACTTTTTTTAAAAATTGCAATACAATATCAATACAACAACACACTGTCAACACCTGAACTTCACAAAGATCCTCATACCAAAATAATCCATAATCATCTAGAACACAACAAAACCAAACTGTTATAGTGACATAGAAGAGAATGTTTTCAGCCCCTCCTCTTCATTTTTTCAATCTGGAAATACTATGTTTGGTTACTTAAAAAAGGAAGAGAAAAATAAATTTGGTGCAACATTCTTTCCTCAGTTACTTATTCAACATTCATATGCTGGAAAAATACCAGGGTGGTTTTTTTGTTTGTTTGTTTGTTTTTTTTTTTGCAATACTTTATTTCTCCACTAAATGTGTAGAAAAATTTATATTTTTCATTGAACAATTGAAAAAAGGCCTCGTGTCCTCTGATGTCAAGAACCCCCAACAATCAACCAATTACCAATCAGTCTACTTAAAACATTTATTTCAACACAACACCAAGCATCCCATTACCAGCTTAATGGTATCACTTGGGGGCTGCATATCCCTTAGTGGGAAATCTTGGTATGCAGTACCTACAGAGTAACAAAACCTCTACATAATGTGGCAGTTACATTAGTACCTACCTATGTCTTTATCATAGTCCTTCAATACAGCCATCTTGTTTAAATACAGCTTACTAATTATGTGATGTAACTTTTATTCCAGAAGAGATAATGACATTCACATGCCAGAAAGTATGGTCATCTCAAATAAGAGATTAAATCTTTTTTCTTCATTTTAATTGACTACAATCATTTCTGTTTTGTGTTTCACTTCAATATAGGGGTTTTCAATGGATCTCCTGTAGTACCATACAGTGGTGTGTTCTTGTTGCTTGCATGCAGTCAACAGTTCTCTCACATAACTAAGCAACAGCACTTTTCTGCATATGAATTAGATTGTTTGATCATGGGTTGCTGAGAGATAGAGAGACTCTTCTTTTACTTCAGAGAGAAAACAGCTCCCATTCCTCACTATATTTTACATATAGCACGTGCCTATATTGTGTGTTCACACATTCAAATATATAAATATGATCAGCAAAAGATAGGGTATAAAAAAGTTGCATATAATGTGTCATATCGACACATTATGCACTATGCAATTACTACATACATACAATATATGCAGTATTTGCATAAAATTTGAATATACAATATTGATTCTTGCAAGGTGATATTTGACAATATCATTCTGCATGGATCTTATTATATAAATAGCAAAATCACAGAAAATAGTTTGGTAAGTACTATAAAATTTATTATAGAACTGTGGGACATATATTTACATGCACCTTTACCAGTACTACATATAGTTAGAATTTGCCATAGATACAAAGCTCAGATAAAAATCCCATGTACAGATAGGTTAACATATTCTTTTGTCATTTTAATAATGGTCTATTCTATTACATTCATTATTCATATAGAATAAGGACAGACAATTTTTAGGTATTATATAGCTTTCTTGAAGAATATTAGCTTTGTGGCTTTGAGAGGTCATTTTCTAAAAATCCTAACAGTCATATGACGTCTTGGGAGATGTTACACTGTTGCTTCATTTGCATGATAATGAAGATGAAATTTCAGATGTGCTGCTTGAATTTCACTTATCTAAGTTTTGTTTTTATACGAAATGACCAAAGGAATATGTTCCCTAAGCAGACGTGTTGCATTACAAAAATATAATAAATTATTGCTTCTGTGGAAAGACACAAAGCTATAAACCAAGTTATAATAATTCATGTAATTTATGAAATAGTGTGTTAATAAAGAACTTTTATGTTATCAACTATGCATCTCTGAATACTTGATTCTTTTAAAAAAATTCCATGCCTTCCATGCCCTACAATATATTTCTTTTTAGTAAAATATTACAGGCTGTACATTATATAAAACCATTAAGAAATAATTTTTTAAACATTACTTGTCTCAAACTATAACCTAATTCATTTTTAAATGGCCATCACATACAATTTTTATATAACATCTCAAACTTGGTAAAGTTCTCATGGTTACTAGATATGCTGGAGCTGCACAGCTGATCAGGTATAACCATAGTTCACCTGAACCTGACAGAAAAGTCAGTGACTCAAACAATTTTCTTTCCATAGATATATGTTTAGTGGGCTAGGATAACAGGCATCTATTCCATAATTAGATATATAGGCAAATATGTACTTTGGCAGAGTCCAAATGTTGAACTAACAACTAGCCAGCCAATAAGGAGTGTTAACGTGTGAATCATTCAAGAGCTCCATTCTCTCAGGGGGAAGGACTTGGCTCTTAAACATGGATTTCTCAGCTCACTCCATAGCATCCCACCATTGTAAAAATCAGGTCATAATTTAAAGAATTTTCATCTCTAATCAACGTATAACTAATTAATCATAACCTTATTTGACAATTTAACGTTGTTTACATTACTAATTCTGAGACATTGCTCTGGAAAACCAATATCCAGCTACGTTACTCCAAAGGAAATACAATTTTATGTTTTCATAAGAGTGAAAATTAAGTCCACTTCTTAGACCTAAGAACAGCATAGATAATCTTAGTTTATGTCTACTCTTATAGTTTCTAAATCTTTCAAGAGTATGGTTTTGATTTTTGCTTGGAGCTAACAGCATTGCTTTAAAACAAAAATAATATGACACAAGTGGTATGCATATGACAATTTATTTAACATGCCTTTTCAATATATTCTGATCTACACTGTAATTGCAGAACCATATCCAAAATAAAAGAAAAAGATACTTATCCTGGAAAAAGGGCCTATATTCAAAGGAACATCTGAATAAAATGGAGACATCTGCAGTAAAGTTTTACCTTTTCCCTAGAATGTTTGAGATGAACTCAGTGTAACACAGTCTTCCAAGAAAAGACAAAGTGATCAATGCAAGAACACATCAGGCTCCCTTAGACAGGCCAATCAATGCAAGAAAGAACCTTGCCCAGGGCCTTATGCAAATAGAAGCACGTCCTGCAACCAGGGGAGGGAACATGCGCAATAGATCAATGGGATCTGAAAAACCTTACAGCTATATCAGCCTCAGACACTAAATATATAATGATAAATCCGTCACATTTTCAGTGAACTCTTAAACTAGGTTATTTTCAACAGCTGATTGAAAAATCTTCCAGGTCAACACACAGCATGGTGAAAAAGTAAAAACACGAGGGAAAACTGATCAGAGTTAGTTTAACAATACTTTTAAAATTCTGAAAATAAACTTTCAGTATTTTAACATCTTAGCAACAGTGAACTAAAATGTTAGAAGTTAAGATTCAAACATGCTAATTTGACAGGGCAGAAAACAAGGTGTTATTAAATTCTTCTTAATAGATTACTTACTGAGATAGAAAAATAAAAGGTTCACTATGTGCAAAATACACACTACTGAAGACCTAACATCACAATCATCATTAGGTTGACTGAAACATACTCTGTCAATGAATATTGTAATTATTTTTTTAACCTCTTTTTTATTGAATACTTTTTTTTAGAAAGAATTGAAGATATTATGACATGTATTCTCTCTCTCTCTCTCTCTCTCTCTCTCTCTCAAAAAAAAAATCCCAACAGATACTTTACTACTTCTAGAAAATGTACTCAACTTGAAATGCAACTTACTAAGGTACACAAAGTTGCAACCATGTTTATAAGACCATATCGGCTCTCCAGGTATTTGATAACTATATCAAAAATGCTAAAATAATAGGTGTTCATAGGAAGACTTGTACAGGGGGGTTTCCCAACATTATTCATTTTCTATTTTTGCGGCAGGCAGACTGTTTTTTCCTCCTAGAAATCCCTGCTTTTTAAGGGATCACCATCACCCCTAACTTCATAGAACAAAGGCATAATATTGCTGTCAAACACTGAGAGCCACACCAGGACAAAATATAATCCAGATATTGACAAGCAAATAAAACATCTTAATCAAGCTTGTAAAAACCTTGAGCACCTTGTACCTTGATACTGCAGAGTTGAAGCTTAACACTGATTTTAATTTGCACTGGAACTAGGAACAGACAGAGCAATAATTAAGCTAAACCTATTTATCATCTTACATAGTTAGAAAAAAATAATAATTCCACAGAATATTAGAAAGTTATTAAAATATTAGTTTACTTCTGATTGTAAAACAATTTTTCTAATGAATACATTACTCATATTAGATATTTTCACATTTTCCTTACTATAAAATTTAAATCCAAAGTATATATGGGGTTATTTTAAAATTCCAGTATTACAAAGCTAACTTTTAATATGAAAGGTTGTATCGTCATGCTATTATTCATATTAAAAGACTTTGATAATATATTGAAAAAGCAATGTAAAACAGGTCTGTTAAACTACAGAAAGAAAAGTCCTAAAATAAAATGTAAATATCACCTATTTCTTATATTACCACAATGCTAGTGTTGTCCTCACCAGTTGTATGTTTAGTTAGATTAAATTTACTCCAGCAGGATTTGTAATTTCTAATATATTATTAAACTTGCATTTCCCTTGGTTGATCCACTAAACCTGGTCTTAAAGTCTCATAAAATCTCTACTGTTCCACACAAAGGCCAAGCATATACTTTTCACTATAATTAACATTTAAATTAACAGTAACACAATACACTTGTGTAAGACTATGGGCACAAGATCAAATCAGATAAACTGCAAAAAATTATGAAATAGTAGTAAGAGTGCTTCTTAATCTTCATTTTTTGAATGTTTTTATTTTTAAGAGAAGACATAAAAAAGCCTAATTTTCCAGATAAAGCCTAAAGTATTACAAACTCTATTATGATAAAAAACATACTATTATTTTCTGCTCTCCCTCTCTCTCTCACATCTACATAAACCCAAGATCCCTACATTTCTTCCCCTTTCCAAGTCTGTAAATACACATTTAACAAAGAACACAAATATTTTTATACCATTGATATTATTAGACTTTTTAGCACTTTTAATGCAAACTGTACCCGTAACCACTTTACAGAACTAAATAACAAAATCCACAAAGTTAAATAAAAGGACCAGATCCCATAAAATTATGTATGGGAAAAACCTGTTAACTTCAGTATTTAACAACAAACAATAAATTAGTTACCTAATTAACCATTTGTAAAAGCAATTATCATGATTGTGCATACAAAATTATGCAATAACATTTTAAAAATCTGGACTCAAAACCAACAGCAAAGGAAGAGAGAAATTAGTAACTGTAAAGAGTCAGGGAGAAAAGATATATTTGCTGATAAGATCTGGAAACAGATGGAGAGTTGAGGAAATAAAGTCAGTGAGGAAGAAACAAGTGCATAGAAGGTTCGAATAATAGAATATTAGGGTTGGAAGGGACCCCAGGAGGTCATCTAGTCCTACCCCCCCTGCTCAACTAAATCATCCCAGCTAGGGCTTTGTCAAACCTCTAAGGATATAAACCTAATATCCAACTTAGATCTCTGCCACTGCAACATGAGACCATTGCTCCTAGTTCTGTCATCTGCCACTACTGAACAACTTAGTTCCATCTTCCCTGAAACCCCCTTCAGGTAGTTGAAGGCAGCTAACAAATCCCCCCTCACTCTTCTCTTTTGCAGACTGAACAAGTCTAGTTCCTTCAGCCTCTCATCATAAATCTTGTGCTCCAGTCCCCTAATAATTTTTGTTGCCCTCTGCTGGATTCTCTCCAATTTGTCCATATCCTTCCTGTAATGGGGAGGCCCAAAACTGGACACAATACTCCAAACGTGGCCTCACCAATGTTGAATAGAGAGGAATAATCACTTCCCTTGATCTGCTGGCAATGCTCCTACTAATGCAACCCAATATGTTAGTTATGTTGGCAATAAGGGCACACTGTTGACTCATATCCAGCTTCTTGTCCACTGTAACCCCCAGATCTTTTTCTGCAAAACTGTTGCCTAGCTAGCTGGTCCATAGTCTGTAGTGTGCATGGGATTCTTCTGTCCTAAGTGCAAGACTCTGCATTTGTCCTTGTTCAACCTCATCAGATTTCTTTTGGCCCAATCCTCCAATTTGCCTAGGTTGCTCTGTATCCTATCCCTACTCAGCAGCATATCTACCACACACGCCCATCTTAGTGTCACTTGCAAACTTGCTGAGGGTGCAATCCACTCCATCCTCCAGATCATTGATGAAGCTGTTGAACAAAACTGGTCCCAGGACTGACCCCTGGGGCACTCCACTTGTTACCGGCTGCCAACTAGACATCGAGCCGTTGATCACTACCTTTTGAGCCCGATGATCTAGCCAGCTTTTAATCCATTTTATAGTCCATTCATCCAACCCATACTTCTTTAACTTGCAGGCAAGAATACTGTGGGAGACTAACGAAATCTTTGCTAAAGTCAATATATATATCGTCCACGACTTTCCCCACATCCACAGAGCCAGTCATCTCATCATAGAAGGCAATCAGGGTTGGTCAGGCATGACTTGCCCTTGGTGAATCCATTCTGATTGTTTCTGATCACCTTCCTCTCTTCCAAGTGCCTTAAAATGCATTCCTTAAGGACCTGCTCCATGATTTTTCTGGGAATTGAGGTGAGGCTGACTGGTCCATAGTTCCCCAGATCCTCCTTCCCTTTTTTGAAGATGGGTGCTATATTTGCCTTCTTCCAATCGTCTGGGACCTCCCCCAATTGCCACAAGTTTTCAAAGATAATGGCCAATAGCTCTACAACCACGTCAGCCAACTCCCTCAGCACCCTCTAATGCATTGCATCTGGCCCCATGGACTTATGTATGTCCAGCTTTTCTAAATAGCCCTGAAAGTGTTCTTTTACCATTGACGACTGCTCACATCTTCCCCATTCTGTGCTGCTCAGTGCAGTAGTTGGAGAGCTGACCTTGTCTGTGAAGACAGATGCAAAAACAGCATTGAGTCCTTCAGTTTTTTCCACATCCTCTGTCATTAGGTTGTCTCTCCTATTCTGTAAGGAGCCCATACTTTCCCTGACTACCTTCTTGTTGCTAAGATACCTGTAGATACCCTTTTTTATGTCCCTTGCTAGCTGCAACTCCAAGTGTGCTTTGGCCTTCCTGATTTCACTCTTGCATGCTCGAGCAGTATCTTTATACTCCTCCCTAGTCATCTGACCAAGCTTCCACTTCTTGTAAGCTTCCTTTTGGTGTTTAAGCTCACCAAAGATTTCTTTGTTAAGCCAAGCTGGTCACCTGCCATATTTGCTATTCTTTCTGCACATCGGGATGGTTTGTTCCTGCACCCTCAATAAGATTTATTTAAAATACAGCCAGCTCTCATGGATTCCTTTCCTCCTCATATTAGTGTCCCAGGGGATTCTCCCCATTAGCTCCCTGAAGGAGTCGAAGTCTGCTTTTCTGAAGTCCAGGGTCTAAATTCTGCTGTTCTCCTTTCTTCCTTTTGTCCAGATCCTGAACTCTTCCACCAACCATGAAGAGCAAAGTTCATGGTGAAGGATAAAGCCAAAGCTATGGATAGCAGAAGTGAATAGGAGGTCTAATTGAAGAAAAGAAATAGAGAATTTGGAGTGACGTTTGAGGATGGTTCTCTTCCCAAAGAGAAGTATTTCTGTCTTAGAGACATTTGAAGAAAGTTGAGAAAAAGCCACATGTTAATTTGGTCAATACTGGCAGAGAAAGAAAAGGTAGACAGAAAGCAGCCATTACACTGTAAAAACACATATAGAGCTGAACCCCAAAACTGTATAGTGGCTCTGTTTGAATGTAGTCCTCATTAAAGATAGAATAGAAAAATAAGATGCTTAGAGATAGAAAACAGACAGAAAATAGAAGATGGCTGAAAATTGAATGCCATGATACCCAGTAAAGGCAGGGACTTGATATAAAGGAGGAGCCACAATCACTGACAGAGGGATAAAAAGAATGGCGTGATAGAATGGAGTAGAACCATGACAAGAGGTATTCATAAATGAGGAGAGGAATTAATTTCTGAGAATTCAAACATTCCTGAAATATTAATCTCCATTCTTAAATCTGTATTCAACAAGAAAATAATACAATAAAGTCACATCATCCCTGGTCCTTGCATAGGCACATAAAGCAGGAGGGAAGCCTTCACACACCCTTGCAGGCCCCACACAAGGACCAAAGACAATCACAGACTATGTGCCCAAAGGAATGCAAGGAATGTTACCCAAAAAACCCAAAGGGCTCTTCAAAATACACTGATCCCAGTGCAGCATGTTTACATCCCTGCATTCTATGGATATTAGGGAGGGATTATTATTGCTAAAACACAACCTGTCCTAGAGCTCCCATCATGATGGTTCCACTTCATGAGGTCTGTGGCTCGTACATATTTCTGAGCCGTGAAACATTGCCCTTCTCTTCTTGAAAGAACCCGGAAAAGTACACAAATGCTGTTAACTTGCATAATATGGATTCAGCCGAGTATTTCAAGCACCAGATATTACATAAGCAAATGACTAAGAGGAAACAAAACAAAAAAGAGAGGTAGGACAACTGATCTAGGCGAAGTCGGCAAGTGGAGACCCAAACTCAAGACTATCCCTCATTCCAGTTCTTGCAGAGGCAGCACACCCATGCCCTGAGGAAGGGAGAGAAATGTGTCGTATTGTTGTGACCCCTTTTGTTAGTTCAACAGCAACACTGATAGGGTTGATGTTGAAGTAAGAAATCGGATGTCTACATTTCATAGCTTGTAAATTAAAACAAAAAGGGGAACAACACGTGATTATCATACCCTGAACTCTTCACTTGCATTTTTTTGTAACCTCGCTCCCCTTCTCTTTGTCCGTTCCTTTTAAACCATGTCTTTTTAGACTAATCTTCAAGGCTAAGCACTGTCTGCCACTATCTGTTTGCAAAGCACGTAGCCAAGGTCTGTGATACAGGCTGGAGCCTCAGGGTGCTACCCAACATACAAATTTATTTAGGCTGAAAAGTGGAAAAATGACAGCAGACTCCAATGTAAATCCTGTGTTACAATGAGCCAAGCATATATACAAATACAAATCAATCATGAATGAATAAATCATTATAGGCAGAATTGGTAGCAATGTCTGTAAGTGAGGTTGCTTTACACTTTCTAATATAATCCCTTGTTTTCTGTTGCTTCTAAAATTTTGCCAAACTTTAACTACTCAGGTTGAACTTTGTCAGGCTTGCTACCTACCTCAGGCTGAATTTTTGTTTTTAAAGTTTCTGCAAAGATAGTTTTATTGCTTCCAAGAATAAGGTTGGGGAAAACATGGTGCAAATGTTAACTTTTTTCCTAACAATGTTGTTTTGTTTTGTTTTAAATTCTAACGTCTCCATAGTTTGGAGCACAAAATTTGGCTTGGTGACTGCCCTGGGGTGAGAGAGGGGCTGTCCCAATGAAAAACCAAGATTTGGCCAAGATATAAGATGCTGAAAATAGCCATTTGCATAACCTCAGTATATTCAGCTAGAGGCTTGATGCTAAAATATCTGCACTAAGCATGGCCCCACTGGCCCCCTTACTTCTATCTACACTCAGCATGTTCACAGGTTCCACAGAGTTTGAGCCATGAAACATGGAACTATCAGTGAGGGGCAGTTCTCCTTCATCTATGTTATAATGCCCTCAGTAGGCCTGCTCTGTACAATTTACTTCGCCCCATCATATGGAAGCACACAACCTACTATCCCCCTCTTTTATTTTGCTCTGTCACTTAGTTCTTACTTCTCAATTTCCTGCCCCATCATTACATTCTCTTCACACATTTACACCCGTTCACTACATCTCTTTTGACTTTTTTTAAATCTCCCTTTTTAAAATTAGTTCTAACAGGGTAGTTAAGAATTCCATTTTCAATAATCCTAATGTATTTTTTTAAACAAATATTATTCCTGCTCTTTAGGGCCCCATTGTGGGAGGCACAGTACAAACACATAAGATACATCTACATTGCAAGCGGAGGGTCAATTGTAGCATGAGTGGGCATGTAGCTAGTCTGGCTTTACAGTGGCTAACAGAGCTAAAAATAGCAATGACGACACAACAGAATGCATCCCAGTGCAGGGTAGGAACACAAATATGTATCCAGGGCCCCAGTACAGCCCTTACTGAAGCCTGCACTTGTATGCCTTCACTGCATTTTTTAGTTGCACTAGCTAGGTTAAAGCTAACTTGAGTATGCCTACATAAACTGCAATCTTACCTCCACTTGCCATGCTATCCATAGTGAGAGACAGTTCCCACCCCAAAAAAATTATAGTCTAAATAAAACAATTAGACAAAGGAGGGAGGGGAAACAAGTACAAAGAGGTGACTAGTCCAAGGTCAAACAGCAAGTAGGAGGCAGAGTTGGGAACAGAACCCAGAGCCCCGGACACCTAAGTCAGTGCCCTGTACGCTAATCCAATTCTTCCCTTAACTTTAATCAAAATTCAATATTTATTAAAGGATGTGATTTTCTTCTGATTCAGTTTAATGACTACAAGTACACAAAAGTGTGAGTATGCTTTATTTTTGCCTATCCACACTTTTAAAATATGGAACGCTTGTGTATAATAAGATCACAATCTAGCTCTGTTTTTAAATGGAAATTAAGATCTTAATTGGAGCTCAATTTTGCCATTTCCAAGGTCCTGATTGGCATCCTAACAATGGAGGCTGGGGAAGCTGCTCTTGTGGCACTAACACTGCAACATCCAGGGAGCTGACAGGGTCCCAGCTATGGCTGACCTGGGACACTACAGTCTTTTCAGCTGATTCCCAGGCAGCTGTTAAAGGAGAAGCAGCCAGTGTATCTGGCCTATCAGAAGTGCCCTTCCTGCTTCTTGGATTTGTACCCAATGTGCTTTTGCACCTCTATGATTTATGTTACGTCCCTTTCCAAAACACCTCAGGATAGATTCCATTATGGATTAGGCAGAGGAGGGAAGCATCACGCACAGACACTATCCCATCTACAATTCTTACTTCTTGACCAGATTGTGTTTCATTTAAAAAGGAAATGTAACAGACATTTAATAATAAAGTTTCAATTAATGATAAACTAGCCACAGTGTGAAAATCAAGGTCCAGACACTCCAAGGAGAGAATTGGGGGGAGGAGAAGGAGGGAGGGGTTTGAACCCCACAGAACAAGTGATTGAATCAGCTGATTGTATACAATATTATTGTGCAATAAAAATATAGCGAGTAAGGTCTTTTATGAAAGCTTATAATGTTCTAAACTTAATGATCATTATGAGACATTGTACAGACTGTGGTTATGCATTTATGTATTTGGCTATATAGAAAACTGTACTCGTAATTTGTGGTGCAATCAGGCCAGGAGGAGCTGCCTCCCCAACCAGACACTAGCTCCAAGCACCTAGCACTGTGAACCCAGGAAAAGACAAATGATGGGCCATTAGAGTTAATGGGAAGACATGGAGACATCTCAGCTAGAATCTCTACACCCTGAATAACCATGAGTCACTATGGAAAAAAAAAAAAAAAAAAAAGCCCCGGGGAGGAGGGGGGAAGAAGCCCTTTAAAAGGAGGCTTGAAACAGAACTCTTCATCTGGAAACTGAGAGACAGTCACCTGGCAGGTGCTATCTGTGAAACACTGGATCCCCCTCTCTAGCGGCAGGTGTGCTGGGAAACTCTTTAGCGATAATAGGTAACTTGTATTAGAAAAAGAGATTTATCTAATCTGAAAACATAAAGCCTGAGGCTGCATCTTTTTGGTTATTTTCTGTACAACTTATATGTTTGCTCTCTCGTACTCTTCTCTTTGAATCTCTCATTCTTCTCTTAAATAAACCTTTTATTTATTTTTACGCCAAGCAAGTCTCTGTTGTGCAAACAGAGTAACTAGGCTAGGGAAAGCCAGGCTGTGCTTGTGGGCTGTCTATTAGTATCTGGGCTCTGAACTAAAGCTGCACAGCACAAAGGTACTCTTGGTTACAGGGCAGGCAATGACTGAACCCCTTACTGGTCTGGTTGATCCCAAAATATCAGAAACAGTTTAACAGCACAACCTCCCAATCTACAATCTGCTGACACAGAGTCCCGCTGAGGTCAAGGGGTCTCTGCAAAGGCATAGTGTCCACTTGTGTGGATCATATTGCAGGATCAAGACCTTAAAATTATTTTAAATTGAAGAAATAAAGCAGGTTGACTTCAATGGAGCTATGCTGATTTATGCCAGCTGAGAACATGACCTATATATTTTAAGGACAGTGAGTTTAATAAGGCTGGTTAGTACAGCACAAACAGATACAAAGTCTCCTTTCCTTGCACTGGTAAAGAATGGTAGAGAAGAGGAAAGATGGAAGCAGGGAGGTTGATGTACAGATAAAATATTCTTATAAAATTCTTATGCATGTTTTAATTTCAATAGACTGCAATTTAGTATCATCAAACTACAGTAATTTTTCCTGAATCTGAGTCTAAATACTTTTCAATGAAAGATTATCATATGAAAAGCACAGAACTCGATAGTATGTTTAGCAATTCAACTACTTGTAATATGTTGACCAAGTCAGCACTTTACAGCTTTTTACTATGTCTTCAAAATTATTTTAATAGTTTATTGATAAAATTTGTGTGTTATTTATAGCTTAGTATCAATACATACATTCCACACTTTAGTCAATAAAGACTACAATGTGTTGGGGGTGGGGGTTCATCTAATAAAAGACAGTTCATCTAATTTTCCTTTGCTGATGTACCAACGTTTAATTCCCTGTGCTCTCTGATGAACAATAATTGCAACAACGCTGCAAACTTGAGTCAGTGTTGCTACCTCTTACAAGTTTATCACAAGTCTCGTGCTATCTGGTGTTTTTCTTAAAGCTGAAGTTTAATTAAATTAATCAATTAATTTAAAAACAAAAAAGTAAGTTTCTAGCCCTCAGGATTGTGGTAAAGAGCTTGACAGTGTGAACCACAAAGGCTCAAAAACCAGAAAGTAAACAAAAAGAAGGCCCAAAATGATCATTTTAAAAATCTCATGATTTGTAAGCCAAACTCATGATTTTTTTTTGCCCCCCGGGGGGGGGGGAAGCTGGAGTGATGATTCTGAAAGTGTGGAGCTGGCAATTCTTTTGAGGATTCTGAAATATGAGTAGCAGTCATGCAGTGAGAGTCAAAGCATGGAAATGCATTTGTTTTAAAAGTGATACCAGAAACCTAGAAATCACATTACTGTCTGAATTTGTTTTCCCTTGCATTGGCATTTAGGCCCCAATCCTGTAACTGGATCTCCTAGGGTGGCCCATGGGGGTCCATGTAGGCACAAAGATCCAACTGCATGGATCCAACTGCATGTTCAGGGCCTCAGACAGGTGTGGATCTTTCACACAGGAAAGGGGACAGAAAATCATTTTCTTAAAGTAAAACTGTATCACCACAAAAACTGGCAGAAAGACTCAGTGATAGGTCTTTTTCTTTTAACTGACAACACATAAAAGGACTCCAAATTAAAAATCGCATTTTCTATTAAATTTCATATGAGTTGCAAAAATTCCACTGTTTACAATCAAGTACAGGAAGCTGTTTTTAAAAATAAATCCCGAACTGCAATATACCGTGTGAGAGATAATAAAAGATAGATAAGATATGTTCATGAATCATGTTTTGAGTTTTCAAAATCAGTAATTAGCAAAAGACCATGACCTCAACTATTTTTAGTGCTGTGTATTTAAAAAGTAATTTACTTTTTAAACATCTGTTTGCTGCACATTTAATTTCAAACTATCGTTATACAAAGTTTTAATTAGCAAATGTTAAGATACATTTCAGTTGAAATCTTATGATTATTACTTGTAATTCAAACTATAAACAATATACCTAATTACACCTATTGGTGAAACTTTACTTCCCACACGTGCTAAATCACTTTCAATTATTTCCCTGGTAATCTGTGACCCAGTAAGGTAAAGGAATTGTGTGCCTATGCTGCAGTAACAGGATAACAGGGTTTGTGCATTCCATCATGATGTTGCAGACTTATCCTGGTTTCCTTAACATCTCCCAAACACCGACTCCCACATGTGCATACAAAGGCAGAAGTTTTGGACAACATTAAAAATACTGTAATGTATCTCGTGACAAATATTTGAAACTTGTAGGGATGTTTAAGTGGTTTATATAAGTATCTTGCAAATCACAGCTTGATTTTTTTGCTTTGGAGGCCAAGTCAAAAATGAAAAATGAAGAGCTAGATTGTGAGAGAGTCCTTATACAGCCACAGAGTAATGTCAGCTGAATACTGATGCTTCACCTTTTGTTCAGACTTCATAAGGACTGCCATAGTTGCTGCCCCAGCACTTTGGGGAGCACAGAGACTGGTGGCAAAATGCTTCCCTCTCAAAGAAAGTCACCCAACAGGGGTGTGCATGGGGAAAGTAGATGGAGCAGGGCTGTTTGGCTGTGCCAGCTGAACCTATTAAAGGGGTGCAACCAGTTTGTTCCTGAAGATATTCTGCCTTGGTAAGGCTGAGTGTCTCCTTCTACATCTCCTGCAGAAAAAGCAGCTTTACATTATTCTTACTATAGGCTGTTACTAAATACCACTGGCTGGGTCTACACTGATGGTGGCAAATTCGCTGCCGTCAGTTTGATGTCTCTGGATCGACTGAGCGGTCTGTATAGACCCGCTCAGTTGATCCAGCAATCGACATAGGAAAACCACCCCGGCAAATGGCACAGCGCAGTGTGGACGGCACGCGGAGCAGATGCAGCGAAGTCGAAGGGAGATACGCAAGTAATTTATGTCACTTGAGTATCTCCTGTCGACTGCCGCCAAATCCAGAAGGTAAGTGTAGACTTGGCCACAATGTAGCTATCATTTAATATCAAATCTCTTGATCTCTAACTTTATAGTGACAGTTACTTTTAGACTGGATTCCACAAGGAAGAAGTGAAAATCTAAAGATTTTCTAAAGTAATTAAATAATTGTGAATAATCAGAACACATTCAGCAGCATTGCATGCATACCAACACAAGGTATAAAAGGCATTTACTTCAAAGTCCTGTGAGTAAAATCTGGTGCAAAAGGCCCAGGCAAGGCCCTCCACTCCAAATAAAAGCCATAAGCTTCACGTTGCCTTCTGCAATGAACACAGGACGAGAAGCACACAAGGAGTGTATATAACTACTGTATTTATGTGAATCTGACTACTCTAAATTCGTGTGTATATATATGAGAGAGAGAGAGAGAGAGAGAATATGAATATTTGCTCTAGGAGAATAATTTTCCACAAACTACTATATTTACTTACTTTATTGCTGCTCTTTAGGATTACAGAATAGCATTTTGGGGATGGGTAGAGCAAAGAGGATAAAAGCATAATTTTTCTATTTACTAAAAATCTTCTCTTTTAAAAACAAGCTAAAATATTCTTAGCTTAAACATCTTCCTAGGGCAGAAAGAATAAAAATACCCAGTAAATCTGACAAATGAATATTAAATCTTTATTTTTATACTTACTATTTGTTTCCATTATAGTAGGGGCAATCCCAATCTAAACTTCAACTACCAACAAAACCAATAAATAAATAAATCAGATCTAAAATTATTTTAACCAGTGAATGCAAAAATAGGTGTTAATCATAATTTAAAAGAAAAAAAAGGATTATTACATTAAATATACTTCTCATGTCTAGTTTTCCATGACAGATATGTGATGTGCCAGTAGTTATATATTATATTCTTCCTCCCATGCATGCATCTCCTGCGGAGATAGCAGACTACAGAAACTGACCCTTACTGAGACCATCTTGTCTCTATGACAAAGCTCCTTTTTAATTTCTTGCTTACTGGTTACTTCCTGTGATGGAGAAAAACTTTAGCTCAGCTTGTGATAATTTCACAGGCCCTGAGCACCCTGACCCCTAAAAGCCCCAAGGTCAGAAGTCAAGTCTTGTTCTGAAACATCTGTGTGCTTCATATTAAACTAGAACAAAAGTGAAGAAATATCCACCAGTGTGACGAGAGAAACAGGCAAAATGGGACTGACACATTGGTCATCTGTTACTCATGCCATCTCAGCCACTGACGAAAATGTGATGGAAAGAACTTTACCTACTAAAGTTCCAAACAATCTTCAAATAAGTGCTTTGTTTTAAAATTAACAAAGATCTCACATACCCTTTGCATTCCCTACCTTCTTTTATTAAGAAATGTTTTTTCAAAAATGTGCATACAATATATTTGTATGCATCCAGTTACCCAAACAATATTGCTGGACAAAACCTACTGAATTCTACAGATATTTTGGTGTCAAAAGATAAGCATGCCAGAATAATCTAACAATCTGAGTATTTGAAATTACACAGTTTACAAAAAGCAAAGGAAATAGATATTTCATACTGTTATAGTACATGAGGAAAACAAATCATATGACAATTGAAAAGTGCTCACTTGTAATACAATCAATTTATGCAGCAGTAATTGTAGGTCAAAATGAATAGTTAAGTTGTGGTTACACAGAATAATTTATAATTACAGAACTTGGTATCTTGATATTTTTTGTTTTGAGAAAAAAAGGAAATTGGGACAATTTGGACTGACAGGACAGTAAAACATTTGTAAAACAGTAAAACATTAATAAAACTAATTCATTCTCAGGTTTCAACACTTCACACATACAGACTGTTTAAATAAAGCATGGGAAAGCAATGAGAGAACTGAAATGGCCTTAATTTCCATATAAAAAAAACAATCAACAAGAACTGTTAAAATCATATAAGCATTTCTTCTCATTTTCTCATTGACTAGAGGTGATTAGACCTCTGTTTTCTACCAGAGTAGCAAAACAGTCAAAACTTTAACAACAAAAAACAAAGCAACCCATCATATCAGTAATGCAATTGTGATGCCCTCCCATGGCTTTGAATCAAGGTGCAAAATTGCTTGAACATTTTGGCCCTGAACCTGCGAAAACTAATGCATATGCTTAATTTTATGCACATGAGTTCTCCCATTGAATTTTATGGGACTACTCACTTGGAGTTAAGCACATGCATGAGTTTTCCTAATTAAGGCATCAATCTTGCAGTCAGACGGTGCTGATGTTAAAAGATTGTTAGGTCCAGTTTACTAGATAGTAAGAAAATTATCTCACTAGAGTCCAGTGCCTATAAAATGAGTGTTTTAGGAGCTATTAATTTTAAGTTATCACAAGAAACCAATACAGGTTTTTTTAGTTTGTAAAATAAAATCTATCCAGAAAACATTAATATATCCTTAAAAAAAAATAAGGGGAGAATAACTATGGAATCCAGGCTAAATTCTGTGAATTTAAACAGGCAGTTTCCTCCTAATGCTCTCATAGAAGGTGATAAGCAAGTTTGCTTTCCATGGAAGTGGCAAAATATGCTACCATACTTTCCTGGATTTCCTTCACACTGGGACTGATCCAGAACTCAATGACATCAACAGAAGTCTTTCCTGTGAGTTTAATGGGCTTTGGATCAGATCCTCTCTGAGTTTCCCTGTCAACAGGTGCCTCCAAGTTCCCTCACATTAGGTTCCAAACTGCACAGGGGGAAATCATATACAATAACACTGACTCAGTCAGGATTACATTGTACTTATTTGCATTCAGCCCCAACCCAGAACTCACAGACCACCACAGAGGCTGGGCCCTTCTTTGCATACCTACCACCAGCCAGGATCCCTGGGTTTTGGCTTTTCCAGGGAAGTTTGTCCCATGTTTAAGAAGGATGAACTCAAACTGAAACAGGTTCAGAGACGGGCTACTAGGATGATCCGAGGAATGGAAAATCTGCCTTATGAAAGGAGACTCAAAGAGCTTGGCTTGTTTAGCCTGGCCAAAAGAAGGCTCCGGGGGGATATGCTTGCTCTATATAAATATATCAGGGGGATTAACGTTAGGGAGGGAGAGGAATTGTTTAAGTTTAGTACTAATATAGGCACGAGGACGAATGGGTACAAATTGGATATTAGGAAATTTAGACTAGAAATTAGACGAAGGTTTCTAACCATTAGGGGAGTGAAGTTCTGGAATAGCCTACCGAGGGAAGTAGTGGGGGCAAATGACTTATCTGGCTTTAAGACTAAGCTTGATAAGTATATGGAGGGGATGTTATGATGGGATAGTTTAATTTGAGCAATTGATTTTGGATTATCGGCAGATAAGTCTGCTCAATGGTCTGTGGGAATGCTGGATGGGATGGGAACTGAGTTACTGCAGAGAAATCTTTTTTGGGTGCTGGCTGGTGAGTCTTGCCCACATGCTCAGGGTTTAGCTGATCGCCATATTTGGGGTCGGGAAGGAATTTTCCTCCGGGGCGGATTGGCAGGGGCCACGGAGGTTTTTCGCCTTCCTCTGCAGCATGGGGCATGAGTCGCTTGCTGGTGGATTCCCTGCAGCTTGAGGTCTTCAAATCTCACTTTTGAGGATTTCAATAACTCAGTCATGGGTTCGGGGTTGTTATAAATGTGTATGGGTAGGGTTTTGTGGCCTGCCTTGTGCGGGAGGTCAGACTAGATGATCATATTGGTCCCTTCTGACCTATGAGTCTATGAGTCTATAAGTGTGTGCATGAAGCCCTATATGATTGTTTTCTAATTCAGTAAATAATTGACAGAGGAAAAATAGTGGTTTTAACTTTTTTAAACCCAAACATACCATGTCAAAAGCTATTTATAGTTCTAAATTGTCCATCCTCTTTGGAAAAAGAACATTAAATTTAACTTCTGTAAATATATGAAAGCCCTCAGGAAATAGGGCAATGGAAAAGTCAACACTTACCAGCTCTACAAACGCAAGTCCACCATAACTGTGAGCGACAAAAAATACATTCTCAGCTGCTGACTGGGCAATGAAGTGGTCCCACACATAAATTGCATGTTCTTCAGGAGAGCCATTATCCTACACAGAGAATTATATTATTCACTATAAATCTGTTGCAAACTGACAATTTTGTCTCCAGGCAACACATTCCCAGTTGTTAAAATGTTTTGTTAAAAGAAACCCCAAATAAATTGGTGATAATGTCAAAAAATTTGATTCATCCTTCTTTAAAAAACAAACAAAAACAAAACAAATAACCACTGAAAATGTGATTTAAAGGCTTTAAAATCTGTTTTCTCCGTTAAACTCTGTTTTCGAATATAAACAAAAAGTGCGCCGTTACAGGAAGTCTAAGCCCTATAATGGTATTTCAGTTAAACAGCATCATTCAAATTGAATAAATAATAATGCTAATTTAGACTTTATACATATTTTCAAAGTTCTTTACAAAGAGCTCAATATCATTATCCCCATTTTACAGATGGAAAAGCAGAAGCAGAGAGTGATGTGACTTACCCAAGGTCACCCAATAAGCCAGAGCCGCTGATCAGATTCAAACGTTTGACAACTTTGCATCAAATATTTGTTCACTAAAAAGTTTTTGTTTGTATAAAGTTAAGACTTAAACCGATAAAAATAAGAACAATAATAAAACAGAAGCTCGATCGCACGCTTTAATATTTTTTCTCACTGCTCCTATATCTCTCTATGTTCTAAGTCTGCAGAATATGACCTAATTTCAAAATAACCTAACTGAATTTTTGAACTGTACTTATTCTGTCATTTTGCAACTACAAGCTAAAATACAGACAGATAAAGCACCTCTTGACCATTTTCTAGTGCTACTCATTATTTTGGAGCCTTGGAATAAGGGGAGGGCAAATTCTTTACTACATAAAGCATAGGTTAGGGGAATCAGAAGATCTGGGCTGTATATTCCAACCTCTGTTACTAACTTTCTAGGTGACTATCAGCAAGGCATTTAACCTCTCTCTGCCTCACTTACCTCTTAGGTAACAAAAGTATTAAAGTAATAAATATGAAATGCCTGATACTAAGCAGCAATTCCCTGATTGAAAAACCGTAAATAAGTGATATAAAATCATAAATAAGTAAACAGCAGTGAAGGCAACTGGTAGCCACAAGATTCTAGTGATATCAGGGTTAATTATTCATATAAATTATAGGCAGACTATAAAATTTTCAAAAATGAGCATGTCCCTTTTATCAAAAATGATGTAGGCATGTGAGAGCCTATGTTCCAATGAGACTTATATTCCTAAATGCCCAAATCACTTGGGGGGAAATTGGAATTAGGCTCCTAAATCATTTGTGCACTTTTGAAACTTTTGCTACTGTTCCTTTAACTAGCAGAAACAAAGATATTCTCCTTTTTAATGTACAAGTTCAGACTAGTAACAGGACAAGAAATGTTTACAACACTTTCAGAATAGCCATGAAGTTCCTTAGACCTGGGCAGATTCTGTTACTGATTGGCTGATTCTCTGTGACACAATGAAGTGCCAACCAACTAGATATCAAGAGCTGCATTCATCTCCATGCAAGGAGAGGGATATTTTCTGTCTCTCAACCCTGGTTCTGCAATTTGGTCATTAAGATACATAACTCCAACCACTTTAATTCCAATACATGATTGGGGGCTAAGTAAAAGGACAGTGTGTTTTTGCTTCTGTTAGCAAAGCTGAGGCTTGCAAATGAATCACTTTTTCCTCTAGAGATTTGTTTAAGATAACACAGAAAAGTATGGTCTAGAGTTTATTAAGGGATGTTATGTATGTTTTCACTGGGATTGCTATAAACCAAAAATGTTAAAACAAAAGGTTTTCCCTAAGAAAAGTTTAGGAGCTATGGTAACATAAATAACACAATAGATAAAATAATAATAATAGCTATGGAGTTTTCCTTAGTCAAGTACTGTGAATGAGATTTAGAGTTGGTTTTTAATTGAGAATAAAATTAATCATTGTAAAAGCAATTTAACCAAGTTGTGAGCACTGACAATGGGAAAGAGGGAGCCGGTATTTTTAGTTAAAAATTCTTTGTCAAATCATGGTGCATCCCATGTTTATTATTCTGTATACCATTAGGGAAAACACATACAAACTTAGGGGTTTGCAAGGCTAGGACTGTGGCAGGAAGCTTCCAAAGGACCCAGAAATCAAGTGGGAGTCTATACATATACAAATAACTCCCACTGATTAAAGCAAAGCAAGAGTCTGGTAAACCAAATAATTAACCGCACAATTCCACACAGTCCAGCGTGAAGATTAAATCCAAGAACTGTTTTTATATACAAATGCAAAAAGAGTCTGTCTAAAATTAGTTAGTTATCAGCAATAACTGCTGTTTTCTTTTTTTATTGGTAAAGTGCCTAAATATAAAATAGAGAGACAAGAAGGGTGAGGTAATATCTTTTATTGGATGAACTTCTGTTGCAGAGAGAGAGCTTTAAAGCTTCACAAAGCTCTTCTTCAGGTCTGGGAAAAGTACTCAGGAGTGTCATGAATAAATACAAGATTGAACCAAAAGCATATCATAAGTAGTTAGCACATATTCTAAGTGAGCCTTCAAGGTGAAGTGCTTTTTTGATATCTTTTAAGTATTATCCATTAGCTATGTATAAAAACATACACTAGCTTTCCAAACCAAATGGCTATTGCCTCAAAAAATGGTCATAAATTGTTAATTTGGAGCTTTCATTTTAATAGCAAAAGTTTAATTAAAGTAATTTAACAGTATATTTTATGAAAACACTACAATGATAAAATAATATTTCTAAAGCAATTTTAATATTCCTACACCAGATCTTCTGCTGCAGCTGAGCTGCTCATAGCAGCAAACTGGGAGGAAGGTTAAAGGAAAAAGTTATGGCTCCTTAATCCTCTGATCATGCTGGCCTTGACCAGGCCCTGGCAGATTAAAAAAAATCAGGGGCTGCTCTAATCTTACCAACTGGATGGAACTAAGGACTGTACACTCTCTCAGAAAAGCCAGAGTTCATTAATGCCCTGGTCACGTCTCCTCTGAATTTAGTGCATCCTTTATGCCTAAGCATAGAACCTGCATGTATGTTAAGACCTCTCCCATGCTGGGGAAATTCTCAACCGGCCACATATGGACAGGTTCTAGGTTCTTTTCACCACTGAAGGACCCAAACAATGGGGATAACCATAGAAATGTAGGGCTAGAAGGGAACTTCAGAGGTCATCAAGTGCAGACACCTGTGCTGAGGCAGGACCAAGTAGTCCTAGAACATGTCTAACATCAATTCTTAAAAACCACCAGTGATAGGGATTACACAACCTTCCTTGGAAACCTATTGCAGAACAGAACTACCTTACAGTTAGAAAGTCTTTCCTAAATCTCCCTTGTTGCAGATTAAGTCCATTACGTCTTGTTCTACCTTCAGTGGACATGGAGAACAACTGAATCCTGTCCTCTTTATAACAGCTCTTAACATATTTGAAGTCCTTCTTTAGTCTTCTTTTCCTAAGACTAAACATGCTCAGGTTTTTTAACTTTCCCAGAGGTCAGGTTTTCTAAATCTTTTATACCTTTTGTTGCTCTCCCCAGGACTCTTCAATTTGTCCACATCTTTCATAAAGTTGATGCTAGAACTGACCACAATCCTCCAGCCAAGGCATCACTAGTGCCTGTTAATACACCGCAAAATGTATTAACCTTTTTCATAACTGCATCACATTGTTGACTCATATTCAATTTGCAATCCACTATAATCCAGATGTAACACCACCTAACCAGTTATTCCCCATTTTATAGCTGTGCATTGATTTTTCCTTCTTAAGTTTTGTACTTTGCACTTATCTTTATTGAATTTCATCTTGTTGCTTTCAGACTAATTCTGCAGTTTGTCAAGATTGTTTTGAATTCTAATCCTGACCTCTGAAGTGCTTGCAACCCTTCCCAGTTTAGTGTCATCTGCATTTTTATAAGCATATTCTCCACTCCATTATCCAAGTCATTAATGAAATATTGAATTGTACCAGACCCAGGGCTGACCCCTGAAGAAGTTCATTAGCTATACCCCCCCAGTTTGATACCAAACCATTTGTAAGTTACACTTTGAGTATTGTCTTTCAACCAATTGTGCACTCACCTTATAGTAATTTCATCTAGACCACATTTCCTTATTTGCTTATGAAAATGTCATGTGAGACTGTATCAAAAGCCTCGTTTAAATCAAGACATATCCCATCTACTGCTTCCCTACTTATTTACTAGGTCAGTAATTCTGTCAAAGAAGGACATTAGGTTGGTGTGACATGATTTGTTTTAGACAAATACATATTAGTTATTCCTTTTAATACTATACTCCCTTGAGGAGCTTAAAAATTGATTGTTTAATAATTTGTTCCAGTATCTTTTCAAGTACTGAAATAAGGCTTACCAATGTATAATTCCCTGAGTTCTTACTGTTCTCCTTTTTAAAGAAAGGTACTCCAGTCCTATATCTCACCCATCCTCAATGAGTTCTCAAAGACAATTTCTAATGGTTCCAAGATTGCTTCAGCTAGTTCCTTAAGTACCCCAGGATGAATTTCATCAGGCCCTGCCAACTTAATACATATAACTTATCTAAATATTATTTTACCTGTTCTTTCCCTATTTTGGCTTGTGTGCCTTCCTCCTTTTTGCTAATACTAATTAAGTTGAGTATCTGGTCACCATTTACCATTTTTAGTGAAGAATTAAGCAAAATAGGCATTAATCACCTCAGCCATCTTGATGGCATCAGTTACTAGCTCTCCTTCCCTGCTAAGCAGAGGACCTATGCTTTCCTGTGTCTTTCTGTTGCTCTTTATTTATTTATATTGAATTGTACCATACCCAGGGCTGACCCTTGTGGGAGCCCATTAGATACACCTTCCCAATTTGATAGCAACCTCTTAATATTGCTTTTTACATCCCTTGCTCAGAATAACTCATTATGTGTCTTAGCCTTTCTGATTTTTGTCCCTACAGGAGTGTGCTATACTTTTGTTCTCCTCCTTAGCAATTCGTCCATGTTTCCACTTTTTGATAGGATTCTTTTTTGATTTTCAGGTCATTAAATAACTCCTGATGGAGCCGTAATGGCCGCTTACTTTTCTTCCTATCTTCCATTTGCATCAGGATAGATGGCAAGTTTGCCTTTAATATTGTCTCCTTGAGACAGTTAGCTCTCCTGAACTCCTTTTTCCCTTAGTTTTTCTTCCCATGGGACCTTACCTACCAGTTCTCTGAGTCTGTTAAAGTTTGCTTTTTTTGAAGTCTATTGTCCGTATTCTGCTGCTCTCACTCCTTCCTTTACTTAGAATCATAAAATCTATCATTTCATGGTCACTTTCACCCAAATAATCTGGCTCTCTGAGCTGATGTATGAAAATATATTACGTCCTAGTCTTCTTTTTGATATCCTTGGTACTATTTTGTCGAGTTTTGACCTACAGAATTTAATTATGTATTGCACATACATATTAACAACAGCATCTCAGATTCTGTAGAGCGTTAACATGAAGCACTGTTTTATAACATGCTGCCAACAATCTTCTGATCTGAAAAGATGTAATATATTGCTTATACTATGAGAAAATTCAGCTGTACTGTTGCGAATAACAGGTAAAATACTTTACCTTGTAACTCTATCAGAAACAGACAAATGATTGTGGGTAAATTCTCTGGGAAGTGTATTTTGCAAATAATAAAATGAGTAGCCTCATTTTTTTTGTTTGTCATTTTTGCAATATTGTATAGTTTGCCAGTGTAAAAGTTGTAAGATATATAACACTTTAATGAATCAAGCCATTAGAGTACACAGATAAGCAGCGTGCATACAGTAAATATAGTGCTATGTTCTGCTGCATTCAAAATACAGGTTGAGTGCTATGTTCTGCTGCATTCAAAATACAGGTTGAATTTACTAATGTAGTATTGCAGTCATTAATTGTGAATCACCATGCTGAAGTGAGGCAGGAACCAAAGCCTTATCAAGTATGCCAGATTCTAACACCCAGACATTGCAAGGTCTGCTGTTATGATGGACTACCTGAGCTGATAACACATGGAATTATCTAAACAACATTTGCATATTTGTGTAATTATTTCCTAAGGTTAATTAGCTCATGCAAAGCAGCTTGCCCTTTGAGACTGCTCATGGTGACAGGTTCACATATTTCTTGTTCCAGTGCCAAATTTTACAGATTTTTTCCAGCTAACCTGTTGCTGAAAAGTTACAAATCCAGCAATGTGTTCTGTGCCCTGAGTAACTATAATTTTCATAGGGGTTGAGGCAGCTCAGAACCAGGCCCAGATAACTAACACTCAGCTACTTTTAATCAATCTTAATCGTGTTCAGAGAAGAGCAAATCAAATCAATTTTAAGTTTATGTAATAGTTCTCTCTTTTTCTTGTTGATTTTTTTAAGCTAAGTAATTTAGTTTCCCTAATTTTTTCTACAGGAGAGAAATATATACAACATATCACACACTACTAAATTATTTTAAAATAGTCTCATGTAAAGTAAATTCAATAATACTGTATTTATCGAGTTATCGTTCATCCTAGGATCTCAAAGCCTTGTTATACCTCTGTGAGCTAATGTACTCAGACAGAGCATACATGTTAAATATACAGGAAGTGAGTTACACTTTGAGTCATTAGCAGAGGTGTGGGAAGAACCCAGAAGTCATGTCTCATGATCTTGCTTTAAACATGAGACAATACTCTTTCCCTCTAAGCAGAAAATTTTATTATTAATTAATTATTAATTATTATTATTAAAAATTTCTTCCCTGTTGCCTGAACTCAAAATTTGTTGGGATAAACTTTTATAAAGAGCAATTCACCTAATTCTACTGACAACCAATAAATAAAAATATAAAAAGAGATTAAGGAAATATTCATTTGAAGATGACCATGTGGATATTACCTCGAAAATTAGCAGCTTGCCATTAAAGAGATAGTGTTGAAAGAGTGTTTCATTTGTGACGAGTTAACACACACATACTCACGTTTTACAAAAAGATGATATCTTAAACAAAACAAAAACAAAACAACCCAACTCAAATGTTAAATGTTAAAATGTCTGGAATGAACAGAGGTATACACTCCATTAACTCATTTTACCTGACACAAACCACCAATTACATTTAATTTAACCTCCTCAAATTCATAGAAATATATGCATTTAACACAACAACAAATTACTAGGATTTTACTAGAAATTGGTTCTTTGAATAGGAATTGGGATTTTCAAACCGTAAGTAATTTGTTATTTTGATATGTATTTGAAAATGTGGGAGTCACAGATGCTAAAGGAAAAAGAAGGGGGAAAATGTTATATGCTTGGGGTGGGATTTTCATAAGCACTCAGTGTTGGCCTACCTCTGCTCCCATTGAAGTCAGTGGGAGCTTTGCCATTGACTCTAATGCTCTCAGAGTCACATCCTGTTCTGAGCCCTTTTGAAAACCCCACAACTTAAGGTTTTATGTCTAGAAAATGCTAAGCATTTAAGTTTACTTAAGATGGGAATCTCTTCTTTTTCCTGTCCCTCTCCATCTCTTCTACTCAGTTCACTGCATCCTCCTTCATTTCCTCTAGTCTTCTGCAACTCTGCACTGCCCACCTTTGCTCCCTGGTCCCCTGCACATACACTTCATCCCACTTTCTTGTTGTACCAGTGTCCTGTCTCTCAGAGCCCTCAACTTGAAGACCAAGTAGTACATCTACAACACCAAGTTGCCACCCTCAGTCCACTGCATTCCCTCCCTTCATCATGCCCTTTCCCAGATGCCGACCTGCTCTTTCCTTTTCATCTCCTACCACTACTAATCCATGTCTATCAGCAGCAGCTCCATTTATAACGTTTTAAAAATTAATTTGAAACCCTGGTTGCAAACACCTGAAACTAACTTGGGGCCCGGGTGGTGACAATGGCAGAAATCTCACTTGAGGCAAGAAGGCTGCAGCAAGAAACAACCAAAAATGGGGGGAAAGCAAAGGAAAAAGGGAGCAAAATACTCTGCCTAACCACTTTAAACCACATGACCACCTGTGCAAAGTATCTCCAACCATTTCACTGCACAGGGAGTCTGTAAATGTAGCCACTGGAGTCCCTTACCAGCACTCTTGCATGTCACACCTTATTAAAGTCAGAGAGCTGCCAACTCTCACAGTAGTATTATGTTTTTAAAAGTTTGTTTTTTTCCAGATTTCTTTTGCAAATGTTTGCCCCTATGTAAAATGGCCACCATTTCCTGTTACTTTCATTATAACAGGAGCCAGGTTGGCCCGAGCTAAAATGGTCACCATCAGCAGTGACTTGTAATGAAGACCTAATGGGGTTAATCTCAACTAATTAAATCCTCTCTCCTTTTATTTTTAATTAAACTAAAATCTTTGTGGCAGATACCTTCCCCACCCCCAATCCCTTTCTCTCCAGCACCACAATGGAGAGAACAGAAGCAGGTGGGTGAGGGAAGAAGATGCTGGCAGCATTTGGGCCAGTTAGTGCAGCCCCATAAAGTTCAATCAGGGGAGGGAGGCAATGGAAGTATATAGAACCTTCCTTACAGAAGCACCACAGAGAGAAGTCTGGGGAGAGAGGGACTGGGGGGGTCTCCTAAGAGAACTACTCCCTCCACTGCAAGTATGAATATATGAACAATGCTGATATCAGAGCATGCTGGCCGGCTGCCTTTTCAATCCTCTCAGAGGCAGAAACAGTGTAGCCCAAGAGATGATGCATGAGGCACAGCTCCACGCCCATCTGAGAAACTGTACAGGAAACCCAACATGGGAAAAAGCTGAGGCAAAAGGATTGGGAAGCCGGCCAGCCTGTGATTCTAAGAAGGCAGCAGGAAGACCAAGGTGGAATGGGAGGGCAAGGGGAGGAGAGGAGCCTGTGATCTTCTGAGGGATAAAAGAGAGATGGAGAGGGGTATAACCATCATATACTACTATTTCTCTTCAGCATAGCCTGGCCAGCCAAAGAAAAAAATTTGAAGTTTCTAGAACTTTACAAAATATTCCAAAAAAGACTTTAAAACACCATAACTTTGTAACTTCTTTTCTGATTTTTAACCAAACTTCCTAGAAAATCCTAACCCTTAGAATTTCAGGAAGACCTTTCTTTTTTTTTTTTCAGGAAGCTGAGAAGGGAGTAGAAAATTGCACGTATAGTGGGAAGGTAGATTCAGCCTTAATAATGGAGTGGGTATTGCTGCTCCATAATAGAGATATGTAGGGAAAATAGAGAATGATGGGATGGGGTAGCATTTGTGGCACTCTGAAATAAGTGGATTTTCAGTAGGCAGAGCACTGGGATATTCCAGGCAATGGGAACAGCATGGAAGAAAGTAGGAGATGGGAGAGAAAGAAGAAAACAGGGAGTGGTGAGACTAGTGGTGGAGCAAAGTAGTCCTGGTGGAATGTAATGAAAGAAGTGCAGAAATGCATGTGGGGTCAAGCGTGTTATGACCCATAAAAATGAAAACAAGCAATAAAAATTTGATGTAGCAGGTGAAGAAGATGCATGTAGAAGGTCTTAAAGCGAAGAATGATAAAGACTGAGTGGCAGGTTAGGAAGATGACTTTAGCTGTTGCATTTTGAATGAAATGGCGGCTACAAGAGGAGAGAGGCCTCTGCTTGAAGTGTCTGTGTAACTTCTGACGTATCTTATTTGTAAAATGAGTGAATCATAGAGGCCTTTCCCATAATGTAAGAGTATGAGGCTCTGAAATGCAGAGAAATATTAATGGCAGCTAACAGAAGGAGTTGCAACTAGAACTCAGTCTTCTTACTTGCAGTTCAATGTACATTCCTTTAGGCTACAGGTAGCCCTAACCTCAAAATACATGGCATTTTACCACACAGGTAAAACAGGCACAGCAGACATGATAAATGCATGGGTTTCATGTGTGATGTCTGACACCTGGCAGATCTGAGCTGGAATCTAAAATTATTCCTGAATTATGAGTTTGGAGACTGAGAATGTTGGCATTGTTCACATTAATACAGAACAGAAGAAGAGATGGTTTGAGAGGGAGTGAACTCAGATTTTGCCATGCTGTGAACTTTGAGATTAAATAGTTTTGTGAGCTTTGAAGCAACAAGCTTCTGACAATTAAGGACTGATTATTAAGAAAATCTTGTCAATTCTTCCTGGTTCAGAAAGGTGGCTGTAGAGAGCAATAAAATCAGAAGGAAATAAGGAAAACAAGAATTCCATTTCACAAAAAATGTGGAAGTTTTGACATTTGGGTTCATTGTACAATAAATGAAAACTAGACCTTTCAAAATTTTTCTTAAAAAATGAAAGAGAAAGAGAAACTCCTACTCTTGAATAGCTAATAGCCCAATGTTCAGGGAACTCACCTGAAATGTGGGACACCCATGTTCAAATCCAGGGCCTGAATCAGTGAGAGCAGGAATTTGATGCTCCGTCTTTCACATTCCAGGTAAATGTCCTAATCATTATGCTATTGACCATTATGGAGTGGGTCTCTTCCTTTCCTCTCTCACCATTCTGGACCTGTGAAAACCTTCCTAATAAAATTTTTATCAAAACCAATAAATTTCCATTCAGTGTTTGTTTTGACAAATTGGCATTTTCTGCCACAAAAATATGAAAAAAAAAAAAAAAGAGCTTGTCAAAGAATTCCCAACCAGCTCAGTTGGTTGGTTGTGCAATTTTGTTGGTTTTTTCCACTTTTTATATTAAATAATTTTGTATTTGTATTGATAAGCATAGTACAAATAGTTTTTCAAAACAACAAAATGCAGCAGTAGAGCAGGAAATAGGTGGATACTCAGGTCTCCAGTAGTGTGAAAGGATAATGTCAAAAATAGGTGATTCAATTTTTATTGCACAATATACGAGGGTCGTTCAAAACGTTCTAAGCCTCACCCAGAAAGAAGAGCCATAGCTGAACATTTTTGTTGTTGTAACACACTACCACTTCTTATAAAACTAGAAAAACTAATACAGATTTCTGTTTTAATTTCTGTGCCGGTGAGGCCTATACAAAGGTGAAGGGTAGTGCGACAAATCTAAAAATGGACAAAACAGAGGCCCGAGCAGTCATAAAGTATCTGCAAAAGAAAGGTATGACACCCAAGGAAATCCATGAGGACATGGTACAGACACTTGCTGAAGACTCCCCTTCCTATGCAACTGTGAAGAAGTGAGCTGCTGAATTCAAGCAGGGCAGGGTGAGCACAGAAGATGACCCTCGGTCAGGTCGTCCAAAAACCTCAACCACTGATGATCAAGTTGATGCCATTCACCGTATGGTTTTGGATGACAGACGTCTTACTGTCCAGCAGGTAGCTAAGTCCATAGGCATTAGTTCTGGTTCAGTTCACACTGTTTTAACTGAGATCTTGGTGATGAGCAAGCTGTCTGCAAGATGGGTCCCAAGAATGCTGACGCCAGAGCAGAAGCTGCAAAGAGTTGACATTTCCAGGACACTTCTGACTCTCTTCCAGGCTGACCCCGAGAATTTCCACCGCAGATTAGTAACTCAAGATGAAACCTGGGTTCATCACTTCGAACCTGAATCAAAGATTCAAAGCAAACAGTGGAAACACCCTGGTTCTCCACCCCCGAAGAAGTTCAAGCGGGCAACGTCTGTTGACAAGGTGATGGCTTCTGTTTTTTGGGATTCTGAAGGCATAATCATGATAGACTACTTGGAAAATGGAAAAACTATTAATGGACAGTACTATGCATCAGAATTAACACAACTGAAGGAAGCAATCAAGTCGAAACGCAGAGGGAAGCTGAGGGCAGGTGTGCTCTTGCTCCAGGATAACGCGCCCGTACACTCTGCTCAGGTTGCAATAGCTGAAGCAGCCAACTGTGACTTTGAATTGCTACCCCATCCCCCTTACTCACCAGATTTAGCTCCATCTGACTTCTACCTGTTTCCTAAACTCAAATCCCACCTACGTGGTCACCATTTTGGAAACAATAATGAGGTCATATGTGCTGTGGAGGAGTTTTTGGAGGACCAGGACGCCACCTTCTTCCGTGATGGGATTTCAATGCTTGAGCATCATTGGACCAAGTGCATTGATGTCAAGGGGGACTATATAGAAAAATTGTGAAAAACTGTCTTGTTTCTGCAACTCCTTCTGGGTGAGGCTGAGAACTTTTTGGACCCTCGTAAGACAACTTGATTTCCAATCCAAATGTTAGTAGTCCTCTCACAATAAAAAATGCTCTCCCCCAAGTACTTTATATTAAATAAAATATACCTATTCAGTAAAAATGTGTGTGCTCTTTCCAAATGTCACTACACCATGTGCTGCTACAGGTCATATGCAATGCTATCAAACAGTAACCAACTAGCTTTGCAGAAAAAGGATTTGAATTACTGTCTTTGCCAACATAAATGGTTAATCTATTTTCTGTGTTCCATATTTTGACTTCCTCACCCACATCCCTAGGACATGAGTTCTCCCCATTTCCCACCACTTTTGCAATCATACACTGCTTCACATTGCATCCCACTTTTCTCACCACAGACAAAAGCTGGTCTTTCTCCAATGGTGAGGGATCACGTTCAGGAAATAAAATCCAGGGCAAGATTTTGTGTGTGAGAGAGAAGAGGGGCATTGGGCCATCAGAATGACGCACTTTTTCCTCATATATCCTACCTGCCATAATACTGGTTGCAAAATTATACAACTAACTTCAAGTCAGAAAGGCTAAGAAGAGCTCTCATAGGAGCTTAGTAAATACTGCTCCTGATCAGCTAGCAAGGGTCACTATTAAACATGAAATTTGCTCTACCCTGCTTCCTGAGAACTGAGTTTGCCTCATCCATAGTGCTTCTATGTCCTCTGCTTAGTGAGAGACTGAACCTGGAATTCAAATCCATATCTCCAACTTTTAGACCACAAAGCCTGCCCTAATTTATAGTATCTTAACAGGTGAACAATGACTTAAAATCAAGGAGTGAAACTGTCAATGCCTACAGCCACTTTTCATAACCCATTCTTAGCAGAGATGCTAATGGTCTCATCTGCATTCTAATCATATTTGGCCCAATATATTTAAATTTCAGCAATTTCATAAGAGGCCTTCATAAAGTTTCTACAGTCAGAACCCCTCATAAATTACAAGATTAGAGTATGTTAACAAAATATTCTCATAAGAGGGGAAAATTCCTGATTTTGCATTTTAATGAAAATATGGAACATTTTGAAAGCCAGGCTCAAGTTTTGGGTAAAAAGAAATATGGGTAACTTTTACAACAGCCCCTTCCTGATCTGTTTTTGACCAAGATCAAAAATATTAAAGGCATCTTGCAGAGAAATGGTGACATTTTGCCTGTGACACAGTAACACAAGTATTGCCTTAAGGTAGCAGGTTAGTGGTCTTTCTAACTCGGTATCTGTTCTCTTTCACTGACCAATACTTCATGCCTCAGTAACCCTTACAATACACTTTGTAAACTGGGTAATGTGATAATGGTGGTAGTAGTGGTGGCTGAGGGGTGTGGGAAGGGCTTTTTCCAAATTCCACAGGTGATCAGTTTACAGTCGAAAGCATGAGGGCTGATATGTCTCGTAGCTTCCTGATCTAGTTAATGTAGCAGCAAATGTTTTTCATGTTCTGAAATCCTCAATGATTTCATGCAACAATGAACTTCTCATTCACCAGGTGAAAAGAGTATTTCTCATCTAAATTTCTTGGTTTCAGTTTTCTTGACTACTGTATCCCCTTATTTTTACATTATGAAATGGGGTAAATTGAAAATTTCTCCCGCACACTATTCTAACTACAATGATAATCTGAAGGCTTTTCCTGTTTATAAGATAACAATTCTATCTTATATTACATAAACTGAGGTTTAAGTGTTGTAGAGCAAAAAATCTCCATGGTCAAAGGCTGTGTTTGTCAGCCATGGGGTGGCTGGATGGAGAGATGGTGTTGTTCCTAGTAGAGCAGAAATGGGCAGCCTGTGGTTGCATATGCCACCTTAACTACCCAAGACTTCTCCTTGCTTGGTCTGAGTAATTTATTTAGTCATTTGGGACTGTGGCCACGGTGTGCATGTACCCTAGACAATATATATTGTTTCTGCCCCAACAGGCGAGCCAGGCTGTTGTCCCAGAATAACTGCAATATATTTCTGTTTATATTGTGTTTCCAAACTGCATTGGGAGATAAAACTCCAAATCTAGTTACCCAATAACCAATAACCTACATACAATTGGTAGCCAATAAAATAACCTACATACTAATACAATACAAATATGACAGTTATTTATTCTGGAGACAAGAACATTGCTGAGTCATAGGTAGGAAAGAAGGGTGTAGGGGAGCAGAATAGGAGGAAGGAGGGAAATGAATCAAAGGAAGTTTTAAATTTTTTACTATATACGCCATTTCCCTTTTTTCTTCTCTCTCTCTCTCGTTCTTTTTTTTTTTTTTTTTTTTTTTTTTTTTTTGAGTTCAACAATCCCATGATCTTTCCTTTTTGGTAATTTTCCCTTTCTCTCACATAATTTGTATGGTTTTCCTGTTTCACTTGAAGGGGGTGGGAAACTGCAGCAGCATCTTTGTTGCTGGCAGACAGCTTAAAAAATTCTGACTACACGAGCCAGCGAAAGCAGAGGTACAATAATAATAGTTAATCAGAGCAGGGAGATTTGCATATTCATAATATGATTATTGATAAATAACTGTACAGTTAGTATGCAAATACCTGCACTATGATTCACTAATAATGGTTGTCGGCCAATCTGAGCACAGGGATTGATACACTGTATGTTATTGAGAAATAACTGTAAAGTGATTATGCAAATCAGATACCCAAAGCCAGAGTACAAGGAATTGCTTAACCGGTAAAAATTCTGACTAGTTAAGACACTTGCATTTCAATACAATATTTGTTATTTTACATATCTTTTTCACATCCCCTTTTCCTCTTCTGTTTTCAAACTAAATAATCCCAAGGCTTTACATTGAACCCACAATATATTTTTGTCAGATATATTGTAACATTTGTAACTATGACCAAGGATTGCCTCTTATAGCTGAAGTAATTTGAACAAAAAAAACATTTCCAAAAACAGTCATCTTTTACATGTGCAGCTATCTTTCTTACCTGTCACATTTCTGGCAGTTAATAGATTAATCATGGTTCTAAGTAAATCAAAACTAATGCTGATATGTAAAACTTTTACAAATAGAATCTATTCATGTGAAACAAATAATGATTATTCTAAGATTGTCTTACTGGTTACAGGAGATTTTTCTAAACATTTAAAAACCCAACAATTTCTCTTGATATTAATATATTTATAACATTAAAAAACTCATAATGGAAATCATGCAGAAGTGTTATTTTTCGATTTCCTAAAGTACTTGAAGTATGTGTTACTTTCCAGTTCTTTCAATCTGTTTATATGTTATAATGAGAAACAGGACATTTTTGAACCATGCTATTGCAAGAAAAATAGACTTTTGGCCAAGAAAAATGCAGATTTCCCACCACAGGAAACAATGAATCTAACAAACTTCAACACATTTAGGTAAAACAACAACTTAGTATTTTCATTAACAGTTTTCATTTCAGAACAAAGCTAGGCTGCAATGTCTCTGTTCCACAGTTTATATCCGTTACGTGAATTAAACTAAATAGAATGGCTTCACCATATATTTTTCTTCCTGACATTTTTGTCTCTACGTATTATATGCAGTCTGAATTATTTAAATAAAAGAAAGATTTAAGATGCTCAAAGCTATTTGATTTTTTTATAATAAAAAAACAGATACGTTCTCAGAGTATGCATTTTAAATAAACTGACAAAGTACTTATTTAACTTGGTATTGTAAAGTTTTTCTGAAATATGCCTTATTACTGGATCTTGGTCTCTTAGAATTAGTTGTGTTTCAAGTAATTGTCAATAGCTTCTTAAATAATTACCCAGATTAAAGATAGACACAATCTAAACTCTCAGATATGTATATCTATCAGTTTCTGTTTTAAAAAAGGACTAAATTAGAGCCCTGAATCCAAAAACATCATTTTTTGGTTAGTTCAGATTTAATTCTGGATCTGAATTTTGCTGTTCAGGCCCATCTCTAATACATAATCATTTTTTCATAGCAAACAATAGATCCAGGTCACAAATTATATGAAATAGCTTTTAAAGTTAAGTAACATCAAAAGAACTTCAGGACACAGGTATTTTAGTTAGGAATTGAACTCTGTGATTTCATCATGTCCACTGATTTCTTAGGTTACATTCCTTCTTGTTGGGTTCAGCGAAAAAGGATTCTTATATAATATAAGATTATCAGGGGTAGACCATCACACTGTGACTGTGCTGTGGTCGAGCTAACCTGACAATATTTGTTGGTGCATTGTTTCAAATCAATAACTAATTAACAAAATACAAAAAGAAGTTACACTGTTTCTGAGGCTCCTTGTTGAAAATGACTTTTGGTTGCACATGGGCAGAAAGGTCGCTTTTATGACATCTTCACAAGTCTTCAACATCTTGCCACTGTCAGATTAAATTACTTTTAGCAATTAATTGTCGTAAATTAAAACAGAAGCACATTTGTTACAGCAGGTTGTCATAATGACATGGTGAGTAGTTGTTCTGATATGAATTTCTTCCACTGACCCTCTATCATATCTTAATTTTTTTGGTTGACCTAACTGGAAGATTGGGAGCAAATCTTCTAACTCAAGCGGCACAGGCCAAACCTTTGGGGTCTTTCTGGGATTACATACTGAAGAATAACTGAAAGGAAATTCCACAGATATATAAAATACCAGTAGTTAATATTTTTAAAACTATATTCAATCTATGAGCGAAAGAGCAAAAAACAAAAACAACACCCCTTCCCCAAATCTTAAAACCCTATAATGACATAGCTAGCATTATTGTCAAATAACAAAGGTTTAATTAATCTCATTTTTAGACTTCTTTAACCAACTTTGTTTATTTCATATGTGCCTTAACACAGAAGCTTAAACAGATTTAACATGTGGAACCAACACATTCAAAATAATACTGTTTCCTTTTGTGAGGTTTAGATTCTATGTTAATAAACTATTCTACAATCCAAGTCCATTTTGTTCAACTTCTCATTATTATAATGGGTGCAAATTGTCACTACCATAGTTAATATTCAGCCAGTATTTCTGTTACGAAAATCTATGTTTATATATATAACTTGGCTGTAATAATTTGCACCACGCTAACATTTAATAGATAAAATCCCAACCAAAGAATCCATTTATTTAATAAATGTTAAAGCATGTTCCAGCCTTCTGATGGGGCTTTACTATTCCAGCACTTTTCCAGGAGCTCCCAGAAGAGATCCAGTTCACTCCAACCACTCAACGGTGATATGACTTCCTGTGACACTTCAGATTGGTTTAGGTTATCCCATCTGTTCACTTAACACAATGGGCCTATCCTTGTTACCCTTCTGGTAAATTGGAAAAGCCACTGTTCTGGTGATTGGCAAAGGTAAAATGTATATTTCATTAAAGTTTTTCCCCTCCTTTTATCGTGCATTCAAATATTCTGTATGTTTAACAACTTGTCTTTGTCACAAATAATCTTTTAGGCCTGCATCTGAAATGGCTAATTTAATACTCTCTGTTAGGGATTAGTAGTGATGTCTGTTGGAACATCAGGTACGGGGTGATGATTCAAGGCCTTCTAAATCAGTATACAGGGTAAGGTGTAAGGGTAAGGTTCTAAATCTTACCTACAGGGTAAGGTGTTAATAAAGTTGCAGCCTATTTTCTTCAAATATGACTATCTTCATTTGGTTGCCAAACAGTCAATTTGGATGTATTAGAGTGTTGTTTTTTGGTTGTTTTTTTTTTTAACTCCTGGAACTGAAAAATTGCTTTGAAGTTTAAAAGGAAAGTTTGGAGACTTACATTAACAATGTGGACTAGATCCTTTTTGCTGGAGAGGTAATGGAGAATGGGGAGGAAGGGACATATGGACACTTTTTGTACCCTGCAATGAAACTTAAAGCACAATATGCTAAGCCATATTCTAAGACTTTTACTGCACTGTAGATTGTCCCTGTGGTGAGTTAGTATGTGGCAATCAGGTGTGCTGTAAATTCACACCCTGTCTGGCTGCACACTACTTCACTGAGTAGACAAGTCCTTTTTTCCCTGATTGGCTGAGCCTACCAGTGTAAATGAGAAAACCAGCCAGGTATTCAGAGGGGGAAATTCACCCCTATGCACAGAGCCCACACAAGACCTATACACAACTTACACTGCTTTGAAGACTTTAATGGCACTTAAGTGGTACGCAGCTTTATGCTGGCCCTCTGCAGGAGGGCAATTTCTCCCAGAGACAGGATGTGATTTTAGATGAGCTTTGTAACTGAAGTATCATCAAACAACAGTTTTTAAAAAATCATTCTTAAAATATGTAATGTGACAGTTCCCTGAACTTAGCGCACGACTTGCAGAGGTATAGCCTACAAAGGAGAGCAACTTTAAAACACATTAGGAACTCCACAATACCTGCTGGTAGGTGATGCTAAGGCAATGCATTAAATCTGAGCCATCTCCATGCCATATCTTTTCCCTGACTTCTTTTTTGAGATATTGGTCTCCTACAGCCATTCCCGCAAAGTTGGGGTGGCAGCCACTTTCTGCTACTGCAGCCTCCCTTATGGGCCTCTGGCAGAGATGAATTTAACTCAGTTGCTATATCTGTATGTAGCTAGGGAGTTTGCCGAAAAGAATGTTATTTCATGTTGCAACGTACTGTGTTCTCTGTTAGATCACACCAACAAAGCAGCAGTTGAAGCCTATGACAGTTTTATTTCTCAACATGTCTGTCTATCAATACCTACCATTAATATCAGAAAACTGTAATAATTTGTAAAATGCCCCACTTTAGTGCTGAAGTGCATACGCTAGAGTACATTTAGAAATATTAAAAGTTCACCCTCTAAAAGCTAAACAAATAAAACCAGTCATTTGGCCAGTTCAAGAAAGGAAAGGGAACAGAACAGGTAAAAGGACATAATGAACACAGAGACAACAGTCAATCTTTAAAGAGCTTCAGGAGGTCTTTCTAAAAGTGGGCTCAAATGGTCTGAGCAGATTCCATGCATTAAGACCCATCACAATAAAAGCTGAATTGCCCACTTAATACCAATAATGAGATTCCTAAACAGTGAGTAGTGTCTGAAAGCAGGCCAAGATTCAAAGAGGATATCTCAAATATAGTTAGGGCCTTCACCATTAAAGGCTTTAAAAATAAGCCCATCCCTTTCTAGGCAGCCAGTGTAAATAACACAGAAATAAATTATATGATCATGGTACCTCCTGTCACTAAACATATTCATTTTGGTAGCAAGAGAGAAGTCCTTCTAAAAAAGAATTACAGTAACTAAGACTCACAAGTACATTCTGCAGTGGGGAATAAATTAGTGAACAGATTTATTATGGGATAAATAAGGCCACAGACTGGGTTAATTATAGAATTTGAAACACAGCTTTCTGTGGTAAAAGTGTGGTCAAAAGTAACACCAAAGTTCTTTATTTATGTGACTCATTAACTTCAAAAGATGGCCCACAGTAAACAAGAATATGAAGAGAAAGAAATATCTTTAAGGCTTCTGTTTTACTAGGGCTGATGACGAGGTAGCTCTGCCATATCCAAATGGCAATGTCTTCCAGACATTTCTCTAGAGCGCAGACTGAACTTGCAGAGTCCATGAGACCAGAGATATACAACAGGAGTATAGAATCATGGAATATTAGGGTTGGAAGGGACCCCAGGAGGTCATCTAGTCCAGCTCCAACTAAATCATCCCAGTCAGGGCTTTATCAAGCTGGGACTTAAAGATGTCTAAGGATGGAGATTCCACCACCTCCCTAGGTAACCCCATTCCAGTGCTTCACCACCCTCTTAGTGAAAAAGTTTTCCCTAATATCCAACCTAGACCTCCCCCACTGCAACCTGAGACCATTGCTCCTAGTTCTGCCACCATTGAGAACAGCCTAGCCAATGAGAGATACTAAGGGCAGGCAGCCATGCAGGGAAGGACCATTTCCTACCCAAAGAAGAAACAGCATAATGCAAATAGAAATGGATTCCTACCTTTTCCTCTCTTTGCATCACTCCACTGGTTCCCTCTTCTCCACCATAAACTACTAATCTTTGTTTTTAAGGCCCTTTGCCAATGACAGATTAAAAAATGTTGGGGCCCGATGCCCTATGGCAGTTAGGGGCCCCCTCATCTTCCCCAGTCCAGGGGGGTCTGGGGCCTAGCCCTGGGGATTCTAGGCTGCAGGACAGTCAAGTCCTGTCACAAGGAGTGGGAGGCCCTTTGGAGGGGAAGGTCTGTATGGGGGGTGTCAGTTCTTGTCCCAGAAAAGTAGGAAGCCTTGGGGAGGTGGCTTGGAAACTGAGCCCACCCTGTAATGATTTCTGTCCTGTGGGGCTGGCTGAGCTCCCTGCTCTGGTCTGGCTCTAAACACAGGATGCAAGAGCGCCCCCCCCCCACAATGCTCTGCCCCGATTTTGGGAATGGGGTTTGTGTGTGTGTGTGTACGTGTGCGTGCATGTGAATATTCCCTCTTTCCCCCTCCTGAGTGCATATTGGTTAAGCTGGTTAATCCCTTTACTTTATATGACACATTGACCCCTCACCTCCATTAAGTTAATGGTGCTAGCCTTCATTGTCCAGTTGTTAAATTTTCAACAAACACCTTCATGCTTTATGCCTAACCACACCTCATGCATATAAGGAGATTCCTGTAAAAATCCACACAGCCACCTCATTGCCTGCCTTCAAATCCCTCCTTAAAACTTTCCTCAATGCACTGCCTGAAAAATTCACCAGTGGTTGGCAGCTGGCATGCTGTGACCACTGCTTCTCATGCTGACCAGTTTTTTCTCACTGTCACCTTGTGCTGCCATCTGTTGATTGTATCCATTTGTTATCTCGTATCTTATACTTAGATTGTAAATCCATGGGTCAGGAACTGTTTTTGTTATGTGTTTGTACAGTGCCTAGCACAATGGGTCCATAGTCTATAATTGGGGCCTTATTGCAATATGAAAAAAAAATCCCTTTCAACTCATGGAGTTTCACTGGCTATTAGACCTGTTGAAACATTCTGGGGCAGGGTTGCCTTTGAACCCTAGCAACTCTCTTGCATACTTCTGCATAACTGCCCCTTGTCTTTCTTTTGCTCTAGCACATGACCGGATACACTGAGGACAAAGTCTACGGGAAGGGAGGAAATTGTTAGCAAGGTTTTTAAGGGAGGCTCAGAATCCTCAGAAATGGGAACTTTGGTTAATTAGGGGATGGGATGGCCATTTGGCTATCCTGCAGATTGCTATAGTCCTGTCTGCAAGCTCTCTTTTAGCCTATGTTCCAGACTATTAAGAGCTTAATAAATAATTATAACAAAATATGTAATCCATTTTGCTTTGATCTTCATATTATACCAATAAATGATCCAAAATAATTTCAAACATTTCAGAGCAATACAAAGTACTTTGACACTGTACAAAAACAGAAGTTTTGGGACAGGACACTACCCTATTCAATCCCTCACTCAAGAGAGACACTTTTAAAGTTAAAGTATTGAACTGATACAATCTTTTGATTTTTAAAGTTGCAGCTTTAGAATTTAGAGCATTTTGATTAATCAATTAAATAGCGGTATAAAAATGTGAAACAATATTTGAATATACTGCAAAATAGTTCAGCACATTCTGATACCAAATGGAGAACCATTGCTATTATATGATATCTCAACTAGAGAAGCAACTGGGCTCCATTTGATCTTGGTGCACAATCCCCATGTTTAAATGGTAGTTTTTCAGACAGATTATGAGTTATAGCAGCACCACCACCACCTACATTTGACAAAAGCTTCAACAGCAAAGTCCGTCCACATTTCTTGAGCAACCAATTTGGTATATTTGCACTTTTGCCAAAGGTCTGAAGCAAACTAGAATTTCCCAAACAATCCCAAACTTGTGATGAATACTCTTTCCCCATAAAATCTATAAAGACGCATAATTATTAAAAGTCCCCACTATTCTGTGAGGAACTAGATCTTCATTAGCTCATTCAGTAGTTTCACTCCCAGCACTGCCATCTATTGGAAAAAACTGACTAAAATAAATTTAATCTCAGAAAATTTAAACAACTGTTTGATTATAAAGAAAATATATTTCAATTTGGATCAATAAAAAGTCAACATAGCAAGAAATGATCAAAGAATACAAACTCTCAGAAAAAGAGAGCATGTTGAATGTTATAATTAAAGTTCTAGAGAAGTATGGTTGCAAGACATTCATGCAGTTTGGAAAGAGACGCTGCTACTCATCCTTCCCACATTAAAGGATATGAAGTATTGTTGATCCAATTCAGAATTTTTTAAAGTTTTTTTTTTTTTTTTTGCATGAAGTTCAGGGACATGGACGATTATGTATGTGGGAGAGGCCTGGAAAAGCAAAAACAGAGTTTGTCTAAACCCTGAATTATTTCATTTTCTTGAGTATAGATATTGCAACAGAGAAAAAATGTAGAATGATTAACTATTCAGGAAACCACCTACACTGATTAGGTAATTGTCATAGTGCTGTATGTTAAATTATACATGTAGCACTTGGTTGTCCTGTTCTGTCCAGGTGATTCAGTGGTGATGACATAGTAATTTTATAATACCTACTGGTCCAGAATCCTGTGATATAATTTTAGTCATGATAATGCAGCAGTGTATCAGAAAACTACTATTCTATACTTAAAAGCCTATACTACTTGGCTTTTAAGAGGACATGGTAGGAGAGAACTGATAATAGTTTTACTGGGGTTATACTGAATGTAACTAAATTGATTACCATTTTTGTCAGAGGAGCTTCAAAAAACTGCATGATGGGGGCCCAATGAAAGTGACGCAATCACTGGCAACTACTGAGTAGGTAGACATTTTAAATTAAAACAGTAACAAAGAAGCCTTAAGGTTTCCCTTGATAGACTCCAGGCCTCTGTTTAGTATTGTTCCTTGTATGCTTAACGAGGAATTCAAGCTAAAAATTGGAGGCAAAGACCTCAGAGCAAATACGAAAATATGCAGCTGGTCTAAAACTCAGTAATATGTCTCTTGAGAGAAATAGGTAGATGAGAGCATATTAGCCTTGTGCTCTGCAGACTGTCCTGTCTCTCCATTCATTCCTAGATCCAATTTAAATTCTTCATCTTCGAGCCTTCAATGGGCAAGGGCCAGACTACCTTAAAAACTGCTTCTTTCACCCCACAGCATCAAGAATACTAAGATTCACAAGACAAAGAAATTGACAGTACCCAGGCCAAAGCTCTGGCACTGAAGACAAGGTATTTTTGGTGAAGGGTGACCAGCTATGGAATTCACTAAGGCAGGGTCAGAACTGAGTTCATGTCTTTTTTTCCTTCAGAGCTCAACGTAAGACACAGCACTTTTACAAAGGCCTTTCTCCTCAACAGAGGCAGCAATAAGCTGATTGACAAGTTAAATCTCTTCTGAAGGAGACCAATGATTTTAAAAAAAAGTTGAATGATGAGAACATCCAGAGTTAATTAGAAAGGATTAAACAATAAAGAATTAGAGGAGATATAAACCCTTATGATTCAAGTTAAAGTCAACCTCTAACTTAAGTGGTTAGGAAGAAACTTTCTCTCTTGGCAGGTGATTCTATAATTGGCCATGTCAGGGCTTCCTGCACTTCTCTCTGATGCATTTGATAATGGCCACTGCTGCATCCTGGTTACTGGACTGGATGGACCACTGGTTTGATCTGTTATGACAATTCCTGTGTTCCAAAAGCTGAAATTTGTTTTCAAATTAAATGTGCCTTTTTCAATTTTGCACTGTGTTCTCTGTGGTACATGTTATGAAAATGGGGAGGCTTGCTGACATCCTGGAATTTACTGTATCATATGCACCAGTTCTCAGGAAGCTTGCCTGCATGCATTCTTTTCTTACCACTGAACAAATGCTGTCAACCTGCAGATGCCAAGGGCACAGCTACTGTCCAGCCCCTCTAATTTTTTTAAAATAAATGAATATGTGAAAGAAAGAATAATTTTTTAGAATCTCAATGAAGTATGGGTATGTTTATTACTGGGAAATCCACTTCTATATCTGGATCCCTCAATTTAAAACAGTTGGATAGATGGTTTCTTTTGGCATGACAGGTGAATAGCGCTTGCCTCTGGAGACTGACACCAGTAAATCACAACCCCCAATCAAAGTTTTTCACAGCAGAGTAAATTCAGATTAAAACTGTTTTCCTGATATATTTACACTGTTTCTTGTGATCCAGCACTGCTGAATTTTAAGTGGCAATCCCCAAACTTTGGAAGTTCACAACAGCATTATAAAGCCAAAAGTAATTTTCACTAATAAGGACTTAGAAAAAGAAGATTTGCAGTGAAGAGATTTACAGGTGGCAGTTTTTAAAATTTGGTAATGGGATAGCCCATTTTACCACAGACCAGTTCAGATTTGAGCCTATTTAGAGCTAGATTGGGTCTTAAACATTAATAGGTGCATTTGGGGAGAGAAGGAAAGGGTTGCATGGCAACTGGAGCATTCAGGAGAAATCCTAACAAACAGAATTCCTTATGGGGGCTCCCAGGTACAGCACACTAATTTATTTGCTGCACCACCCTGGTAAAGCGTGTACAGCATACTTTCCTGTGCTCCTTGTCAAAACCTACCTGCCTTGTACAGGCCAAATATTATTGAGCTGACCTTGCCTCAGACCTCACTATTTTCATTAGCACCCTGTCCAGAATAGAAAAAGGGCAAAAAGATAAATGGCAGGAACCTCCACTGAGCTACCTAGACAATGAGAAGATTAAGACTTTAGCTTTTAATGTGGATGGCCATTAGGCCTCATTTAGGGAGTCCATCACTTCAGCATATAAGGAACAATATATACATACATATAAGGTCAGCATAGAAGGAACAATAAATAGTGATATACTTCTCCACTAGTGGATTTTGTATCTGGCTGTGGACCAGCTAATCCACCCTAAAGCCCAACCATCTTGCAATCTGAATGGCTGCAAAGTGAGGAGATTTCTCTAGGTCCAAAGAAAGATATAGGAGACCTAGGCTGCTCCTGCTCCTTAGTCTGCTTCCTCCCAGTTGTTGATATAGGGAAATTACAGTCATGCTACTGGTTTGATCTCTAGCCAAGTATTTTCAAAGTGCCAATCAGCATAGTATGTAGGCTTCTCACAACTTTTCCTTCAGGTGATGGACAAAGTGGCAGAAAGCGCTATGGTCTCCAAACGACCTCTCTTGGATCCATCAACACTGTGCCACATTGTGGCCAAAACACACATTCCCCATCTTGTCAGAATTATGTCAGTTAATATCCCCATCCCAGAGGGATGTCAATGAGGAACTTTGGCAAATCTTTTCATCCTGCAGCTATCAAGTGAAAAAAGACTTGAAGACGTTGATTTAATTACAGGTGCATGAGATAGTTCCACTCCTGAGGCAACCTGTGCTGAAAAGCCAGAGTAAAAGCTAGCCCTAGGAGCTACTTCTATGCAAGCTGTCTTTTTCCCAGTACCCAAAGAATTGCCCACACTATGACCGAGATCAATTATACAAACATGCAGGTTTGAACATTTAGCTTCACTATTTCTTGTTCATATCTACGAATTTAAAAACCTACTCCCAAACAGACCATTAGAGGGAAAGCAGGAGATTTTGGCCTTGTTTATGTTGAATCTCACATGCTTCCAAAAGCAACTGAAGGCTGCTTACTTCATGGTCCACATCCCTACCTGATTTCACCCTGATTAATTAACTGATAAATTACAGATAGATGAAGAGATCATTTCTCTAGATGGCAGGGCCAGGACACCAATACCTTGTTGACGTGCAAGGAGCGATGACCCAGATTAAGAGGAGAACCCTAAATTGCCATGATTGCTCAGTGCAAAGAATCCCCACAGGAGCAATTTTGAACTGTTGAAGACTGAACAGAAGAACTGAAGTTTTGCGTTCTGCTGATATTGTCCCGGGTGGAGTTACAGAGCACCATTCATTGACCAAAGCTGAGCTTCTTTTGCTATCTTACATCTTATTTAAAATCATATTTTACCAGAATTGCGCACATTGCAAAGCTAAGTGGCATAGAATCAGCATTGTGGCTCTATAGCAACCCACTCATGGTCCTTAGCATAGGCAGGTATGTTGGAGTGCCTTTGCACTCCAGACATCTCCAGCTGCCAAAAGGATTTTCAGGGCAATGGGCAGCCACATACAAGTTAGAGGAGATCTGAAGATGCTTTAATTTGCTTCAGGGCCTAAAATGGCCCTTGAATTGAGAGATTAAGGGTTGTAAAGGTGCTCTCCCTCTTGGATACTGTGCTGAGTATAGCTTGGCCTAATCAAAGAATCAGGCCCAAAGATGGCCAAGTCCCTATTGTAAATATAGTGTATGACTCAAAGTAAAGCAACCAATAGGTTGCTAACTTTTCATGAGACAAGTCACGTTAAGCAGTTCTAGATTGTTATGGTTAACTGGTTCCCAGCTGAGGAAATCTGTGCAAAAAGTTAAAGCCTGGTGTACAGGTGGATGTTTCCTTATGATCTCCTGTTAGGATCTTCATTTTGGACAGGTTTCCACAACAATCTGAGTCCCGAGATATATAAATGTGTGCGCAGGGAGATGGGAGGAGGAGGAGGGGTGTTTGTGCTGGGGGGATGGGCTTGCATACACTAAGTGAAAAGTTGTTATATTTATTTTGGATATCAACTGAAAGTATATTACCCTTTTGATTCTATTGATAAATGATAAAGGATACCTGTAGGGAACAATCTACACTGGAAGAGGAATGGATTAAGTGACCTAAGAGGCCTTTTCAGTCTGTAACTTCTATGGCACTATAATCAAAGATCGGCACTATCTGAATGTCAGAAGTTTGAATAATTTTATTCACCTTTGTCTTGAACGAGTGGGCCTGCTTTCTGCTGAGCCAGTTTTCTTTGTGACTGGCTCACTAAGTGCCCAGTTTTACTTAGCCTGAATCTTAAGGGAAAGGAAGGATGACTTGGATGACCTATAAGAGTGGATGGTTTTTTAGAACAACAGGAGTACTTTAGAACTCATGGTAGGAGTAGAGATGCAAGCTGATTTTTCCTTTGGAAGCTCTTACAGCTTGCCTCATGTTTTAGGAGCCTGATCTAACAAAATACATGGTTTGCCAGTGTCATGCAATGAACTGTTTGATAGCCAGGAAAGCTGGATAGCCCTGATTTATTCCTCTTCTTTGATTAGCTGCACTTGTGAAATGCAGAACAAAAGAGAGGGTACTGCAGAATAAGGAGTCAGTATCACACTTTCAGAGATGCAAAATCTTCCTCCTGTGATAATCTTCTTTTTTGATCTTCCTCTTGCTTAGGGAAAAGAAGACCAATGCAACTATTCTAGATTAGTAAATGCAAGACGCACTGTAGGAAGGAAATCTTATGACATCAATATTTATTAAAAACATAATTTCAATAGATATTGCATGTGCCAAACAGCCAATTTATGAATGATTCAATACTTTTAAATTTTAAAATATACATACCTTGATTAACTATTTAATGTATTTATAAACTGTGATATTTATAGAACGAACAGCTATGAACTTTTTCAGTTACACAGAAGTTATTGTAGGAGTCTGAAAGTTATCTGGGTCTGTGCACTCACACACTTTTTCAAAACTTTTAAGGCCTAACATTCCTAACTGGCAGACCTAAGACCACTTCAAGGGTTTATATACTCAGTTTCTTCTTAATTCTTTCACTGAGAGGCTTTCCTGTCCCACAGAAGTAGCAGAAGGTTCATTGAATAAAGAGGTATTTAAATACAGCATCACCAGTCTCATTTGTTTTAAAAATGCACTCCCCTTCCCACCAAATCACATACTTTATGCCAACTTTTCCCATGGAGCAAAAATAAGCATTATAAAAGAGGAATGATGGGTTTGTGGCTAAGACACTGGATGGGGACTTAGAAGATCTGGGTCCTAGCTCTGCCACAGACTTTTTGTGAGCTTGGGCAAATCACTTGACCTCGCAGCAGTTGCTTGTCTGCGCTTGCATGTCACTGTCTCTCTTCTGGTGGAATAAAGTAGTTTTTGTACTGAGCATGAGATGCTCTCCATTTTTAACTCTTGTCCATTACTGCACTGCAATAATATATCTTTTTCTATCATTTTTTAAAAAAACAGGTTTTTGGTTCTCTCATCCTGGCAGACAGCGATTCAGGCCACATAAGAGAGTGGTGTTTATTGCTTCCTACCTCTGGTAAAGCTGGGAGGCAGGAACCCCAATCTAGGAAAGCAGTTAAGCATGTATGTAATTTTAGGTTCATGAGTAGTCCTATGATGAAAGATACATAGATCTGGTCATGAGCCTAAAGCTAAGCACATACTTAAGTGCTTCACTGGATCAGGGCCTTACTTCTTTCCACAGAGAAGAAATTAATATAGCCAGTAGGAACTGATGAGAGTTTGTCCACAAAAGGGCTCAATTCCTCAGAAAGAGATTTGGGCCATTTAAATATCAGCATGCACAAGCACCTATGTCTTTGCATAGGGGTGGCTAGTCAGGGAACATAGTGTGTTCTGCCATTCTTATACAACCACAAGCAGCAATAGCATATCCTTACCCAATTACCTGCAAGGGTTCCTGCCTGCTGACATTAATTTGTAGTGACTGAAGTGTTTACATTCTATTAATAAAGTTGCCGTCTTTTTACCACTTTTATTCTAAATATTGGTATAAATCACCTTATTCGTCCAGGTCCATGGGAAAAAAATCAGATTGCTTAAATTTCCCAAACACATATTTTACTTCCTTTGGTGAATATAGATTGACTGATTATGGAATGATATTTGTCAGTTTAAATTCTTTCAGAAAAGAGAGAAAAAATACTAAATAATGAATAAAGAGTAAGTTATATCAAAGCATCATTTAATTGATAGGCTGCTCATACAGAATACTTCTACAACTTGTACTGTTGTTGTGAAAGGTATGTATGTGCACCAGTTATCAAATAATATTGTTTTACAATCCATGGCAGCATATGGGGTATGATATTTAGGATGGGCCAAATACTGATTTACATTTATGAACATCTTTTAACACAGAACAGACACTTTTAGTGTAGAAAACTGTAGGGAATGGGAGATGGAGGGAATGATCATGTCACATTTAAGCCTATATGATCTATTTGCATGGGTAAAGGTTGTGTTAGAGGTAAACGCATTCTGAATTTAGCTCAGCAACTAACAAAAGTTGGGGTACAAAGTTTCTGGGGGAAGCATTAGCCAATATGTACAGCAGCAGCCTCTGCTGGTCTAAGAAAAATATCAAGTCTATAAGCATGGGGTGGAAATATGTTTTTTAAAAGTACGTATGTACATATTTAGCTATTTGACTCAATTCTCAATCCAACACATTAAAAAACAGATGCTTTTAAAAATGATCTGTTGGCAATATGCTTGTTAAAATCTGATCAGTACGAATATTAAAATTCACTATGCATTAATTAACACATTATATAAAAGTAAAATGTCTTTGTTTCATCATTTTACAAAATGCATGATTATAGTCAATGCTGATCACCAGGGAGTTTTTGCTTTGGTTTGTGTTACTGAAAAAGAAACTAAATTTATAGGATTATTACTAAATTGATGACATTTTCTGTCTTCACTCTTGAATTCAGTTGGCAGATGTTTTCAAGAACAAAAAATTCTGTCTTATTACAAAACATATTAAGCAGGTTTTCCTGCCATAATGTCTGACATGATGTTTATTGCCCAGACCAAATCAATCCCCTTAACAAGCTATAACGTATGCCAACAAGTACATTATTTAATAGTTAAGGAAACTTATAGCATGAAACAATAAGTACTTTGATCTCTCATGCTCTACTCTTAATGTAGTGCACAATCTGCTGGTTAGTCATTCTATCTATATTCATCTGGTAAGTAAAATATTTTATACTTTGTGATAATCTTAAATGTTTAGGTGTCTGCTTTTACATATAAACATGTATATTGGATATTTGCATTATTTGTAAGAAAAAATAGACAATACCTGGAGGAAAAGTTCATTTTAAAAAGAAGTAGGGAAAGAAACTAGCTCAAACAACAGTTACATTTTTTTCCAAATCTTAGAAATTACTGGTTATGTAGGTTAAAGCATCGGTCAGACAGCTTTAATCTGTTCAGCCAGCACTTACTCATCAGAGGACTTCAGGTCTCAGCGGGTCCGCAGACTAAATCTAAGGAGTCCGCGAAAGATTGTTGTTACCATAGAACAGTGGTTTTCCACCTGTGGTCTGCAGACCACAGGGGGTCCATAGACTATATCTAAGATTTCCAGAGGGATATGCACTGCCATTCAAAACTTTTTTAGGAGTCTACAAATGAAAAAAGGTTGAAAACGACTGGTCTAAGCAACCTGGACAGCATAACTAAGATTGTCTCTTCCCACTAATTAACAGTTCATTAGTTTTGCCAATGCATTTGGTATAAACAAATTTTCCTTCAACAACAGATATCTATTTGTACTTCAATAAACATATTTATCATAGCCAGTGTGACAAAATCTTATTTCTTTAATAATCTTGAATCTCCCCTACGCTTCTCTGTTACAGTTTACCCAATGGCAAAATAGATATAACAATGCTTTTCTGCCTTAAAGGGTGATACAAGGCTTAATTAAGGTTTGTAAAAATGATATGTGCTGTAGAAGTATGTCATCATCCTACAGTATTTTAGGTGTCCCAAATTCCCATAGAATAAATGGTATTGTTTATTGCTAATGGTAGTTCAGTTTTCTTTTAAAAGCTGGTAGGTAAGTGAACTGAAATTGTTTGTCTTGGCATGTAACAATCCAGAGGTGCTTTTACCTCATTTCACAAGATTCTGCATTGGTGCCTATTGATAAAAATGGGAAGCTACCTTTCAGAGCCAACAGCATCAGGTGACAACTGCATACTTTGGGACCATCTTGCTCCCAGTGAATTCAGTAGGTAGAGAACTGTGCCCACAATGTACACTGCACATGAAGACTAGTGCTGTTACTTTCCATGTTTAAAAAAAAAAGGGGGGGGGGGGAAATTTCAGTACTCAGCTTTGAAATATGTCTTAACTGGATAAAGACTTACATCTTACATGTTCTTATGGCTTCATAAAGCCAATATATGTGTTCTAGCCGGCAAAACAGTCACAAAAAAGAAGACACCAGAGATAGAAAAGAAACGTGAAAGGATCACTGTCTTTAAAAATTGGTGCTAATCCTAATACCAGCACTGGATTGCTGGGGCAAGCTTGGAGAACTGGCCCAACCTCTGGACAGTGTATGCACCCTCCCAGTAAATAAGGCTGCCTCTCTCAGAGGTTGGGATTGCTGGTCAGCAGATTGCTACCATTCATAAAAAGCGGTGCCCTTCTCATCACTTGCTACATACATTTGTAAAGGTTCTTGTTGTTTCCTCACTCAGGAAAAGAGCTTATTTCCTGAAAAGGTATAATTTTGTTTGTTTGTTAATGCTTCTCACAAACCAAGTGTATGAAATTTTTAACTAGGCAGTAAAGCTATAAACCACTATTATATTAAAGCACAATTAATAGGAACACGCTAAAAATTAAAATGATTCTAACACCTATTTTGCTGGATGTTTCTCTTTTTCACACCAGAATGGAATGCAAATTCTTACTGTTTTAACCACACTGGCATTTCTGACATGTTTTAATGTTGAATAAAAATGCTAACTTTCATAATAAGGGCTTTGAAAATTGCATGACTCTGTCTAGAATGTATAATGCATAGTATGTATATGAAGGAGAATGTGTCAAAGTGCAAATAATATTGTTTGTGCCCCTGCAGAACTAGAAATCCTTGGGTAGCACTGTTATAACGATCCCATGCTGCTAGCATTACAAAGTGCAAAGGTTCACTGAGTAAGAAAAGAGCAAGGGACAGAGTTTCCTCATTACACCATTCTTGAACTATTCTAGCTTAAATATTTATTAAGGTATTAATAACTCTCTCCCTTTATCTGCCCTTAGAAGCTTAACGGAAATACAATGGATCGCTGCTCATATGAAAACAATACATTATAGGGTAAAACTGCTACCACACAAGATGAACACCAGTGTTTTGCACAATACATTATTAATTCAGCTGGTAATATATTAAAAAAATTATTAGGCTATAACTACTGCTTCCCAAGTAAAAGACAACACGAGGCTGTAAATACATGCATGACATGTTGTGTAGCTAATATGTTACCTAAGCTGTATTAGGTATTTCTTATGTATACATCTACTTATAGAACATTTTACAAAGTCTTCTTTAAATCAGTGTTTTTAACACATAGTATGTTCCCTTTGTGGTTTATTTGAAGTCCCACACTAAAAATAGAAGACAATGTTTTGTAGCTCTTCCAAAACCTCACCTTCAGTACATGAAAAAAATATCAGTACAAGAAAGAGTCACTTACTTTGAGTGAGCTCTTTAAATCATAAGTAAAGTAATGTGTCTATATTTTTAAAAGGCAAAAAACCCAGCACTTATTAATGTCAATATGTATACTAAATATAATATACTTCAGCACATACTTAGTATTTTGTAAAGGCAAATTAAACTAAAACTAACTTACTCGAATATACAACTGTACAGTTTCTTTTTCTTTTTGCGGGTTCCGATACTTTTCATAGAAGTCACGACGCTTCTTTGATTCTTTTTGGATTTTATCTTTTCTCTCTCTCTTTTCTGCAGGCTCATCTGAGTTATCAGAAGACAGCTGTACTTGGGCTTTTGTCTTTTCTACTTCAATATAGTTCTCATTGGGATTTAGTACTATTACTCCATAGCCTTCCTGTTTCAGAAAAAAAAAAAAAGAAAAGAATATTAACAGTAAGATTTAGTTCTGGAAATGGCTTTCAATTTATTTTATTGATCTTAATACAACATACGTGATTTCATATTGGACAAAGGATATAATTTTATAGTCATATTTTAAGAAACTAGGTTTCATTTCTGTAACTAAGGGGAAATATATGTATGTGTTTACTTATATCTCCACATCTATATTCACATGGCCTGCCTGTTTCACCTTTTTAAACAATTTCAAAATGTATTGGTATTAAAATGTAGTTATGAATATAAAGCTATTTTATGATTTGATCAGAAACATACTAGAACTAAAAACAAAACATTACTTTAATAACTCTATATAATGACTAACACAAAAAGTTTATCAAGAAAACTTGTACAATAGAATGGATATCTTTCAAATACAATTTCTGGAAACTATTCAGCACAATTTAAAATAGTAACACCCTTTTGTCTAGCTGACCATCAACGTACAATGCACCAAGTGATAGCGATAGTAACCATGAATCACTATCAACACTGATTCAGCGATACTGTTTACAAGTCAATTCTATTAGGGTAGAATGACTTTTAAGTACCACTTTAAAACTACCCTAAAACTTCTGTGAGATTAAGTTATGTATTGTATTCTGCAAACTCAGAGAAAATCTATGTTCTGTAGGAGATTATGATTTTAAACATTTCTGCTGTATTTGTGTGCCACAAGAATGGAACTCTGAAGAATACAGAAATTTATGTTAGGGAAATAAGTTCTTAATGAAACAGCTATTTGTTTTTATATAATTTACAAATAGGTTTAAAATACTGACAACCAATAAAATATAGTAACATTTCTGAGAATAAAATCATTTGAAAAGGGGGGAGGGAAGAGAAGAAGGAAAAACAGTAAACAGAATGGGCTCCAATTCAAAATGAAACACTCCTTTATAAAAAAATAAACCTTAGAAATGTAAAAAGATTTAATTTTTAACATATTCTGTATTAAATAGCTATAAAACTAACAGTATGTCTGCCTTTTTAGTTAAACTTTAATTTTACACTCAGGCCAAGTAAGAAGATCAAACAAGTCTACATACCTAGCTGACCAAAGTAAACCCAATCTACACCAACAAAAGATACTTTATTTGGTCTGGCTTTATTCTAATCTGTATAGCTATTCAAAAATCTTGTAACGCATTGTGATCACTGTCAGGTAGACAGATTGTCACTTGGTGATTTTCTACAGTTGGACACACTCGACTAGTTATTAAAATCACATTTGAAGGAAGTTCCTACCCCTCTTCCTTGTGCCTGTACAACTTTTCACGCCCTTCTCAAATTTCTGCTATAACTTCTCCTCCCACCAAAACTAAGTTAAAGGACACTGCTGCACTCTGCTAAACAGGGTGAAATAGAGGCATTCAGTACACTGTCTCTGGTGTAAGGAACATAGTCAAAAAAGGTCACGATAGGCCAAAGAGAAAATTGCCTCCTCACTAGATTCTGTATCATGAGTAAGTGGTCTCCTGTCATGTTTCGTCCCTGCCCTCTCTTCTGAGTGAATTGAACTAAAAAAAAACAAAAAACCCAACCCAAAACAAAAAAAAAAAACTGCGGAAAAATCAACAAAAGCCAAACCACCACGAAGCTTTGAAATGCAGCTATCCCATAACTGGAAAACAAATAAATTATTATAAAAATAAATAATTACAACAACATTATTATTATTATAACTAGGAAGAATTATTATTAAATAGGATTTTCAACATTTAAAAATGAATTTAAGTTTATAAATATCAAATAAACCCATCACAAAACAGAGTGTTGCTTTGGTAAACCTATAGCAAAATAGTAGTAAATTAGGAGAGTTATACGAAAACACAGTTTTTGTGTTATGCTAAATGGTAGGAAGGAATGATGAAGTTTTCTAAACAAATTAGATGAAGTACTTCGATGATTTTAGCCTGCCATGTTGAATGATTTAGTTTGTTGTCCACCTTCTTGATCTGTTCATTTTGTGTATAGACCTTCTGTGTATTGATTCTTTTTGCTTTCTATAGAAAGCTAAATGCAAAATTCATGTATTCATTGTGGTTTTATAAGTGTTACTGAAATTTGAAACTCTGTGTCCACTAAAACCTGGCCACAAAACAGACACATAAATCTTCAAAGAAGTAGAATTTGTCTAAGTTATTGATTATGTAACTGAAAATTACATGAGTCATTTGTCCAATTTTATGAGGACACAATGTCAATTTTTCACAAAGACATCAACAGATGAAAAATGATTCCATTTTTAAATTCACTGCTACATAAATCAATTAAAAGGATTTTTATCAATTAGATTTAAAACAGCATAATGTCTCCCTTTACATTTTAATTTTTTTTTAGTTTTTCAAATAGCATTTTCCTTAGAGTAACAGTACAATAATTAAGTAAGAGTTGAGAATAATCTGCCAAACAAAACTCAAAATTTACTGTTAAAAAAAAAGATATCTTAATATTGTTTTGTTCATCAAAAGTTACATAATATTCTGCATTTTCTATTTTTCTTCCATAATCATTTCAACCCAACAATGGCATCAACAAGAGAATTTGATATAACATACTATAATCACTCATATGAAACAATGTGGATATACAATGTAGCATCTTTAACTGCACTAGAATGTAAACTCTATTAGATTGTACTAAAACGTACAAACCTATTCCAACAAAAATTAATCCTCATCCTTTAGTAAAGGACCTCCCTCATCTTGCTGATCTATGAAAAATAATGTGGTTCTTAGGTTCCATCAACGTCTGGAAAAATTATATAATACATATTATACATTTGCAGAATCAAACATTGTAACTATCTTGACTTTTTAAAATTTAAAACAAAAAAAGTACAATCAGAACATTACAAGTAGAGACAAAGGGCTAAATGCTCCACTGATTTATAAATATCCGTGAGGTTACACATGGTGATGTCACTGCAGAACTGAACAAACAGAAGTTCATGTAGTTTAAAAAACCAAAAATATTCTTTATCAACTACTAATAATACACAGTAGTGTTTATCACAAATCACTAATCTGTCTGTTTTAACAAAGAAGAACAAATACTATTTAAAATTATATTCCATAAAAAGCCTGTTCAGAATCGGCATTTACTATAATATCAATAGAAAGGCAAACACTAATCTTGCTTTAAACCTAGATACATATATAGGGTTATTAAAATATCGGACAGGATGAAGTCTTTCATAAATAAATACATGTTTCTAGGAGAATTTCTTAAGGCTGTGTACATTTGTAAGAAGTTAGATATGTTATTCATGTATAGTTGAAGTTGCTTTTTTCTACATATCTGTTGTGTAGAAGTGGAGAAACTGCTCTGCAGTTGAAAAGTTATTTTACACTACAAAGTTATACTTTGTAAAGTGCTATTCTCTAAAAGCATTCGTAATTAGATTGTTCAATATTTTTTCCTGTCTCAAAACAGAATGATTTCCACAGTTCTTCAATCCTAACTGTACTAGCATATCTCTGAGAGAAGAAATGTACGTGTTGTAGTTAATTAACTGCAAGTTTGTTTGCATAGTACATCTGTGATTAGATGTAATAATCAAGACAGATAGTGGTAAAAGTAAGATTCATCCTTTAATTCATCACATTTAAATGATTAGTTCAATGGATGTAATTGTAGTTTCACTTTCAGAGTAAAGTAGGTAGGCTTAAATTGCCAGCATATTAATAGGTATTGCCCCAAATACTATTGCTTCAGAAAGGTAAATTAAGAACTCAGAGTCCATACAACTAACTGCTCCCTGAGGTTTAAGAATTGTAAAAGAGCACTGTATGCAAGCTCTAGTTTCAAGTCTATTTATAGTTACAAATATATAATAGCTCACTTATCATTTATTCAACAGATGATTGCTAATGGGAACATAGACAGGTGTTGGAAAGCACAAAGAATCATAAATAAAAAGCCTGTCAATAAAAGTCATATAGATACAGAAGTGCGCTAGTCACTAAAATACAGCAGTATGAAATGGGATGGTACTTTTGTCCTTTATTGGAACTTTACACCAGATGTTTGAAACTGAAGTTATATCCGAGTTAATTTACCCTGTTAGTCAGCAACAGTAAGGTCAAAGGCAATCTAAAATATTTGAGGTAAATTTTGAATTGTTTCAAATCTCTTGTGGCTGGCTAAATGAATAATGAGCTGAAAGCATTCAGCCCTGCATATTAATCCACCAAAATGGGATACCATATGTGACCAGAGGGGTCAGGGGCTAGAGTGGAATCCTTTGACCTATGTAACTATCTTTTTGGCCTGTAAGTAAGGATCTATAAGAGATCATTTTCTTAAGCTTTATCAATCTGATTTTTCAAGTTCAGAATTCTATTTAGGCTGTTTGCAACAAGATCAGAGTTAATTCTCAAGGGAAATGCAACTCAAGGTGGTTAGGTCTGAAAACTAAATCGGCCTATGGTTAAAATGGACATAGCAATGTCCATTCATCTTTTTGAAAGATGTATGTTCTGTTTATTTCCCATCTTTTCCATAAGAAGGGTACATATAAGTCACTGTTGCAACATCCTAGGTGCAAAAGTGGGATGAGGTCATGACAACCAATCAGAAGTCACTAGTGAAGCGTTAAAGTAAACATAGCTGTTGGAGATGCAGCTCAGCTTGAAAAATGCCCCCTCCATTATTTGAGTAATTTTCTCAAGACGTGACCTGAGACTGAAACGCTGAAATGTCAGTTGACTCCGTTTTGTGCATTTTGGCAACTGCACCCTGCTAACACTTTGTAATATTTTCATCCCAGCTACACCTCAACTCTTAGCACCCTAAATTCCAGTGCTGTGTCCAAGTGTCTAAAAATGCTGTGTTACTGCCAAACATACATTGTCCCAGCAAGTTCCCAACTTAAAATACCCCCATCAAGTTAGGCAGGAAAAGAAAACATGCCACAAAAAGTTTTTAGAGGACCACCTGTTGTCTATTATTTTTACATAGCACTTACTCATAAATCATAACACAGGGTAATTAATCAAGCTGTCAAAGAGAAGGTCAAAGGTTATGTGGGAGAGTCAGAAGGTCATGCATGGGCTGATAGAGGTCAGGGTCACACCGCATTCCTCATTATCAAGTTGGGATGAGAGACGGCCCAAGCAAACAAAAGTGAAAGCAGATGGAGAAGTGAGTGGATAAAAAAAGAAAATTTCACAAACAAAAAGAAAAGTGAAAGAAGAATGTCAGCTGCCTTCAAATAAAAAGAATAGAACAGAAATACACTGAGATGTTCTCAAAAGGTCTCACACAACATAAAGAAACTACAGTTTGATTATTTAAATACACTTTATATTACTTTCTCTGGGCTATCTTCTTGCGTGTACCAAGCAATATTACAAATTACATGGGTTTGGTTCTGTTTCACATCTTGAAGTTAATATTTTCAAGGTGAATTAGACAAAAACACATGATTATCTTATAAAGCTTGATTCACGTATAACATTATTTCTAAAAGCTAGTTTTCTTCTTTCAAAATGCTTATGGATACAACCAATTGATGTTCAATAAAAAGTTATAACTTGTTTGAAAGATATGTTAGAACTATACTTTTCATACATACAAATACAAAAACAAAACATCATAAAAGTCCCTTTGGATGACACAACAGTTATAAAATATTCTATCATTACGCTGACCTGAATTAGATGCAGAATACTGTGCAAAATTAGCTGTCACCCTTTCCTCAAAATCTTTGTTAATCTCATTTTGAATGTTTGCAGCTTTATCAACACATGCATCAATGTCAGCTCCTTGGTTACTGAACCGCTGTACTTGGAAGAAGATATAATTAAAATGTTTTGGCACAGAAAAGGTGAAATTGTATCTTCCCCTGTTCCCTAAGGAGTCTGTAAAACATGTAGGCTATATTGACAAACACATACCCTTGTCTAGAGCCCTGTCATCCCAGGTCATCCAACTACTATTTTTTTCAAAACATTCATTTTACACTAACCCATATCACCTGCAGTGTTACTAACTTTTAATGGATATTAAAGCTATAAAAACAATAAACCTTAAATTTCTGACTACCGCCTTCTAATTCTTCATTGCATTTGGTTTGTACTAGCTGCTTCCAGAATTGTATTTGTCTTATTTTACCATACACTACCCTTATATTAGTAAGCATACATCATTCAGTTAAAATGCTTTGTTTGTTATTTGCTAACCTGGTGCTAATGCATCTGTATTAAACAAATCAATAATATCACAATGTTCAAGATTAAAAACCATACAGACTTATTGCATTTTAACTCTACTTTTAAAAAGTTTTACCTCTCATTCTCAGAACACACAAGACTGATAAGGTAGGTAACTCCAGAAGCAACATTTTGGAGTTTACTTCTATCCAGAATCAGTTACCCAAATGACTCTATTGGTAAGCGCTGAAGCCCTAACTACTATATGATGTACAATCCAGAACCCAAAATTGGACAAACCAAGGGTGTTTCTATATATCTTGAGCATTTTATTCTTCTGAATGTCCCCAAACTTCTTGGCTTTCTACTGTGTGCACTACTCCTGGTATGGAGTTTCAGTTCCCTTTATAATCACTACTTCGTTTAATCATATTTAGAGTATACAATTGATTTCCAGTGGAAAGTAAATCACCTGAGAAATTTCTAAATTTCTTTAACACATGCTTAACTCAATGTGAATAAATATAAAATAATTATTTCCTTGATCAAACACTTTCTTATAGAACTATCCTCAGCTACATCTACACCCCCTAAATGTGAAATTTGTGGAAAAACTCTTTGGAAGCTGAATTGGACAGAGTTTACCCCAACAACACTGAGGCAGGTTGTAATGCAACAACACAAACCTTCCATGGTTTTCATAATAATACCTGCTGCTCCTCTCTACTCTTCTTGTGTGAATCTGGGATTTTCTGAATTCATATAGTTACTTCCTTGGCCAGTCCTCTCCATGCCATCTTATTTGGATCTGGATGTTCACTCTGTATAGGGAGCCCATATTTCACAGGCCTTATGCCCTCCTCCATGCAATTATTTCCCTCTCTCCTGTTCATAAAGACTATAGGATTTCAGTGGACTGAAAGAACTTGGATGGAACCTCTGTGCAGTGATGAATTTCACCTTGAGAGAACTACCTTCACTGAGATTTTAATGGAACGATTACATAATATTTAGCACTTATCTAGTACTTTTTATTTTCAAAACAATATATAACAAACAGAACAGTAACTAAATAATCCTCACAAGATCCAGATGAGTATTAAGTATTATTAGATCTATTTTACAGACAGGGAGACTAAACCAGGGAGGTTAAGTGACTTTCTGAAAGTTACCCAGAAAGTAGTAGCAGAACTGGGATTAAAATGCAGGAGTTTCTGTATCCTTTCTAATTACCTAAGGTATTTCTAGGATGTGCATCACTTTACAATTTGAGTTCTCATCTCCAATTTCAGTTTGTCACACATTCTGCCTCCCCCACCAAAACGTCTTTCTGACTTCCTATTGCATACATACTATTACACAAAATGTGTGGACATATATACAGATAGGTATTACAGGTTTAATATTCTGGCTTTTTAAAAATGGTGGAGCACAAGCAGCTATAATTAGATTTATCCTAGTAAGTTATACATCATTTCCTCCTCTACTGTAATAGTGTAAAACATTTTCTAAAGGTAGCTCTTTTGTGAACTGTTTAACAAATCTTTTGGTGGGCTTAGAGGTGAATCTGGGTTTGTAACATATTTCATTTGTAGAAGGGCAATCTGAGTTAGCAGGACCTCCAGGTTCACCTTTTATCTGCAAGTATTTATATGCATTAAACCACTACGGAATAAGATTAAGCACCAATCTCTTAGAAGGCCTATACTCAGGCTTTTTGTTTGGTAGTTTAAAGGGAATGTACTTCATTCACAATGGGTTTGGCAAAATCTTATAGCTATCCAGACCTTGAAAAGTAACTCACATTTAGTGGTGAGATTTGTTTGTGAGTACAATCTAAAGCTCTTCTATCACAATGAAAGAAAAATCAATTGTTTTATCGGGTGTGTGTATTTGGCCATTTCCATAAGAAAAAAAATGACTTTGAATCTAAGAGTAAAGTGTCTGGCTCATACCCACCTCCCACAAACAGGTGCAATTCAGTACATCTATGCTCTTTCCTTCCCACAGTGACCTATGTCAGAAGACCTTCTTATACTTCTTCTGCTAAATAATTTAATTACTTATGAGTTATGGTTTCTTTGTAACCTTTTAAATGACTAACTCATTAAAATGCAAAAATATGCAAAACATGATATCACTGGGTCAAACAGCTGTGTTGGTAAAATTATGGCTGCGAAAGTCCCTAAGAACATGAAAATATTAATAATTTATATTGCTCATTAGATGGCAAAAAAACCCTCTTTAAACAGATTTAGAAACAGATTAATTTTATAATCACAAAATGCTATGCTACCTCCTGGTAACAAATCTTTCTACCATCTGTGACCCTTTGGTATACGTAAAATATAGTCAAAATCTTTCTGGTAATAAGTTTCATTGTAAATTATACACACTGATGAAAAATGCCTTGTTAAACTTACATATGGGAAATACTACACTATGGTTAAAAACTCCTCGTTTAGGAATTTGTGATTGCTTAACTTTTCCTGAATACACAAAATATAGCCAAACAGACCAGGTACTAAAAGTCAACAAATCTGTAACAAATACTTAGCAAATTAATATAATGTGAAGGCTGGTCTTAGGCTGCTTAAAAGGCTATCACCCTTTGAACCCAAAAGTTTTTTAGAATCTGCAGAG
>ML675629.1:52481785-52497987 GCA_007922155.1 Mesoclemmys tuberculata
TTTTCATGCTTTAATTCTGCTGCCCTGTGGTTCTTAGCTTTGACATTGAGATCTGCACGACCACCAGAGATAATTATTTCAACCTTCAGGCCATCAGGCGCTTATTTTTGATCATGGATATGTAAGAGATGTTTTTTTGCTTCCTAAGCTTGCCAAGTGGATATCAACAGAAGGGTAAAATCAGCAAAATGGTAAGCATTTTGAGAGAAACTGCACACACTGGGCTGTATAAATGTTAGTTTTCCTGTTAGCTTTTCAGGCATCACTGTTATTGAATGTTATGCCTTAAATATTAAGAACACACACAAATATTTTAACTGATATAAATCTTCCATCCCAACATTGTTATAAGACAGAAATAAAAAATTAGCTTTGACTTTATAATACTGCTGTCGGTAATGCTGTTCCTCCAGTAACCTCTAATCCACAAAAACAATTTGCACACCACAAACCCACATTTTATACACTTTTTATGGCAATTCAGAGAAATTAAAATAACTTTTTCATCAATGCCTAACACGAATAAGCTAATTTGTGTTGTAACTACTCCATTGTAAAATGTCGTTTTTGTAAAGCACCAGTCAATCTATTTATGCAACTCATAGATGTTATCAGTCACTAATTTATCCTCCATGTGTTATTGAGATACATTATATAGAAGATTCTATGCAATTAAGCTAGAGTGTAAATCAAAAGATTAATATGCCAACAAAGCTGACACACTAAGAGTTCACTGGACAACAACAGTGACATTTTTAACACAGGATACTTATTTTAGATTCCAGTTCAGAATTAGAAATTCAAATTCCTTTGTATTTAAATTATAACACTCAAGAACATGAAAGCACTTTACAAATATAAATGAATTAAGTCACATACTGTCCCTGTGAACCTGGAAAGTGCTACTATTCCCATTTCACAGATGTACAAACTTGAATTAGTGAGGTTAAATGACACACTTATGGTCATTCAAGAAGTGCACAACAGAACTGGGGATAGATGTCCTGAATGCTGTACTGTAGTGAGACACACACCATTCCCCTCTGAAGTATACTAAAACAGATTTGCCATCTAGGAAAATCTCTTCTGCCCCTAAATTATTCTATGATACAACTGCCAAACTAAATAGCTCAATTTGAAAGAAAATACCAATCCCAAATTACAGTATTTAATGGTATTGAGAAAATGGGAAACCTTAAGTTATCATGCAAGGAGAAATCAAAGAAAGCTATTTCTGCTAAATAAAATAATGGGTATTCTTGACTAGATTTGATCCTGCAATTGGATTTGCAAAGGCAGGCCACTGGTACAGCACACGTGTAAGGGACTCAACTGAAGGACTGCAGAGGATGAGGGATTCTGAGTATGCCTTTGAAGCTATAATTTATATTGAAAGTATTCATTGTAGAAACCATTGTTACTATATTTCCACAACAACAAAACAGCAGGAGAAAATGAAACTGTTACCTTGGACATAATCTGTTGTACTTCGCACCCATCATACCGTTCCACTATCAAACTTTTTTTTTTTTTTAAATTAACAAAATGTATTCATTTTTAAAATGAGAAAACAAAGTGGATATCAAATGTGTTAAAGTTACAATTTAGATCTGGAAATTCTGTCTGCATTTAAGCCAGATGAAAGTTCCCATTTTACATCAAGAAATGTGTGTACGACAGAACTCTGTCTCTCACAGCTGGCGTATTTAATGTGTTCCTGTAACTGCTCTGGTGTACACGCATTCTCCTTTATTGAACAGCAGGAGCCAAAGTTAATGTCATCCGCATGCAGTGTAAACTTTTACACCTTCACTTTTGTAAAACACTAATTTAATAAAAATATGAATTCCCCACATCTGAGCTCAAAATATTTTTCAGCTTATTGTGCACATTTTTGAATAGATATTTTTGTTTATACTTTCTTTGGAATCAAGGAAAATAAGAAGCTACCTTGGCGAACAGAGATGTAGTGATATGGAAACATGTCTAGATTTTGCTGAAAAAGGACTTTTGCTGAGAAACAATTTTTTGAAAGCTAATAAGGTTTGAAACAGTTAATTCTAGGTGATAATATTAATATTTGCCTACTGAACTGGCAAACAACATGCAGTGATGACCACCAACAGGACATTTTAAAAGAATAAGGAAGCTGGTACTCCAAAAGAGTTGTACTCCAATATGGAAAACATCAAGCTATAATTATAATTAAGATGATACCAAGTAAGAAGTATAAAACAGTTCTGGTCAGCTCAAATCCTTTCTACTTCAATTGAAAAACCTAAGCTGTAGTCGAGACTCCAGTACACCAAAGCATTAAAACTTGTCACTCAAGCTGTCCCATTAACGTTAACAGGACACATCCTCACGTGCTTCAGATAAACGTGTTGAAGTGTATTGTTAGGTTGGGTCCAGTACGCTCAATATCACCCCCAGGACTGAGGCCATAGTGCATTATACAATAGAGTTACAAACACCTTGGGAATGGAGGTTGTTCATAACTCTGAAATGTTCGTAACTCTGAACAAAACATTATGGTTGTCCTTTCAAAAGTTTACAAGTGAACATTAACTTAATACAGCTTTGAAACGCTACAATGCAGAAGAAAAATGCTGCTTTTCCTTTATTTTTTAGTAGTTTATGTTTAACACAGCGCTGTACTGTATTTTGCTTTTTTTTCTTTTCTCTCTGCAGCTGCCTGATTGTTTCAAATGAGGTGTGTGGTTAACTAATCTATTCATATCTCTGAGGTTCTATTGTAACATAAAATCTCGAAGTCCTTTACAAATATGAATTAATTAAGCTTTACAACCTCTGTGAAACACAGATTCAGAGTTGCCAAGCTTTGTGCAGCTCCATGTGTTAAATTTCTTGCAAGTGACAGAGTCACTAATTTTCCCCTCAGGGAAATTCCCCAAGCAATGGGACAGGTATGGGAGGTAGGAATCAATCCTTTACACCACACAGAAATAGGGCTTGCTATCTGTCTTTTTAGGTAAGTCTATCACCATGACATCTGACCCTGTCTGGGGAGACTAGAGAAAACAGGGAGGATTAGGATATTGGAGATAGTCAAGGGCAGAGTATAGGGGAAGAAGCCTGGGGACTTGCTAAGGGGTATGAGCAGGAGATCCTGGAGCAGCTGGTTGATGTAAGGTAGCAAGAGTCTGGAGCACTGGTGGGGAAAACCTGGAGCATTCTGGCTCTGCTCCCCATTAACTCAACATCCTGCCCCATCCCCTTAGTTTCCCCCATTCTGCTCCGGTTTGTTGTCTTCTGTTCCTCCTTAACCCTGCTATCCAGCCTGCCTTGCTTCTCATCTTCATCCACTTCCGCCCCTCATACCCTCTCAGTTAAAATCAGTGCAGACAGCAGTTTCCATCTCCATCTGTTTCCAGTGTGTCATCTGAACATCACCAATGAGAGCATCACTATCAGAGAAGATAATTTCCGCATCCTGAGTGCAGGCTTTGCAGTGACCCCTGGTGGTTAGGAAACTGCTGGGGAAACCTTTACCCTGCAGCCCTTCTTGGATGTATAACATGTATAACAGAAACGTAAGCATGCATGACAGAGATGGGGGGAATTGAAAAAACATCTGAGTGTCATGACCACCACATGACACTTGGCAGCCGTGATTATCATTCCTTCTCTTCCACATATGGAGGACATGAAGCTCAGCGAATGAAGTGTCTTGCCCAGAATCTCACAAGAATTCTGTGGCAGAGCTGTGAACAGCAGCTGGATCTCAGCCTCATACATTAACCATATGATCATCCAGCCTTCCTACAGCTAGAGAATTTGTGACTGGGTCAATATGAAAACATATTAAGAAACAAAGAGGATTCAGATTTACTAAAATGATGTCAAAGTATTACACACTATATCTAATCCCTGTGGCCAGAGACTAGGTCTAATCTGATTTAATTGTCAGTGTCTGTCATGAACTGTCAGCCAGTAGGGAGACTGGAGAAATTGTACAAGGAAAAAAAAAAAGAGGCAGTAGCACTGGAAAAGAGACAGGTTTGTATATAGCTACTCTCTGACAGAAATACACCAAGCTGAACAAGTAGAAGAGCAACGTGATAACTCTGATTGTTCTGTGTCACTTGGGCAGACACAGGGAAAAACCACAAGATCCAACATAGAACACACTGGATTTTTAATTTTTGATATTCAGATAAGGTAAGCTAACAGGCAAGGGTCACTTAAGTGTGTTAACAGAAATGAAGGATCTGTACACCATAGAAACATATAAGGCAGTGTGTTGCATGAGAGCACCCAGTCTGTCCAAATGGAGAATTTGATTGGCAGAAGTAAGTCTCACTAAGGCCAAAGTCATATCTGAGTTCTTGAAATGTTTACTGAGACAAATAGTCACATATAATTTTCATCCAAATATTCCAGTCCAATGGTTTTAGGTGTGGAGTGAGTTTGTTTGGGAAGGGCAATTAACACATTAGAATGATATTGCTGGATACGAAAGACACATACACTACTCTATCACAAGCCCTTAGTTGTCTGCATTGCAAGCATTAGTAAGAATGAAGGTTTATTTGCATGGGGATAGCATGTATTGTCACTATTAGTTGAGAGGAAAAAAAAGTCTGGTGAAGACAGTAGGTCGATATGTTTTTCTTTTGCTACGTGTGAGGCAAGACTATGAGGCATCAGGAGTTCTATACAGAGCATATTTAACTACAAGACCATCCACCTCCAATTAGACCAAAATTTGCACACAAAAGGGTTGTTGATAGATTGGATGTTCTATGGACACTAAAAAGGAATATATGCTGAAAAAATTGAAGTCTAATTGTGTTTTGTTTATATATAATGGAAGAAGGATGACGCATCAGGGAGAACGGCAGAATACTTAAAGACATGACATTTCTGAAAATAGGAATTTCTCTGAGATTTTACCAAAAGGCTTCTTTAAATTAGGTGTTTATGCCATATATTTGCTATAACCAGAAAATAGCAGCCGTCTTAAGGGCCTGCAAAGTATGTAAAGGGATGAAGACCCGCTTGACATAACTTCAATGACATATAAAGAACTCATTTAAAAATAATGATACAACTGAATTAAGATAAATGTGATGCTATAGAATGAGTACAGCCATATATATATATGAATGCCATCAATAGCTCCCGCTCAGAATAAAATGTTTGGGACTACAGCAAATTGGAAAAAATATACTTCTCTCAATATATATACTCGGGTGCTTCTCAATGAATTATATTCCGTGCTTACTTACCAAGACAACAAGCATCCTAAAAATAGCTAATATAGATTAAATACATTATAAAAGCACACACATGTATATATGTATCTGTATGTTGACTTTAAAAAAATAGCCAAAAACTTCTACCACTAAAAATGGCTAGGTATAGAAGGTATAACTGGAACTAGGCATCACTGAAAAGTGCAACTGAGTGTTTCAGTGAAAATGGTTTCTGATTTAACTGAGTTATGACCCCCTGAAAAATCATACACACTACATGTATGTTATATTTTATACGCAGATTTCAAGCTAAGCTTGTAAAGTTTTTCAGGAAGAGAAGACCACAGTACATATATGTTCAAAGCTAAAGAAGTTTCACAATGAACATTTTTATGAATAAGCCCTTTTCTCATATACAGCACATCCTGGAAGGCAAAATTCTCTCAAATGTCAAAGGGGAAGGTCTCTCCCCTGTGGACTTTCCAAACTGCCTAAGTGAAGGGTTTCCTTCAGCACACTTCACAACACAATGCATGGGACAGGGCATTTTGGTCATGTCCAGTTAACCCAAACTTCTGATGGTCCATTGGGCTGCCACCATATTACTGCTCCTGTTCTGAAGCAAAAAGCCAGCTGCAAGGACAGAGAACATACCTTCATACACTTTCTAAAACTCTGACTGCTGACAGCATGGCCTTTTCTCCCACTAGGTATCTTTTTGCAAATCTGGAACAGGCTGGACTTAATTTAGTTTGATTGTTCTTATATACCAATGTTCTCATATAGTTCTTGGCTTCCAGCACATAACTCCTCTGCCTTGTGTCTTTATCTCTTCTCTTTCCTTTCCTCTCTCCCCGACCTCACACTATCACCATCTTTCCATCCTTTTTAACTTCCTCTTACTACCCCCAGCAGCTTTACTGTCTTTTTGCTCACCATCTCCCTTTCCCTAGCTCCCTCTCTGCCTACCCCTCCATTCTTTTTTATTACATTCTGCCCTAATCTTGATCCTGCTTTGATTCACTACACTCTCCACTTGACAAACTTTCCTCTGCCACCAATTCTGCTGGTTCAGTCCCTCCCCCTCTATCCCAGACCTGTTTCCATCCTCCCTCTCTTCTTTCTCCTGCTCCCTCTGGAAGGTTCCTCCATCCTGAAAAAATCTCCATGACCATCTATGACATTTTCACTTCCCACTCTTTCCATCTCCAAGCTCTCTCTGATACTGCTTCTGAAGCTGCTGCATAAAAGCAACTTCTTTCACTCCTCCAACTTAGTCATCTTCCCAAAATCGTGGTGGAGACAGAGTTTCTCATTTTCCAATTCTGCGACATCAACTTCTCCCTCTTCCCAACCTCATTCAGTCACTTCCTTTGAACAACACTCCATCAAAATACTTTTTCCTCTCCTCATGTTTATGAGATCTATGGACTTATCTTTCTTACCCCCGTATACTTCTTGATTGACTTTGATTCCTGGGCTCTCCCTATTGTCACAATCCCCAACCCTTATCCTCAGCAATTTTAGTGTCCAGATTGACATCCTACCTGTTCCTCCAAACACCCACTTCCTAGATCTCACCTCCTTGTTTGACCTGTAACTATAGCTCAATTGTACCACTTACCAAAATGGCCATTTACTTGATCTTGTCTTCATTAAGCACTGCTGACTCTGATTTTTCCCCTCTGGCCACCCCCCTCCTCTCTTTCAACATTACTCATTGCCCTGCCATTTCATCCTGCCACTGATCCTTTTGGTACCTGCAGTCCATCCACATCTACAAATTCTCCTCTGCTCTCCTTAGTTGTTGTCCCAAATTGGCTTTCATTGTTCTTTCCTCTTATTCTTCTCCCACTTCTCTGATCACTCTTCCAGTGTCTTATTGGTGAATCACCCTTTCCCCCTCTTCTATCTGTTGGTGTCCCTCAAGGTTCTATCTATCAGCTCCTCTCTAAAACACATCCATGCTTTCTCTGGTGCTGCCCTTTATGCATGGGAAAAACGGCTTCATAAAATCAATACAGCCTCTTTACTGTCCTTCTCATATACTCCTTAGGCGCACTTTGCCATAATACCCATGAACCTAATCTGCAAGACAGGTTTCCTCTTTCCTTTCTTTCCTCTCCCTACCCCAGTTAAAAACACCAAAGTATAATAGCTGTAAGTTACAAAACTATGCCAGTTCTCCACCATAATCAGTCACTTGAATGCTTCATCCCCATATTCTATGCTTTGCTTTTTTGTGTCTTTAGATTGGAAGATCTAAAAAATTCTCTCTTTTCTATGTTTGGGCAGATCACAGCACAACGGGGACCCATTGTGGCTTCTGGGTACTACCATAATAATAATGGAGTTTCCTTTTCCTTATCTTCCCCCACCCTAAAATACTTCTAGTAAATTCTGTCAAAAATGGCATTAAAATAACATTGTACACAGTTAAGCACTTAAAAGTCAGGAAATGACATCATTAAAATTGCACAAGCAATGTTAACATTGCCCCCATGAGCATAAAAATAACAATAGTGTTTAATTACAAAACCACATACTATTTATCAAATAAGAGTGTATAATATCAGATGGCTTTTTAATAGCCCAAAATATATATGTAGCATTTTGTAGTACTAAATATGGTTATGTGCACACAAGATAAACAGAGTCTATGAAAGGAATTGTGTATGAAAAGTATGCTGTAAGCCATCTTTCAGATGCAAAGGGACATCATCAATTTAAATATCATATTCCCATCTAATTTTTAACTGGTATTACAAGTAATTTTCTTATTACAAAAAAAGAGTAGAGAAAAATTATTTCCCCTGTTTTTCCCGTTTGTTTGCCTTATGCATTTGACAGCACTCTGTGCTGTGTGTAATAAGTTGCACTGTTTCCACTTAAGTCAGTCAGGTTCCAATTCAGCAAGGTATTTATGCACATGCTTAACTTTGCAAATGTGAGTAATTGTGTTGAAATCAAGTGCCAAGTAAGTGTTTGAATGATCAGGGCCTTCCTCTGTTTCCTTTGTAGTCTGAGTGGCGGTTTTCATACAGCAAGAGGGGAGAAGAAAATCATTTCCAAAAATAAGAAAATGATTGTAAAAGTACCAGAACTCAAGAGCACTTTAGTGCCTAAAAGTAATTTAACTCTTTTTTTTTAATTAACTAAATTTCAAGTTGGCAGAGTAATGGTGAAAATGAGCTACCACTTATATGACACTTAAGTTTGCAGCTTCATTAACTTCATCTTAGATACCTGTCCCATTCTCTGAATTACACCTAAGAAACACAACACTACACAACTGTATGCCACTAAATTAACTTCATAGTCAACTATAACTTCTTCTGAGTTGCACTTAAGGAAGACTGTACTGATGATTGAAATTAAATTGCCAGTACATGACTGCTGTAAGTTAAATACCTTATAAATCTTAAGGAGAAAAGAACTTGTCAAGTCAGCCATAGAACTGACCTTGTGATAAGCATAGCTTTTTTTTTTCCTCCTTCCCATTGTTGAAAACATCCCAATTTTTGGCATCTGCAACATCATTTTTCTAATTGTGATTTTAATTTCTGTATATGGGTATCCATTTCTCTGCGTTCCTAACACTTTCCTAGACTTTCTTTTTCTTTTTTTCTGTAGCATAGGTAACATCATCTATTTTTCCGATATAGGATTACAAATGTTAGTCCGACCACTTTAGTTCCTTATGTAAGCCTTTTTTCTGTGAGCCTGTGGTCATTGCAGCATGGCTTAAAATAGTATCTACAGTTGGCTCTTCGTGGGCTGGATGATCTCTCAATTCCACAATAGCTAGAAGATGAAGCACCATGCCTCTCTTCCCTACCATGCAATAGACAGTGGTCAGTCTCATAGGACTGATAAATTGGTTTGCAGAAGTTCCATCTCTGCAAGTGAGAGTTGATGGCATCACTGGCACTAGAAACCAGAATCAGTATGTTACTTCTTGGTATGCACAGGGAATCAGACCTTGGGGGAAAATGGGTGGGTCTGCTTGAGAGATGTTAATAGTCCCAGAAGTGGAAGTGTGGTTGGCATGACTAAATAAAGTGGTCCCATTTTAACAACTGCCAAGACTTCTTACCTAATGCTTAAAATAATTTCTTCTGTGTCTGCATTATCTGACATTTGGAAGAACTTTCATGTGTCAGTGTCATCGTTTAAGAGTGCCTTCAATAATGTATTTATTATGTAATTTTATGCTGTCAGTTTGCAACAAAAAGAACTGAAAAGGAAAAATGAGATACAAGATATGATTAAATGCAGCATATAGAATTCTAATTGTATCCGGCTAAAGGGGAGAAGGCAATGGGTTACGCTGAAAAGTGAATTATAGGACTGGAGATAGATTACTAGCCAAGCTCCTCGAGGGTCAGTCTTGGGAGCAATCTTATTCAATATTTTTATTAAGAACCTTGGTGCAAAAAGTAGGAGTGTGCTCTTGAAATTTGCTGATGATAAAAAGTTAGGAGGCATCATCACTACAAAGGAGGATCAGAATACTATACAGGAAGACCTAGATGAACTTTAAGGCTGGAGTGACAGAAATGGATAAAATTTAATAGTACGAAGTTCAAGATCAAGCACTTCTGGTCTACTAACAAGAATTTTGGCTGCAAACTCTGCTCTGAATCAACAGATGAGGAGAGAGAGCAGGTGTGGCTGCAAATGTGATCCTGTGATGTATTAGGTGAGGCATTTCTAGAAGATATAGAGGAGTATTAATGCCATTGTACAAGACCTTGGTAAGACCCCATTTGGAATACTGTGTACAATTCTGGTCACCCATGTTCAAGAAACATGAATTTAACTGGAACAGATGCAGAAAAGAGCCACTAGATTGATCATGGGAATGGAGGGCCTATCTTATGAGAAGAGACTGGAAGCTTGGGTTGTAAAGGTGGGCAGCAGGGTTCAACAGCTCTGGGACTCACTTCCAGTTTATGTCTTCTGTTCCAAAAGGTCATACTTCAGGGAAGCAGCCAGCCACCTACAGGGGTCAGGAATGAACATTTACCCACAGTATATTCTGGGAGGTTTTTATCATCCACTTCTTCTGAAGCATCAGGGATGGCCACGGCCGAAGATGGCATTCTCTCTCTCTCTCAGGTGCTTGGCAGACTGGTTCTTCCTCATATGTCAGAGTCTAACTGATCACCATATGTGGGGTGAGGAAGGAATTTTCCCCCAGCCTAGATTGGCAGTGACTTGGGTGGTGAGGGGTTTTGTCTTCCTATGCAGCGAGTGGATGCAGGTCACTTGCCAGGATTATCTGAGTATATCTCATTTAATCATTTCTTTCGCACTGCAGGGGCCTTAAACACTGGTGCACCTTGGTCCCTCCTACTCTCTGGCTGTGGCACATCATAATTTTTTGTGGTTCTCATTTACTTTTGGTCTCATTTCTGTTGTTGGGTTTAATGGGTGGGTGGTGGATGGTGTTGGTCGCCTGAGATATACAGGAGATCAGACTAGATGATCTAGTGGTTCCTTCTGGCCTTAAACTCAATGATTCAATAGATATATAGAAGTTATATGCCATGTCTATCTACACTATAGCTTTTTAACCACAACCAGGAAAGCAACTCTAATTAAAAAAATACTCAATTCGGTTTATGATCACACTACAGTTTGTTTATTTATTTATTTATTTATTTTGATTTCCATGCCAAAGGACTCAACTGGACAGACATTTTAATCACAGTTCTGCTGAATACAGTTCATTTTAAACCAGTTTAATGCTAATGAGAGCAGGATTCTATTGGTCTTGTGGCAGAATGGTGTTAATCAGTTCCCTGGGCAATCTTACAAAGCACAACACATTGCCAACAATGGGGCTGATTCACTGATTTTAGTTGTGTCAGTATATTTCCTTTCAGTGAAGTAAAATTGGAGTACCATTGTGACGAATCAGGCCCAGGTGTTTTAAGAGAATGTTCTTCTCAAGTAGAGAGAAATACAGAGGTTTGACATGTGCAAATATCTATACTTACTTGGATGGAGTGGGCCAAATTCATCCTTGGTGTTACTCAGTGAAGTCAATTAACTAAGGATGAATTTATCCCGATGCATGACTCTTCAAGTGCATGGTGAGACCATCTGCACCAATTTTCCCGAAATAACTCAGTTTTAATGGCTACGCCCAGATCCTAGACAGATTTCCATTAACTGGTTCTAGTTTTAAAACACTGCTTTTCTCTCTGACATTCCTAACCTACCAGCTGTCAATTTCAACACCAGGAGGCCTACACGCTGAGCAGTTGTCTTGCGTTTTGTCTTTATGATTACCTGTAGAAGAGAGATGGGGTCCGTAGGAGCAAAACATACTATTCCTACTGCTGTTCAAATGCACAGGCAGCCTGTTATTGCTATGATGCCACTGCTCATCTCATATCCACTTCCATTCATCATGGGAACTTCAGCATCAGCAGGACAGGCAACATGAATAAGAAGAAAGAAGGGAACAGAGTATTCAGCCAGCAGGGCTCACAGTCAGGGCCATAAATGTTGGTGTTGCTACTCTAGCTGGCACACACAATGAGTGTGGCAACACTCACCTATAGCTCTACCTGGGGATATGGAAGAGGTGCTGGGGCAGGCTGCTCTACAGAATGGGGGGGAATTAAATAAGAAAAGATCATCCCAGGTGAGAAGACTTGGAGATGCAGAAAAAACAGGAGGAAGACAGAGTTACTATTAAGGGTTAGAAGAAGAAGAAGCCAGGAACAAATGGGTGGCTATGGCTGGGGAATATTAAAAATTGAAAAGAAATAAATTGGTGGGGCTTGTGTAGAAGAGACAAGGAGAAAAACTAAAGGAAAGGGACTGGAAGTGATGAGATCAGGTTTCTATTCCTGGCAGATTTCCTGGGGAATCTGGGAAAGCCATTTCCATTTTTAAAATGCTAACTTGACAAAACTTGAGCCATATTTTCCCAAACATGGAGTGTATGCTAAATATCAGGAAAAACTTCTTGACCATGATATGCAGTAGGATTTGGAACTGTCTCCCATGAGAAGTGGAGGAAGCTCCATTGCTTGGAACATTTATATAAATTTGGACTGCATGAAGCACTCAGTAGTATAATGGAGAGACAAATGCTGCCTTGGCAGGGGGATAAAGAAGATTTAAAAGATATTTTCTCCATCAGATTGTAAAGTGTACACTCAGTAGCCAGGGATATGGAGATATTTGGATAGATTTCATGATCTTCATTCAGCCAGAGAAATACTATAGTTGAAAGTAGGAAAAAAGAGAGAAACACTAAGCCACCTGCCTTCTTATAGTTATTGTTTTTCCACTGTTACCAATATTTCTACATTCCAAGAGAGACTGAAATAACCTAGAGAGGTCCCACACATTACAACATTGAAATAACAAGGATCTGAAAAGTACTGTCACAAAAGTCCTAGCATCAAATTAAATGAAGGAAAACCAGTCATGTATCTTTGGGGGAAAGAGTCAGAAAATTGTGAGGTTAGTGGCACTGATAGTGGGGCTAATAATGTCACACTGAAGAAGACATATGACTAATATGTAACCTAAACTTTGCTTATACTGTCAATCCAGCAAAGAAGAATTTTTCAGACTGCTTTACAGAAGTTAAAAAGCAGAAGCATCATTTCATCAGGTAATAGCCTTTGGAGACTCTAGCCATTTGGGCAATATTTTTCAACATTTCAACAAAACAGCTGGATAGCAGCTAAAGCATGTGTCTAAAATGCAATTCCAATTTTTTAGAGATTCAGGGAAGAAAACAATTTTGATGCTCATTTCTAAGGATAATACAATGCTGGAGTACACTCATATTTGTAGATGTTGCATTCAAAAGTTTATATTCTGTGATCTTTTACTTATAGTCACAACACTGGTAATTTAAGATGAATAGCTCAGAAATCAGCAGGCTGTCTCTTGTACACATCCCCTAAATGTAGTTAATATAAGCAGCTGGTTCAGGAGCAATGTTCAAATAGATGACGTGCTGGAATGTGTCTGGTTTTGGAATACAGATATTTAAAATAATTTCTGCTTAAAGTTATAAAGGAAAGGCAGCATGATCTAGTTGTTTAAGCATAGAACTGGAAATAAGGAACTTTAGGAAGATTTAGATTGTGCACTCTTTAGGGCAGATAATGTGTCTTATCCTAGCATTGTAAAGAGCCATGTAAATTAACAGCACTCTTTCTTCTTTGAGTATGTGTTACTATAGGTCCCATTGTAGATGACTGGCAACAGTATCTCCTCTGGACAGTAGAAATGAGGAGAATCACCTGTGTCGGTCAAGTGAAGACTGGAGAACTGATCCCTTGAACGTGGCTTCAGACCTAGCTGCCATGTCAAAGGTATAATGTTTCACAAAAATCAGTGAGTTGCTCCATGTTGCAGCTTTGCAGTTCTCAGATACTGCAGACTGAAGAAGCTGCAAGTTACCTGGTGAAGTATGCCTTGATATTCGGAGGGTGAAGCTCACCACGCAGCTGATAACAGGAGAAAAATATTGAATGATCCACTTAGAGATTCTATATAACAAGAGAGTTTGGCCTTCCACTAAGCTGGATATGGCAACAAAGAGATAAGAAGACAGTTGAAAGACTTTGGGCCTGTCATGGTAACAGAAAGGCTATGGAAATGTACAAGTTATGTCTCCCAGCATTGAGTTTGGCTTTGGGAAGTAGACTGGTAAGTTTCATCAATCAATTCAGATGAAGCTCTGAAACCACCTCCAGGATGATGTTAGGATGTAGTCTCAGAACCACCTTGTCCCTGTAAAAGGATGTGTAGAGAAACCCAGCCATAAAATTGTAGAGCTCGATAACCCTCTGCACTGAGGTAATGGCAACAGAAAGGCCATCTTAAGGGTAAGGTGATGTACTGAACAATCCAACAGAGGCTTGAACAGTCTCCATGAGTCTTAGGAGGACAAAGTCAAGATGCTACATGGGAGTCAGGTTTTTAAGCATGCAGAAGGCCTCCTGAGGATCTTGACACTGCTGGAGGTAAGACGACAGAATCCAATTCTATCAAAGTATGAGTTGCTGATATTACTGCAAAATGGACTTTGGGAGATCTAAGTGCCAATCTAGTATATTTCAAGCACAGCATGCAGTTGAGAATCTTTGATTTTGGAGCCCCAACTAGATTTAGATTATATTGGGCTATCCATAGAGATAAACTGTTTCCATTTGGAGGAGCAAATCTTCACAGTATATGGCTTCCTGCTCTGCATGATGATTTCTTGAACCTGTTGAGAACAGTCCCTGTTGGTAGTGCTCAACAAACTGATGTCCAGCCATTATGTCTAGCAACTGCAGAAATGGGTGCAGTATCTGACTATGGTTCTGGGATATGATGTCTGAGCAGACTGGGAAATAGATAGGAAGCCAAATGGACACATGCAAAAGGTCTGACAGGCAAAACTGCCTCAGTCAGGAAGGAGCCATTAGAATCAGGATGACCTTGTCCCATCTAAGTTGGGATATCATGCCAGGGATTAGGAGAATCATGTGATAGGAATATAGGAGGCCTGGAGACCTCTGAATCAGGAACATATCAGTGTCTAGAATCATGACCCCACTGGAACAAAAGTTGGGGCCTGGGTGGTGTCCTCTGTGGTAAACAGATCTATGGTAAGTAGAGCCCTACCAAATTCATGGAACATTCCAGTCAATTTCACAGCCAGAGCATTTGAAAATTGGTCAATTTCACGATGTCATACGTTTTCATCTGACATTTTACAGTGTTGTAATAGTGGGGGTCCTGACCCAAAATGGGGTTGTGGGGAGGTCACTAACCTGCTGTAGGGGAGTGGCAGGATTGTCACCTTCACTTCTGTGCTGCCCTCAGAGCAGGAGATGAGTCTGATCTCCCCTGTGCTCCTGGGAGCACCTCAGCCCAGCCAGGACTAGAAGGTGAGGGCCCCCAGCTGGGGTGTTCCCAGCAACACACAAGAGATTGGAAGCCTCTTCCAGCTGCAGGAAGCTCTGGGGCTGCTGCCCAGCCCTGGAGCTTCCTGCCTCAGCGAGAGCTACTGGAGATGGATCTGATCTCCCTTGTGCTGCAGGAAATGCCCCACCCTGGGATTCCCAGCAGCATGGAGATCAGATCAGATTTCAGGGGGAAGGAACAATTTCAGTGTCTGTGACCCATTTTTCAAGGCCGTGAAATTGGTAGGGCCCTAATCATAGGAGTCTCTCACTGCACTGACTGCACATGGTTGATTACTGACTGCCTGCCTAACAAGTCTACCAAGTAATTGCTAGTTACCTGGAAGGTGCAGAATCTGTGCAGTTACCCCATACTGATAACACCAAGTCTATAGCTTGATGGCTTCCTGGCAGAGAAGGGATAACTAAAGTGCCTCATTGCTTGTTATAGAATTCATTATGGACATGTCATCCATCAAGATCTGCACCATCAAGTCCCCATCCAATCCAGCTGGATGGCCCTGAGCATCAGGACAATCAGATCCAGCTTCAGAGATGTAGACCTAGGCGTTCTATTTGGGAAAACAGGGAGAGGATGTACTCAGGGCTGTCAAAATCTCCCACTGACACCTGCCCCTATTAGTCAGTTGACCCAGGCATGGGTAGACACAAAATCCCTTACTCCTTAAATACACTGCCACTACTGTAAGGCATTTGTGAATACTCTTGGTGCTGTGGAGCATCTGAAAGGCAATAATCTCTACTTATAATGGTTGCATCCCACTGTGAATATTAGGAACTTGCAGTGGGCCAGGCAGACGGTCATATGGAATTACACATCATGCAAGTAAAAAAATCTACGAAGGTATCTTAAGCTTGAACAGATGGAATAATGGAGGGAAGCATTACCCCATTCTAAACCTGAGATGGTATATATCTTTGTTGAGACTTCTCCATTCTAAGACAAGACAAATAAGGTAAGGAAATATTGGGGATAGAAACTCCTTCCCCTGAATACTGGTGGCACTTCCTTTCCAGCTCCTAGATG
>ML675629.1:52497997-52740990 GCA_007922155.1 Mesoclemmys tuberculata
GGGGAAGGAGAAGTTGTAGGGGGTAAAGAGTGGAACTGAATGGAATAGTTATGGACAATCATCTTTAGCACCTACCTGTCTCATGTTATGGCATACAATATCTGTGGAATAGGGAGAGGTAGCTTCTGAAATTTGTGCTTTCTAGACTGGATCTGATATAATTCACAACAGTCCCATCAAATTTGCTGAGCTGACACAGGAGCAGGATGCATCACTAACGTGGAAGAAGGCTGCCATACCTTGGATTTTTCTTGGCATGGCATTCAGGTTGCCTGGAGTGATAAGAGGGTGCACATTGTTTCAGTTGGGGTTGAGAATAGTATGGCTTGTGGAATCGGCTTGGTATGTAAATCCCCAGGGACGACATGCGGCCTTTGAGTCTTTTACAGAGCACAGTGACTCTCAGTTTGTTCACTAAATAACTCCATGCCCTCAAAGAGCAGGTCCTTGATCGTGGCCGTAGGGATGCCTGATGCTTGGAGCCATGATTTTTTGTGCATCATAATCACTATGACCATAGCTCTAGCTACTGAGTCAGAAGCTTCCATTGACTCCTGTAAGGTTGTCTCAGCCACCAGTTGGACTTCCTTGATTATTTCCCTGAGTTCCTTGCTGTCATTCAGGACTTTCGCTAGAAAGTTATAAGTTGTATTTAGCATGTAGGACCCAGAATTGTAGAAAGGCAAAAAAGTAAGATTTTCTCCTAGTTGAGCTTTTTTGGGTCCTTGTCCTTAAGGGTCCTCTTTTTCTTATTTATAGTTTTTCTGTGTCACAGAGTATGTCTACACCGCTGGCGGCATTGTCGGCAGTGCAGGATCAATTCTGCGGGATCGAGGAGTGGCAACATAAACCCGCTCAATCAAACCCAGAAATTGATGTAGTTAATCCAGCCCCGCAAGAAGAGTAATGCTGCATCGACCAATGGGAATTTCCTATCAGCTCAGCCCAGTAGAGATGCTGCGGTAAGTAGAAGTTAGGAAGTCAATGGGAGATACACAAGCTACTTCATGTAGTTTGCGTATCTCTAATCAACTGCTGCTGAAATCTGCAGCCAGTGTACACCAAGCCTGAGATAACTAAGGAGCCTGGGCTGGATTGGGTATGGAGGTAGATGAACCCTGTTTGAGGAACCCGCCACCAGGCCAAAGTTGGTCAATCAGTCCCTGATTTCTAGGGAAATCCTCATTCCTGATTGGACTGTCAAAAAATGGAACAATTTCTGAGATTCCTTTGATATTACCAATGCCTCTATTTCCAGAGTCTCAGCAATTCTCCTGATAAGCTCTGAAAGATTCAAAGATTCCAAAGACTAGATGAGCACCATCTAGTCTGACGCCCTGTATAACATAGGCCATAGAACTACAGTAATTCGTAGAGCATACCTTTTAGAAAAACATTCAATCTTGATTTTAAAATTGTCTGTGATGGAGAATCCACTACAACCCATGGGAAAGGTTTTATGGTTAATCACCCACACTGTTAAAAATTTTACACTTTATTTCCAGTGTGAATTTGTCTAGCTTCTACATCCAGCCATTAGATTGTATCATATCTTTGTCTGTTAGACTGAAGGACCCATTATCAAATATTCATTCCCTATATAGACTGTAATTAAATCACCCCATAACCTTCTCTTTGTTCAGATTAATAGATTGAGCTCTTTGAGTCTATCACAATAAGGCATGTTTTCTAATCTTTTAATCATGTGCTTGGCTCTTCTCTGAACCTTCCCCAAATATTCAACACCATTCTTGAATTGTGGACACTAGAATTAGATACAATATTTCAGCAGCAGTTGCACTAATAAAATAATCTCTCTGTTCCTATTCAAGATTCCTCTGTTTATGCATCCAAGGATCGAATCTGTCATTGTGGCCACACCGTCACACGGGGAAGCTCATGTTCAGCTGATTATCCACCATGAAATACAAATCAGAGTCACTACTTCCCAGAATAGATTCTCGTATCCTGTAAGTATAGGCTACATTCTTTGTTCCTACATTTAGTCATTTTGAAGGATTTGCATTCTGGTGCCAATATCAAAGCCTATCAGGGAGGTACTGAAAGCACAGGCGAGACAGACTGCCTGCTGTCAATTCCAGTGCCTGGCCCTAGCCCAGCCTACTCCAGCCCAGAGCTACAATGGCAAGGAAAGTCCTGTTCAGTCCTGAGGATATTCATGTCCACAGACAGACTCTTCAGGGAACTTAGCTGTGAAGCTTTAGCAACACTCTACTGACCACATAAAAACTATGATTTTTTTTTGAAAGTCTTATAAATTGGCCAATTTTGGGTGGATTTCACTGGGGATGGCAAAAAGCATATTCCTGACATAAAAGCCACCACCTCTGCCAAATTTCAAATCCCTGCTCCAAAGCACAGGGTGCTACGGTTTCTTAAAGAAAAAGTCACCAAAATTTAACGTATTTTTCCCTGGCCCTGTTTTTAGGAAAGGCTGAACTGTTTTGGTTGAAATTTTCCAAAAATAATTACCCTGGTGCACACATTCAATATGGAAAATTTCAGCCTCAACAGTTAACTTTTAGTATATTTGAAACTGAAAACAGAGATTTATAATGGGAGTTTTGGGCAACTTTAATAATAGACAGTGATTCCAGCCCCACCTATAAAACACTACGCACTACGTACACACCTCTGAATTTCAAAGGGGGATAACTAAAATTAGGTTTCAGAATTCCTATTTAGGTTCCTAAATAGGGATTTAGAAGTTAATTTGGACACTTATTTTCAAACATCATGGCCATCATATACACACAAACACTCAGCTAGTTCTGTACAAGTATACAGAGTATGTATGCATATATAAACATGTGTATATCATACACATGGTCACTGGTGACTGAGTGCATTTGAATTTACAGAGATCTATGCACTTTTATATTTTTACAGAGATTTAGCACTCCTAGTTTCAACTTTGAGTTATACTGTCCTATATCTTCACAGAAAGAGACACATTTCAAATTCTACTAATAAACTTTAAGGAAATCCCTATACTGTACTTATTGTAGTTTGAGATAAGCCTTAATGTGCAGTTAAGAAATGACATAAGATAACAGCCGTTATACTTGAAGTTTGTCTAGTCAAAAATCCTACCATCTTTATCACCTAAAAATAGATAAAATTTTCATGTAAAAAGACCCATATCTCTTTAATAAAGCAGAGATGTTATTAAAATAAGCCCATGTCAGCAAAGCTTATCAACTATATGATATAAACCTTAAATATAGCAACTATTTTAGAAAAAATACAAAAGCCACATCAAAATGATACAAGACTAAAACTCACAAATATAAGGAAATTATTTCCAACCGACTGCAGAACATGGAATTATCTCTCTCTTCAACTCACCCCATTTTGCCTAGGTATTGCAGCTCACATGGCAATGCACAGTACTAAAATAATTCATTGTTCAGAGACCCTTATCAGCTGCAAAGCCAAAGCTGGAGCAAGGCCATATCAGCTGCAGAGCCAAGTCATAACAGAGTGGAGGGTGAGGAGGACAGATTGCAATGTCTCCCCATTCTTCTGCTCCTATGACAAAGTATTAAACTCTATTTCCTTGGTGGTTTTTGTGAGGTGAACAGAGTTTATTTTTAAATAGAACTGTAGTACATTAATGTGATAAAGTGTCTGATAAAGAACACAATTTTATAAGACATTGCAACAAACATTTTATCCTTTTATGAAGGTTACTTTGTGTATGAAGCCTTGCCCAGTAAATAAAATGCACAGTAAGATTGCCTAATACTATATACAAAGATAGAACAGTAAAAATAATCTCAGTGCCATTTGTTTTTTAAATCCCAAAAGGATATAGTGTATATAAAGACTAAATCCTTACTTTTAGTTTAGAACTTGAACAAAAACAAAAATACACACTACACAAGCAAACTCTCATCCAGCATCTGTACTGTTTTTCAGATGAAGAATTAAGAAAAGAATAATGAATAGGCTGGCAATTTGTACATCAAAGCCCAGTTCAACAAGGTACTTCAGCACATGCCTACATTTTAGAATAGGAGCTTTCCCATTCACTTCATTGGGCCTATGTACATGCTTACCTTTAGGCATGTGCTTAGTTACATTGCTGAATTAGAGTCCAAGTCTCAGCCAAGTTGAGTCTGAAATAGCTGAGCTATTAAGGTCCCAATTCAGCAAAACACTTAAGCATAGAGTTAACTTTGAGCATGAGCTTAAGGCTTATTTACTTCAACAGGACTTAAGAGCAGGCTGAAGTATTAATAATACCTTATTCTGATCTGCCTGTCGTCAGCAGATCTCAAAACGCTTTGTGAAGGGGGTTGGTATAATTATTCCCACCTCACAGACGGGGAACCGAGCACAGAGAGCTGAAGTCATTTGTCCAAGTTCACGCAGCAAGTCAGTGGCAGAGCCAGAAACAGAAGCCAGGTCTCCTGAATCCCAGCCCGCTCTATCCACTAGGCAACACTGCTGCTGAACTAGCACGTTGCTGAATAGATATGGCTTGAGCTTTGTGCTTTGTGGAACTGGAGCCTAAGTCCTGAAATCAAGGTAAAAACACACACACATTTCTAAGTAAGATTACACAGTGACTTTTTAAAACACACAATGTCTTTTCATGGAGTTACAGCATACGGAGCAGATACTACTGCGTGGTGAAGAAACGCAAGCACATGTGCTTTGCATATTACAGCAGGCGAGCAGAAAGGCACTACAGGTGTGAACCAGCCAATATGCATCCTGTGCAAATTTCTGTGCCAGGGGCACACTCTGGACCTAAACTCTATGTGATCCAATTCTGTGCTGAGATGAAAGATGGGGATGAGATGGTGTTGTAAAAGTAGAGAGTGGGGCTGGCTAGCGTCAAGCCACCTTACGCCTGATTCTGGATGCTGTATTGCAGATGCAGCAGCCACCTGGACAAGACTAACTTCTCTCCAAAGCTTGATCCTGCGCTCGCTGAAGTTAGTGACAAAACTTCCATGGATTTCAATAGTGCTGGATCAGCTCTCACTTGCAGAAATAAGTGGAGATGCACACCTGAGCCAGATAGTACCCAACACAATGAATAGTATGGCAGCCATCCACTCAGGTTTGCATCTCAGTCGTCACAACTCTCTCATTTTTGACCAGTGCAAGATTTGTCCCACATCATCAAACAAGTTTTGAAACTGTAATTTAACAATAATAATGCATCACATTTTTACAGTGTCTGTACCCAAAGGATCTTAAAATACAAACATGAAAAGCTAAATTGTCAAATTACTTCTGTGAGGCAAGTATTATTATCCTAAATTTTATACCTGGGGATGTTGAGGTGCAGGTTAGTTAGGGCTAACATTTTTCAACCCAGGAGCCTAACTTTAGGCACCTAAATAAAAGTGACTTGATTTTAAAATAGGTATTGAACATTTGATGCTCCCCAAAATGAAGTTCATGATAGCTGAGGGGAGTGCAAAGAATCTTAGAAAGTAGTATTTATTTTTATTTAGATGTGTAAATATGCATGTAGGTGCCTAACTGTAGGCACCCACACTTAGAAATGTTAGCCTAATTGCTTAGGATATGGAATCATAAGTCTTTGCTTAGCAAATAAAGATGATAAAATATAGCTAATGAGCATGGCCAGGAAGTCCCTAATATAAATCACGTCAGCCATTTCAAATCTGGTTTATTTACCAGATATCAGAAAGCACATATATGAACAGTGGACAAAATGCAGTATTTATTTAATTAGCTTTTTATGTTGAAGTTTGTAAATGTATAAATACTGGAGGTCACTAGCCTATCTAAGAGACTATTAGAACTAAGTATTTTAATAATAGTGTATTTTCAAAAGGTATTTCCATTTTAACTTGGGGAAAACAGTAAAACCACCTGATAACCTCCTGGCCACGGCAGCACTATCAAGTGACATTAAAATGATCTGAATCCTTTCTTCTTCAGGACTAGTAAGGCAGGAATTTTACTTACCCTTTCTGACTACCTCTGCCAGTCATGACTGCCCCCTGCCGATCATTTGGCTATTCTTTTTCTCACTTTGTGCTACCTTACATTAATATACAGTAATATCTAAGAAAAAGAATATATTCGATTTAGTACCACAATTGTGTAGTTTGGAAAAATAAGTCTTTCTGTTCAAAGACTGCCATGTCTTTCTTATGCATGCTAACACACAATTTCCATCTGCAGCCAAAAACACAGAGGGGAGGGGAAAATCTAACATTAGGGTAAAGATAATTTGTGAACAAAAATTATAAAACTGGATTCCTACGTAACCAGCACAATTGCTTTATTTAGTAAATGTTAACTTACCTTAAAAAACAATAAAAACAGAAAAAACTATTTTTACACAGCTACAGTACACAGTGTAACAATATATTTTAATTGTGTATTTAGAGCAATATATAAGAGGATCCACAAATAAAGTTTTTAAATATACATAATAAATCACTGAGGAAAACCTAGACATATAATGTAAAAATAAATTATTAAAACACATTTTGAAATATATACATGCTCACTACCTGCAATTTGCTCTTTATTACTCATTCTCTTGTAAAAGTACATTTCCCATAGGAGTTGATCATGTAAATATATACATATAAATAGACAGATGAAGTTCAGTTGAAACAATAGGATAGAATCAAATCTGAACATACCTAAAAAGTAAATATATGAGTAACTCCATAACTTTCGTCAACCTAGGGTTATAAATATATACGAAGAATAAAACTAGCATTGTTTTTGCAAAAACTCCATATATAATTTCTCAAAGTATTGAAACCTGAATACCCTTAGTGGAACTGTAAATTGATAAGGTGTACACAGAGCAAAAAATAAGTGTGTACAGTGGATTATATTTTACCTCACTATCTTATAAAAGTTTTAATCACAATAGTTGCTAAAGAATGCAGATTCTGATACTTCTAGGCAAAACTATCTAGGCTTACCAGAAAGATCATACAAGTCTTTACTGGTATATGGTATGATGTCAAACTACAAGGACAATAATTTTGCTTCAATCATGCAAATATATTTTAAAGTACTGTACTCCCAAAGGCCAACCTCTAAAACACAGTTTTAATTTTAAACTACTGAAAAACAATATTTCACATTCTGCACCCTTAGCAGAAATCTTTCCAGTTTTCTTATTGCTTATTGTGGTGGGAAAAACATAATTGATTAGCTTCCGAACTGTATGCATTCAGCTCTTTTTACATCTATAAAACACGAAAACATTTGTTAATGTTGATTTGCTGCAAGAAGACACACATTCAGGGGAGAGTCATCAAAATTTACTATGTCTGTGGTAAGTAATATTGACTGCACTCTCTAGCTTAACATTTTTCACTGAATTTTCCAATTCTTGTTTAACACTGTTGGTGTTCTTTTTATTTAGATGATGAACTTTATTTTTAAACTTAAGCTAGGAGTGACCAACTGATGACATATTGATTTAAAATTGCTAATACACTGAATGTGTATACATATTGACAAACAGTTTGATGCCTCAATAGTACAAAAAAAGAAAGGACATTTTACTAAAAAAGATTTTTTCTCATTGTACTGAACACATAGTCAAGAACTTACTCAGCAATTAGCTATCAATCCTTCCCACATCTGAGGCAAGTTGCTTAAAATATTAATCCAATGAGAAGTTAAAGACTTGAGCTTATACATATAATTCGGGAATTTGAGTACCTTTCCTTTGTATATTTAAATAAAAAGCAACCTGTGATCATTTTACAGCTCTGATCTGAGAGATTTCTTATCTGGAACATCTACTGTGTGCCTTAAACATTTTTACATAAGATAACATGATACGAAAATGCTTCTCAGCCTGAACGCTGCACTCAAGTGGGAGAAAGATATATTAATATCCAGTAAAAGTTTCCAAGGAAACCCTTTGCCATTTTAAAGTATTGTGTGAACAAAACAATTAGATTATTAAAGCAAAGCAAAAGACAGAGAAGTTCTAGCCATTCTAATGGATAAAGAATATGCTGCAACTTTCATTTCCACTGAAAATTTAATGTAGTTCGCAAGTGAAACATTCCCCAACCTACTGTATAGTTTTCTATTGGCTAGAGAATTTGTTGCAATACAAACAATACATTAAAATAGCTTTTAAAAGAACTAACAATTCTACTATTAACATTTTCCTATGAAGACCATTTCCACACATATATATTTGAGTTTTAATTTATTTTACATTGCTCTTCTCTCTCTTTGATCTTCCTCAGTACTCAGCTCAGTGTTAACTATTCTGGGTGGTCTCCCATCAGGATTCAGTGATCAGTGTCTCTCTCCATTGCTTGCCTTCTAGGGGGATTCGTATCAGCTGTGTTCTTACATGCATCTGACAACTTTATTAGCTCGCACAGATAGTACTTCAGAACATCTCTGCAGCACATATATATCCTTTCTCAAACAATCACATTTTTGTAGTTGACTCAGAACAAATAATTATATGAACACTTCAGCTTTTATATTCAATAATAAGGTTGAAATGAAGAGAAATTCCACACAATGTGCAAGTCAGGGCTTGGTTTTCATGTTTGGGCTCAAAAAAATCAATCCAGGATTGATTTTTGTGTATATATCGTTATTGTCAGAGGATTAATTGATGAATTTTTCATTTGATGAGTCAGGTGGAATGGGCTCTAAGGCACATAGTGAGAAGAATTCTAATTTACTCTGCTTCTTGGCACTAAGCAGCAAAATCATCCATCATAATACTTTATCATAATTTATTTGCTTCAAACAATGAATAGAATGCATCCCATGCAAAAATAGACTTTATTAATTAATATCTATGTATGCTCCATTAAAACTTGGTTAATCTGAAACAATTTTGTTATATCTGATTTTATTTGTTGGGTTTATTTTTTTTAAAAAACACCCATTGTAAAATTCTTCATTCCAGACTGGTTATCACTTGAATCTTTTTGAAATCCAGACATCTGGATAAACCACACCTGGGTTAATCAGGTCCAATTACAGCCGAATACAAGGTGTAACTACAATCTTCAATTTAATTTACTGCATCTAGCATGAAAGCATTTTATAGCAGTACTCTTTTAACCAGCCAAGCACAATTTTCAAACATAAAATCCCTTTGTAAGTGTTTTCTAATTAAATCATTAAAATCTGATCTCTTCATCTACAATGTATTAGAGTCTCTAGGTATTAAAAAAAACAAAACAAAAAGAGATCTTACAGCTCATCAGAAAGGCCTGTTAAAGTTTATTTACTAAATACAACAGTGCAGACCTGACGACTGCTGAGGAACATGTAGTTTAACCCAGGTGGGGTTGCCACAAAAATGTTGTATTCCCCTGACGCTGGAATGGCTGTGTTCAGAATTGGTCTCCCAGTGTTGGCTGCAGTAGCTGAGGGTTCCTCTGCTTCCTCTAGCTTGCAACAGCCCCTCAGCAGCAGGTGAGAGGGTGAGCAGTTACTACATCAACTCTGTGCCACTCAAAGAATGCTCTGCACTGAGGTGAATCCTCTTTTGGCTGGTGATGCTGACTTTGGGGCAGGTTTGTACTAGCACGGCAGCACAAAGCAGCTGCAGTACATTCCAGGATCTGGACCAAAGTATCTGGGAGATAAAACCCAAGAATCTCTTGACACCAAAGACATTTTACTATTGTGGAAGAAAGGATAAACTGGAAAAAAGATAATCTTGTAGCTAAGGTACAGGACCCAGTAGCAGGCAGATCTCTTCCCAGCTCTGCCACAAACTTCCATGGGCAAATCACTTTGTTTGTTTGTTCCTTAGGCTCCTCATCCATAAAGTGATGAACACTACAGAAATACAGTGAGTACTAATTCATTATTATTTAATATTTGCATTTTGATAGCACCTAATGGCCCTAATCAGGACCAGTGCTAGGTTGTACTAGGTGCTATACAAATGCAATAGAAAAACAGTCTTTTCCTCTGAAAACTCACTCTAATTTGCACTTTGAGATCCTCAGATAAAAGGCACTATGTAATTATAAATTATTATTATTACCAATTTTTCTATTGGGTAAATATATGGACAACTCCCACTAAGCAATTTATAAGGATTCTCACTAATAGTTAAAATAAGCAAATCATGGTACACTATAAAAATGTTCCTTCTATCTCAAACCCTCCTTTATTTATCATATTATAATCCAGTATTTTATGATGGAGTCTTCTTCAGTGGAAACTCATAAATGGCTGTCATTTCCTAACATACTTTGTTTCAGGTTTTATTTACATTGTAGGTTCCTTGGGACAGGAACCTTCCCTTTGTGGTTTGTATGGCAACAAAAGTCAAAGCTCAAAGGTCCTTTGGTCCCTGATTACTGTCCTGTGTACAACCTCAGTACAAATGAAGTAAAGTAATTCGGACAAATCTTTTTAGAGCTTAAAAAAAGATTACCCCAGACTTTAAAAGTCTGAATTTAGTTTGAAAGACATTTTCAAATGTTACTATTTAAGTTTTAAAAGACAAAAGTAACTTCAATATTTTCTGATACCTCTGAAGCAATTGTGAACCATTTTGGAGTTATTCAGCTATGTGCACGGGGGTCAGTAGTCTGGCCAGAGGACTAAAGTCAATGATAAAAGATTATTATTTGGCTATCACCCATTTGGATCATATTGCAGAAAATGTCTACTACATTAGTCCATAGCTGAGTTAAGGACACTCTTAAGGCCATCAAAACAAGCAAATTTCTGAGCATATTGTATTTCATGAAAGATGTAATTAGTCACAATGAATCTCTCTCTCTCTTTCTCTCTATATATCTTTTTCAGGGGGAGGGTCTCCCGTTTGAGGCTTTGCAAAAGGAAAAAAGTACCATATTGGAACTTACAGCAATGAAAGACAATCTTGGCCCCTATATCCAAAATCTTATCCTTAGAGATTTAAATTTTGAAGGAGCACACATTTCCGGGTCTTTAGAGGCAATATGTTTGAAGTTGCCATAGAACATATGGATGCCACATTCACCATGTTAGGGAATCACATGGCTTCAGTGAGTTGATTCTACACAGTGGCCTCATGATTAAAAAAAATATTGGTCTATTATGGCAATATAAAAAAAGACCACCTTGGACCACTTAGCATAAATATTGTGTAAAATGCCCTACACCAGTGGTTATTCCTAAAATTAAACTTAAATATAATTAAATTCACAACAAAAGACATAGCAAATGTTTAATTTTTATATTTAATTTCCTTTGATATTTTTTATAATGGTTTCATCTATTAATCCTATTGAGGTTTGTGGACCCAGTATGGTTTGATTAGCACTATTATGATTTTTTTCATTAACACTATAACTCATTTATTATCATACTAAAAGTTTGCAAAGATTTTATGAAGTATTCATACTACGCAGTGCAAGTTATTTATTTTGTTAGGATTGTGTCCAATAATATGATGCCTTGTGTTTTTTTACTATGAAAATGTTTAATTACCAGACAGGGAGATACGTGTGTGTTAGCACCTGCCTGAAAGGCACATTTGTGAGGTAGGTCACCTGGTGACTTGCCTTAACTCCAAAACCTTAAGAACCTAATTTTTAATATAGATACATAACTTCTTAACCCAAAAGATAATACTGTCATGACCTATGAGTCTCGCCCCAGGCTTACAAGGTTCATGGGGCAGTCATGCTACAACACTTCACCTAGCAGCCTGCTGGTAACAGCTTATCTGAGACCCACAAAGCCCTGCCCCAGTGTGAGTCTCTGCCCCTGACGTCCTACTGGCAGAGTCCCAGAGGCGCTGACTGGCCCACTAGCCCTACTTAAGTCAGCAGCAGGAACAGGAAGCTTTCATCCCATACGTCCTCCATAACTCATCAAATAGCTAAGACATGAAATCTGACCAACTGGACAAGATCTTATGCTGGAAAACCCACCCTGAAGAATATGGAGAACAGTGTCTCAGCAACTGTTTCAACTTCCACATTGACAGAACAACTGCTTCTTAACACCTGATGACAAAACCCACCATCATTAATGTAAATCTTTTTCCTCCTTGGATTGGCCTGGATAAGGGCCCTATGATATCCATTGCAGTGCCAAAAAATGATTATTTGATTACCGGTAAAGGATACAAAGGAGCCTTGCAGAGACCAACAGCTTTTTTTTTTTTTTTTTTTGACGTCACACTTTTTGCAGTATTCTTTTATTTCATTTTGAATATTGGGCCAACAGAAGTTTTTCTTCAACCTTTCATATGTTTTCTCCATTCCCAAGTGACCACTGAAAGGGCAGTCATGGGCTAGTAGCATTAACTCCACACAACACTGTGTGGGCATGATCAACTGTTTGTAGGGCTCCCTAAGGCTTCTGTTTTTCCCTAGAAATCTTCCCTCTTCTATAAAGAAGATCTCTCAGATCTCTTGATCTGGGGCTTTACTGAGGATGACCTCCCTTATGCTTCCCAGAAAGGTGTCCACACTTTGTTCTGCAGCAAATTCTATTGGGCTTCTGTTTGCACTGAGAGCTGTCTCAAGTAATGGTGATGGAGGTGACTCCTCACTATTCTCCCTGGAGATATACTTTCTGCTGATAAGGGAGAAAAATCTCCTGTCCCCACTCTGCTGCCTCTCCCTCCTCATAGTTTACCTCTAGGAACTTAGGGACATATTCCTTCTTGCTATATTAACAGTTCTAGGGAGTGATATAATGTAGAGTATTATGTATGATATTGTATAACATTACACAAATGAAAAATCCCAATGATTTCCCAATGTGACTACAGATGTGTATAAAATTATGCATATCTTTGCAATATTGGGGCCTGACACTGTAAACTGTCTGTGAGAGTGGCTCCATGTTTTCTGGAATGTTATGCTCTATGCATCTCAATAGTGCTATATAAATAATTAAATAAATTAAAGGTTAACATTAATATACTTATTATTCCAATTTATACAATATGCTTATAATAATTTTCTAGATATACATGAAAAAAATGGAAAATACATACTAAATGTAGATTAACCTGTCAGCCGTAGTACAAAAAGGACTCATATATAGTACTATAGTATTGCAATTCTATTTTAAAAATTGATCAATTTTTTCAGTTAAATTTAAGTGTCTACTCTGAACTGGAATGACAGCCAATAGGAGTAAGAGGACAGTCCAATCTTCAGTTCTGGGCATCTCTAATAAGTCTGTCAACAAGGGTGCCAATTAGTGTCAATTGTGCTGGAGTTTTTTGTGATGTTATCATTCTATGTGTACTCAACACTAATAGGCATATTGCCAGTGTCAATAATATGAATTCTGAAAGCAAAACCAATGGAGACTAGATCCCTAAGAATAGTAGCTACAAAATATGCACAAAAGCCACTTCACGGATTTAAATAACTGTTTCAAATATTTGAAAAATAATTATTCTAAATAACAATCTCCAGACTTACAAAATATCTGTGTGAAAAATGAAACAATTTTTCACTGCAAATGAAGGCAGAAAAGCATCCAAAACCAGTGCAAATATTATTGTAAATTCTCCTTTCTAATAAAATAGAACTGGACCAACTGAAAATAAATTTTCTTGAAAATTTTTTATTGAATCAAGAACTTCTTTGCCCACTGCAAATATTAACAATTAATCTATAAACCTGATAAAAAATAGGGTTTAAAATGAAAAATATTAGTCCACTGCTTATAATTCGAGAGCAGTGTCACTATAAAATAAAATTGCTTATTTAAAAAATTAATCAAACATAACCAGACCAGTGTCAGGTTCTATACAGGGCTAATGGTGCCTAATGCCTAATGGTGTAACCTTAAAATTTACTACAAAACTGAATTGTGTAAATTAATTGCACCATCCACCCATGTGAAAAAAATTTATACTAACTAGTAACAGATGTATATACAAACACCCCTTGAAAGAATAAGAATCCCTGCATATTTTACTCTAAATACCCACCCTTCTAATCAGCTGGAAGGGCAGTGCCTGCTCCTTCAAACAATGTTCTCTATAAACTGCAACCGTGCAGTTATTCTGTATATACTGTGCAGGTCAAAAACCATGCTGCTAACGTTTCCTCTGTTCAGCCCCAGCAGGGATGTAGTGCAGCCGTTTCAGAACCTGCTCCATTCTACTCCCTCCCATATGTGCATATGTGGCCCTGCCTCCTCCATGTGGGGCGGTGGGTGGGGAATGGAAGTGCTGACAGTTTTGGGGACATGCTCAGCATGGCCAGGAGGGGAACACCCCTTGTGCAGGAGCTCAGAGGAGGGGCCTGCCTTGGCTCTGCACTGCTGGCTGGGTCAGCAGATGCTCTGGAGTGTGGCCAGATGGGGCCAAAGCACCAATTACTCAACCCACCACCTGGCAGTTGGTCTCCAGGAACTTGGCAGTTGCTGTTACTCAGAGGCAGCAAGGAAGGGAGCTTCCTGGGAGCCCTTAGTGGAGTGGGTGGGAAGCTGGGGAAGGTGCAGTCTGATACACTACCACCACCAGCTCTCTTCTCCCCCACCCACCCACCCCTCAGCCCCCGAGCCCTGTCTAGGATCCTAAGACTGCAAATGGCAGGGATAGGGCCTAGTGTGTAACACTAGAGAGGATCCACCCTGGAACAGCACCCCGTGTACACTCCTCATCCCTCAGAAGAGGGAGCCCCTTAGAGGGGCAACAACCACTTTTCTTCCCACCAACTGGACAAGGAAAGACCGTATAGAGGAGTGTTGAGGACATTCTAATAAATAGAGTACTTACTTCTTTTGTCTTTCGCTTTTAGAACTTAGTCCATGGAAATTAGTCCATGGACTTTAAAAATTATGGCACTGTTTTAACTATCAGTAAACATCTTCTAGTCACTGGATTTTATTTACCAAATTCAGATTATTTCAGAAAAAAATAGTTGCCTTTTCTGTTAACAATATCCATGGACCATTATATGAAAAATCCCTTGATATTTCAAATAATCAAACCTCCATTCAGTGTCCTTGCAAACTAATTTGCACTGAGTTTAACAATGGTATCTCAATCTGTGAAAAAGGGATTCTCCAGAAATACTAATAATTATTTGCACGCTTCCTTTCTACAATCTGTCACAAGTCAGGAGTCCAAAGTAATCTCAAAACAATGTATGAGCACTGATTTACAAGATAACCAGTTATCTTTTTCTGTAAAGTCTTCTGATGGAGTTGTTCAATTAACTTTCAAGTACCAGCTGATATACAAACACTGAGATTTGTAAAGTAGATGCACAAACTAAATTACTAGTACTGTCCTACTATCTTCTCTGATTTTTCCAGGCCTTTGACTCTAAACATCTGTCAGCAAGTGATTGTTGACAGCATTATTCAAAGAATCTCTAAGATGGCCTCTAGCATTCCCCACATCTCTCTTCTTGCCCTTCAGAATTCTTTGTCATGCTTAAGTTTCTTCTCTCAAGCCAAAGCTTCCTCATCAGTTACATCTAACCATGCACACCAGTCTCGTAGTGCACTCATCCCTTGAACTCCATTTCCAGAACACCTCTCACTACCCTGATGCTTCCCTCAACAGTTGACTATCTTTGGAACATTAATGGCTCTTGCAGTTGAAATATAGTTACTTTTCTTTAACTCCTTTTACAGTAGCAGACTTCTGGAAATTACTTGGAACATTTCCCTGAAAAACATCATTAAACGTGACTGTTCAAAATTTCCCAACATTAGATGGCCCATTTACCCAGACACTCAACACAACTTGAAATTTTGCCACAGTGAAATGCAGAGTTTTGCTGAGAGCAAGCAGATGCTGATCACAGCAGCATTTACTTATCAATAGCTCAGTGGACTTTTTTCCATGTCAGCATTCCTAATACACTGGCTTTGATTCAACTTCTTCCATGATTCAGATTATTTGCAGATCTTCAGGGTAAACTGGTATGGTATCTTACCAAGTAAGTTATTTGGGTTTATGAACAGAATCTGGAAGCGAATTTCCAGTAATTTGCTATATTTTTCAGGAAGCAAGTCATAGATGCATATGGCTCTACGTTAGGGGAAACTCAAAGGATGGCCAGTTCTGATCCAGCTTGTTTTTTAATAAGCACAAAAGAAAAATAGGATGATGAAATCCCAAACTAAATATAGATTAAAGAAAAATATGCATTATATTTCAATAATTTATTGACTTAGTCATAGATTTATGTGAGTGATAGTCACCCTAAATCATGAAAATGAACAGTGTACCATGTCCTGGCATACTATATAATAAAACCCCACAGACATATCTCTTATTTTCTAGTAATGTGAGGCTGATTTCTAGTTTATAGTTGTCCGAGGTTCTTCTAATTGTACAAAACGTATTTATAAGAATTTCAAACAAACTCATAAGTATCTTTCAAGATGTGCTGTACAGAGCAAAGTACGACAACACTCCAAAATAAATAAGTGTAATTTCATCAAGCTATTGTGTTCTGTCAGATTATATTGAACCATGGTCATAGGATGCATCTTCTATTTTTATCAAGTAAGTCAAACTATCTTTCACTGGTACAGTTAGTATTAGCAGATTATTTCCTCCTGGATATTCTGTTGTAGATTATTTACATAATCTTCTATGACTAGTGGTGGCCTTCTTCAGTTTTTAAATACAGAAAAGGGATATTTATTTTAAAAAACTGAATTAAATGTATATGACAGTCTTTCTACTGTTAAAGAGACAAGGACTCCCTGAGACAGAGGTCTAAACCCTGCTTCCCACTCTGAAACTGCAGCCTGTGGTTTATTGCTGCTGTTTTCCACATGAAGAGGTGTGGAAACAGAACAGATCCACAGCTCCTGAGTTGCTGCTACATTGTCTCATACACACTACCCCATGTGTGGACAAGCCCAAAGGAATAAGAGTTCTGTCTCTCTCAGCCTGCATGCACTGCACTCAGACTCTCCACAGCATGGCTCTTATACATGATAAGTTTTCCTCCCACAATACCCTGCCCACATCCTACCCATCCTCTCTACAATGCATTGTAACTTACATGTTCTTGTCCCAAAGCAGTGTGTCATAAATCAGCTTGCTAGTCCTGCCACTCTCTCTATAGCCACACTTCCTTCCCTGATTTAATGAAACAGAAATGTTGTATTGAAGTATAAAGCCGGCAGCCTTTACCACGCCCTGTTTGTGCATGTTAGATCCCCTCCATAAGTGTAGCAGAAGATAACATACGTTCCTATGAGCATGAAGCACCTGTATCTGGTGACAAGAGCAGAAAAAACAGTGGGAAAAAAGGGTCCCTTGGTGTATTTGGGAATGATTTGCACCACATAAACCTGACTATACAGTTTGAATACGTGGACAGTCTCTGTGGGAAATAATTCTAGTATGCTGTGCTCTGAAATTTTATTTGTTGTTTGCAGTGTTCACAAATACTTTTTCAGAAAGGAGCCGTCAAGTGTGGTCCAAATTATTACAAATTGCAGGCCTTAAAAATATTTCTAGATGCCTATAGGGACCTAGCTTCCTCTTAGTCTTTGCTTATAAACAGTAACCCCAAATAAAACAAAAACAAGGGATGTGATATGAAGCAAATCTAAGTCCAGACTATATTGTATGAACAAGACATGTATAATTATTGACTTTATTTTTATTAAGATTTTAGAACTGAACAATAGCAAAAACAACATGAAACCAACTTGTTTGTACATTACAATGTAAATAATAAGGAGCTGCTAGGACTGATAATTGTAGGGTAAAATATTTTTATAATGCAAAATGTAAACATCCATAATGCTCTCTTTTTAACATTTTGAAGTGAGATTCTTCTCTGAAATGTGACTAAGGCTGTGTTTACACTGTGCCGCACTTTGGATTACAGGGTTGTGAATTGCAGTGTGTACCAAAGTGCTACACTGTAACTACCCTGCCTGAACATTGATGGTGCAAACTGAAAGGTACCTAGTTCGTGTTAACATAGTACTTTTTAGGTCTACATTGATGTGAACTAGATATCTCACAGTTCACACCAGCAGCATCCACACAAAAGCAATTACAGTGCAGCAATTTGGTGAGCACTGCAATTCACATTCCCATAGTGAGTACTGTGGGCCATGTAGACAAGTTCAAAATGAAAATAGTACCTCTTTAGCAAAGTTCTTATCTTTTAATGTATTTAGAGATGAACCACCTGGCTTTACAGACAAACAAGTTTTTATTACATTTTACTACTTAGCTCTTTAGAGCCAATATAGCTCATACGTAGTGAGCTAGTTCTATTCCATCTCATACATCATACACAAAACTGTTTACAAAATTCAGTCTGTTACACCTGGGTAAACCCATCAAGGACAATGGAGACAAAGGGATGGCATATGTGCCAATGAAGGTCTAATCTGGCCCACGAATCATTATTAATAGTGATAAGGCACAAATTTTAAGAATGAAGTTTGACACTCAAAGGCTCAGTTTGCACGTCTAGTAGTTAAAGAAAATGATATACTTGTAAAGTGAGCACATCTGATCCACAAATCATTGAGACACAATACTATTTCAGCATTGTATTGTTTTTCCAAGGGTAGAATAGCACTTTAAATAATCCAAGTGTTTTTTAAAAATGTGTTTTAATTTATTGGGATTAGGATTAATTTTATGTCATGTCATCTATCGAGACAAGCATATTTACACTGCATCATTTAAGCATGTTTTTCATTTAAAAATCCTTCAAAGTAGCATTTGAATACTAGTTACCCATCTATACATTTTAATAAATGTATCAATTTATTATATTATCTGATTTTTTAAAAATAATGTGAGAATAAATTATTTCATATAAAATAAGGACCTTATGCATGAGAATGTGGCTTGCGTAAAATGGGCAAAACAGGCACACTTCCAACTTTCTGTTATTTACCTGAGAGCTGATAATCAGCTGGTAATCAGAAGGCCAGTGTACAAAGTTGTTCCTTGCACAAGAAACACACAAATAATAAATGAATGTGCAAAACACACAAATCATAACTGAATGGGGACATAACCCTTTTTAGATCATATGTCTTTCATGGAGATTTTGGAGGGATTAACATATAGCCCAATAAGGCCAACCTGCCATTTATTTACCAAGAAAAGCAGAGATGCTACAGTGAAGTAAAACTTAGTTTGCATAGAATACTGTTATCAGAATTTGTTGTTTGTAACATAGACATTAAAGTTCCAAGTGAAAAATACAAATGGTCTATTCAGCATTTGAAGAAACAATGAAGTGTTCAACAATTTGCAATAGACATATATTGTTCAGAGTAAAAATTAATTTTATGTTATTAAACTATTCTACTCAGTTTTTCTTTCCAAAATATTCTGTTCTTCCTGCATCACTACTGTACTGCAAGTTTCTCTTTTAAGCTGTTAATAAACTGAATTTTCTATAATTAATACTACTCAAAAAAAAAAATCAAAGCTCATTACATAGTTTACACTGACTAAGGAGAATTACGCTTCTGCAAATTATCCTTTTTATATGGAAGCTTACAACTGCCCAACAAACATGACATTTTACAAGCAAGAACAGTTACCAGTTTTACAGCATTTCATTCAAAATGAAAATGGAAAAGTACAGTATGATTAATTTTGTAGGAAGAACTGCAGATACGTAGTATAAATTATAATAACTGAATGTAATTATCATCAGCATGCAACTTCAGAACATTGTCAGGCCAGATATGTAATTACCTACATTTCTGATGAAATATCACTGTCATCCCCACAGTCAAAGTTAGCCACACTGAGAGCTCAGTGGTTAAGAGAATACTAAGAGAATTATCAGTGCTAAGCACTATCATTTGATAAAATTTTTTCAAGGTTCCCATTCCACTTTTTCAATACTTGTTAAATGCTCTATTCTAGCATGACACACTTTTTTGAGGGGAGAGGGAGAGGAGAGGAGCTGTAGGATATGTCCAGTTACCTTTAGAAGTTGAGGATCATAATAACGGGAACCTTAAGACTCAAAGGGAGATACAAATTTCAAAAGGGAGTTTCTAAAAGTGCAAAAGTGAGTATATTCATATGTGAAACAAGGATTTTTAAGACCTCTTTACAGTATGCATTACATAGTTCATCTTAGATTGCAATAAAAATACCATCAAGATATAAGAAATCAATCAATGTATGTCTTCTACTTGAATCTTTTTAGAGGTACATCTTAGCATTGTTAATTCTTCTAGTGAGTGTATTTACAGTAACACAAGTTAGCCATTTCATACATACTTTTATGTTGTTTTAATTTTCCCTAGTAGCATGAATAACTTGTGGTACACTATATAGCCAAAAGCCGCCTTTGTAGCAGGACCACAGCAGCCTTACAGGCATCAAGGTGACACAGTTGAGGAAAGAACTCCTCATTCTAAAGGGGAAGTATCATTTTAGTAGCAGCTGCAGAATGCTAAATCTAGCATTCAATGCCCACCCTTTCCAATACATGGCAATTGGTCTAACAGGATTGACATTAAGGGACTCTAGCAGCAAGCACGCCAATCTCTGAATGGTGGATACTTCTCACCAGCTCCCTGAAGTCTCGACGGCTGACAGTTCTATTGGTTAGTCAGGAAAACAATTAAAAGGGCCACAAATCCCAAGAATTAGTTGGCCCTGTTCCATAACACCACACAATTCAGGGAAATGGAAAAGGCCTCCAAATACAAAATTATCATGAGAACCAACTCAACCTACCCCCCTCAAGGGACAAAAAAATCTGGCTAGGAAGTCCCCCAGGAGAACTCGGCAAACCTTAAGACTCCCAGCCAACTAGTTACATGGAGAGCCTATCAAAAGTCTACAGGGAATTTTTAAAATCTAAACAGAAAAACTGAAAAACTAAACACCTTGATTTTTTTACATTGGTATTAAGTATTATAAAACCTTTATTTTTGTGTCTATATTTCTTGGCAACATTTATTTAAGATGGGAACATGGCAAATCAATTAAAAATTCTAAAAACCTAAATTATTTGGCTGGTTATAGACGTACAGCCCTAAAAAGCAGATTAGATTTTCGGCTTTTTAAATCATAGATAGAAAAGATTTATTAGGTCATATTTCTATACACACATGAGGTAGCAAGACATCTATGATAAATTAAAAAAATATTCTAGATACAATAGCTTCTGGACAAAACTAAGGTAGTTCTGTGCACAACACTCAATTTATTTGCCTTACTCTTATAAAGCAAGGAGTAAGCCATACCGTCAATAAAAATGAAAAACATTAAACAAGGATTATCAATAAAAATGAATGCACAGGAAAAGGTAGAGAGATGTGGTCTGGTGATCTGAGCAGAGTGCTAATTTTTTATATCTAATCTTGACTCTGAAACCTTTCAAGCCTTGCATAAATTACTTAACCAATCAGCCTCCTTTTTGCCTACCTATAAAATAGGGCCAATAACATTCATTGAAGGATGTAAAAGGCTTGTGAATCTTTTCTGGTTCAAAGGATAGTATACTTTCCATGGCTAATTTATGCATAAAATTAAGGAATATATTTGCATCATATAGGAGAAGAAACTGACTAAAATAGTTTAATCACCTATAGTAGTGGAAGCCGTGAGCTGCATCAAGAGCAGGTGGAGCTGGAATTGGACATTTAGGTGGGGGTTGGAGAATTAGAGCACAGTACTCCAACTGGAGAAACAGTACTATACAAGGCAAGGCCATTCAGTCAATCCAGACCACATCTGTCAATAGAGATAATGTCTAAAAATTAGTTGCACTGGGCCTCAAGTCCCATCAATTTTGGGAGAAAGGAATAATGTGTATATTTGTGAATAACATCCCATAATTTTAGGAATAATTCAATATTTTCTTCAACATATCCCCTTAGCCCTAAGGATTTTAATTATTTTTTTCCGTGGATCATCCTTCAAAATTAAAACTTATCAGTAGCCTCTGTTCACACTAAGAAGAGGGCATTGAGACTGATGGTGTCAAAAGCAGTGTTATAAGGCTTGACGTCAAAGTATTTTTAAGAAACCTCTCAGACCTGGATCATAGAGCAAACTAAGAATATTGTCCTTAATTACAGTACAGCTGTTTACATCCCAAACACATAAGGCATAACACATGCTAGTAAGCATGAACATAATGAGAAATGTTCTCACAAAAAGGCTGATGCTGGACTTCTTCAACTCCCCATCTGCCACATTCTCAAATTTCAGCTTAAAATTTATAAACAGATAAAAAAAAAACAATTGTGAAAGAAATTTTCTTTCTAAATAATAAGTAGACATAACCACATAAAAATAAATTCTAAAGTAAGAACTTTTTACAGAAATAGGCAGTCAGACCAGTTGTTGCCAGTACATTCTCCCCTTTATAAAATTTCATTCCGAGTACCCTTCTTGATGCACATGCAGTGACAAACATGGCCCCAGATAGATGCGAAATTTTGGGTTCATAGCAACAGCTACTGGCAAATCAAAAGCGCTATATGCACAGTGTTCTAGAAAGAACTTTGTCACTCAACAAATGAAGGACAAAAAGTGAGTCTACTTAGGGAATAGTAATGGACATGCTTACTGTACAGACAACGTCCCCACAGGTTGGAAAGCAATGGCAACTCATGATGAAAAGTTTGGCTTAAAGTCCACCATATACATACTCACCTCCCTCAGGTTTATGAGCTAATATATGAAATTGCTGCATTTTCCTCTCATCAAAGGTTTGGAAAAACCAGACCTCAGAAATGGGGAAGAATGACAGCAACCTCCCCATTTTATACAAACCCTTACAATAGATATTGCTGACCACTGTATCTCAAGATGGGTAAGGTAATGTCTTTTATTGAACCAGCTATTGTTGGTGAAAGAGACAGGCTTTTGAGCTTACACAGAGATCTTCAAGTCTGGGAATGGGAAACTTTTAGAGTGCCACAGCTAAATACAAGATGCAACAGATTGATTAGCATAAGCATATTTCATATAAGCATATTTCAAGAGACCATTCAAGGTGAAGTGGCCCATTAATACCTCCTTAGTCATAGGAAGAAGAAAGGGGGGAGAAGTTGGTGGGGGGGGTATTAGTTATAGATTGCTGTGATAAACAATAAATCCAGTGTTTCTATTCAATCCATGATTTTTACTGTCTAGCCAAGTTATGAATTTAAGCTCCCAGGGTCATCTTTTGAAAGTATTGTATGGGTTTTGCATCGGTTGTTCTGGCTGGGTCTGGTGTCTCTTTCCTGCCAAAACAACAGATGCAAAATCTGCAGACATATCTCCACTGTTACAATGATCAACACCCATCACAACACACCTTTCAAGATCCATCAGTCCTACACATGCCAATCACAACATGTAGTGTACCTCATCCAGTGCACTAAATACCCCAATAGCAACTATGTGGATGAAACCAGAAAATAACTAAGCTCTGGAATGAATTCACACAGGAAAATGATAAAATTCCACATCACCTGTGGGTGAACACTTTTCACATGGTGATCTGACCTATCAGTTCTCATCTTCAAAGGAAACCTGTACAACACACTTTCAAAAGATGATCCTGGGAGCTTAAGTTCATAACTTTGCTAGACACTAAAAATCATGGACTGAATAGACACTGGATTTATGACTTCTTACAACAATCTATAACCCACTAACAATCGCCTGCTCCCAGCTGCTTTCCTTCTCCTCTCCCTTTCCTCCTTATGACTGGAGGGATGTTCACTTTGAATAGTCCTTTGAAATATGTCACTTATGCTGAAAAGTGTGTTCCATCTTGTATTTAGCAGTGACATTCTGAAGAAGACCTCTGTGTAAGCTCAAAAGCTTGTCTCTCACCAACATAAATTGATCCAACTAAAGATATTACCTCACCCACCTTGTCTCTCGAATATCAACAGACATGGCTACAACAACACTGCATACATTAAATCTCATTTCATTTAATGTTACATCCTACAAGCAATCCCATCTTCTCTAAGGGCCAGGCTCTCGGGTCAGACTACATCTCCTATAATACACTAAATTCTCCCCTCTTGGAAAGAAAAGGAGATTCATCACGGGAACCCCTAGTCACAGTCCATCACAGGACATGTAGTCTGGCCAGGGAGCGCAGAATATAGAGGAGAATAGGGATGAGGCAACCAAAAAGCAATCCCGTGAAGCACCGTGGCAGCATTTTTAAATCAAAATAGTTTGATTTTCATTTCTAGCTAAATGGGTTTTTAAGTAACCTTAAAATTAGCCATATTGAAGGAATATATATATGCATAACCTTTTGAAGCAAATACTGACTCTAAATAATGACATTAAACTAAACAAAAGCTGGAAAAGAAACAAAATCAAACTTCTAATGCTTCACAAAGACGAATAGAAATGTTGGCAAAAAAACTGATTTGAGAAGATAATATCCTGCAAGGTCTTTAGATGAATTCAAAATCATCATGTTATTCAATATAAAGTTCTGTTTATGCAATATGAAGTTTAAGATCTTAAACAGAAAACTCAGAAGAGTCAAAGTTAAGGAACCCAATTTACCAGTGTATTACTCTAATTTTACACTGGCATGAAGCTGAGGTAATGCAGTGTGGAAAGTTTCCAACACATCCTTGCTTAACATTTTCAAAAGCATGTATGTAACATAGGAGCCTAAATCCCATGTGCGAAGTGAGTTAGGCACTTAGGAGCCTACTTCTCTTAGAAAATGGGACTTAATGCTCCTAAGTCACTTTGATTCTTTTGAATATGTAATCCCTTAAATATACTCTCAGTGAACTAAGTTCAACAGCGGTACTCTATTGGCACAAATTGACAGGAACTTGGCAGCAGCAACTCCAACTGCAGCAAAGGTCAAAATGTCTCAGTTGCTCACTCCACCCCCACACTGGGGAGGCAAAGAACTCGTCATCATTGCCATAATAGTAGGCTGGCTGACATGGGAGAGGCTGGAACCAGTTCATGTGGAGTATTGTCTAGATTTTAAAGTTGTCTTATCAGAGCAAAACCCCTGGAAGACAGGTAACTGTGGAATTCTTTCATGAGTGTAAGGGAATCAGGGAGAAAACTGTCACCCCTTTGCACCACAAGCGAATCTGGCGCAAAACATACAACTTTACCAAAGACTAATAAGTAGGTGATACAATAGCTGTGCACACGATATGAAGGGTGAAAACATTAAAGAAAAAGTATGGGTTATAGCAGCAATAGAGTATAAATAGACATATAGAAATTAAAGTAAGGAAAATGTAGATTGACTATTTAAGTTGAAATATTAGGAAATATGCCCTGAGAAAGCACTGAGAATGACAGGGAGACACCATACGGTCAGATGCCAGTGACACTCAACTGTACATCTTTCTTCATTGATGCATCCACTACCATTACAAAGATGTCAGAATGCCCACAGGAGATCAGCTCACAAATGAAGAGCAGCTGGCTCAAACTCAACCCAGTCAAAACAGAATGGTGCTGGTTAGAAGGAAAAACACAACATCATTGTCTAAAAATGCCTTCTTTCACTTCCAGCTCACTAGGTAACTTCACCAATAGCTCAAGGACAAGGACCTAGCCACAGTGATTAATGCATTTGTCACCTACAGACTGGAGTACTGTAATTCACTGAAGTTGAAGATGTATATGAGAACAATGCATCAATTCCAACTGGTACAAAATGCAGCTCTCTACTGCCCCCATCATTTGGGCTGCTGTAAACATTTCAATCCAGTGCTTCAGTCACTCCAACAAATACCAGTCTGCTTTCAATGACAGTTTAAGTCCTTGGTCTTATTCTTCAAAGTAATTTTCAGACAAATCCAAGGTGACAGATACCAAAAAGGCTACTTTCATTGAGATACAATCAGGAGATGGAAACTCTAGATAGCTGCTGAAACCAGACTGATTCTCTTCCACTTCTCAAGGTAAGAATACCAGTAGAAGTTTTTCTACTATCTAAGAGCATGTCTTGCACTGCCTTACAACAGATCTTCTCCTGAGGTGTCAACCATGGAGCAACCAGGTTGTCACGTGAAGAGCCTCTAGGTTGGGATAAAGGTGGTGATCATGGTCCTGTGAGATCAAGATGGAGTCAGAAAAGCATGTCAGAGTAAAAAACCAGTGTAGGTGAGGCCACTCTGGTGCTATGAGCATTACTCAGGTGTGATCCTGCTTGATTTTCAACAGCACATAGGGTAGGTGTGGAATAGGAGAGATCATGTACAGCAGCTTGTCCCTCCAGAATATCAGGAAAGGATTCAAAAAAGAGAATCTGGACTGTGACCTGCTCATGAATAAAACCGATGATACTTCCTGTTGATTTTTGTTGCAAACAGATCTAATGTGTGGATTTTCCCACCGTTGGAAAATAAAACTTGCTACATTTCGGTAGAGAAATCAGTCATGATGTCTTGCTCACCTCATAGCACTGATTAGCTTAGTACAGGTTGTCTTCTTAGTGCTAACCGTAGCTGACACATGATAGCATTAATTGTGTTTACAGCTGAGCAGTCCACATTTGAACCAGAAGGTTGCTTCCAGTTCCTGGCAACTGACTGGGAAGCTGGGACACACAGGCCTAGGGTATTGTGGAATAGTATTGGTGGACTCTCTGAACACAAGCCTGGAGATATAGTCTTCAGTTATGTCCATGCTGCTAAATGAACGGGCTTGGACTGGTACCACAGCGGGACTCGGGCTCTGACCTATACCTCTGGATGAGTCCACATGCCTGAGTCCTGAGATGTTTGTAATGCGAGTCATAAGGCTTTGTGTCTGGATGTGCAGGGAAGGGATTTGGGATTAAACCCGAGCCTTGGTTTACTATGCAGAGTAGACATATCCTAAAATAAGAAACCTTAAGACAGATGCAAGGGTAGGCAAATTGAACACTGGATTTTCCTTACTTTTTAGTGCTTTATTTTGCCACCTTATCTTTCTATAACTAATTTCTATAAAATATCATTCTTGTCTTTTCTGTTTTTCCTTTAAAAATTACACACACAAAAAAAGAAAAAAATTCCATCAGATGGAACTATTTGTTCAGTAGTAGCAGAACACCATGACTTGCGTAGAATGCACACAATGAGGCAAAGGCTCCCTTGCAGCCTTGCCTCATTTCATACACCCTATCAAACCTCCTCTATCTGTAAAACCATGTGTGTTAGTTATCACAAGTCCCAATATACAGGATTCAGAAGGAAAGAAAAATTAACACAAATACATATTAAACCTCTACAAAGTATTTAAAATGGATTGGGGGGGGAGGGGAGAGAGATATTTACTGTCAAAATCTTCCTTTTCTATGGTAAAAAGGCTCCAATTCCTACTCTTGGAGAATCACAAGATTTAAATCATTCATTAGTTCAGGTATTAATCTTGCCCTTTCTGATTATCGGACTTGTGTTACTTTGCAGGGGGGAAGAAGAGAAGAGAAAGGAATTTACATTATTGGGATGGAGAAGTAGGGAAGAGTAACCATTTTTGATAGGTTGATTTAAGGAGTTTGGGAATGTATAAATATTAATGAAACAAGGTGGATGAAGTTATCTGAAGAAGAGCTCTGTGTAAACTAGAAAGCTTTTTTCTTTCACCAACAGAAGTGGGTCCAATAAAAGATATTAGCTCGCCCACTTTCTCTCTCTAATACCCTGGGACCAACACACAGCAACTACACTGTAAATAAATACTAATGGTAAGTGAAACTTTTGGGACAGGGCAAATTGCCTTGTAAAATTTTTACCTAACATGACAAGTGGAATTTTGCAAGTCAGGTCTAAATCACTGGTTCAAATCTGGACTAGTGTCATTATATATAATACATAAATGAAGTGAATTTGTTTTATTTCAACTCCAAGCAGGCGGCGCCCACATAACAAAATATGCCATTTCAGCTGGTGTCCTTATTAGCAGCCTCAGTACAGAAGATAATGATTGAAAGTGATAAATACTCAGTCACCTTCTCACCTCTAGAGGTGTCCCCTGCAAAACCAGGTTGAAGCATATTGGCAGGAGCTGTGTGGGGAAGCTTGCACTGCTGCAACCAGTGTTGTATCTGTTCTGCATACAAGTTTGAGGACTTCATTCTCCAGAACATATTATCTGGTACCTTTCACTAGCACAAAGTTTATTTAAAACATTAAGATTGGAACTAGTTATATTACCTAAGACACTAATTACACTTCTGTGACAAACCACAGTCTAAAGCTTATGCCCACAGAAATTTGTTAATCTTTAAGGTGCTACAGGACCCTTGTTTTTGCTGTATACAGACTAACACAGCTACCCTTAAGGAAAAGGGTATTAACAATGTAATTACCATACTTGAAAGCATTAAAAAGAAGTGAAGGCTCATGTAAAATTGCTAATTATTACCTTCTACTTCAATCCCCAATTTTTATGTGGCTCTAGAATTTTAAAAACCCAACACAGAGCTAGGAATGGTACTTCAACATTAAATAGGCTGAATTTCAGCACAATAAATACCTCATATATTTTATATTGATCCTGTACTATGTGATTCAGAAGCATTAGCCAGATTTCATCTAAAAGAGCAGATAGTACAATAATATTTCTTCAGTTTACAACAGTATTTATAAGACCAAATCAATTGCCATGATTATGATTCTTTTCCTTTTTAAAGACTTACTGACTATTCTTAATAAGTTCCTTGCTTAGAAGCCTTCCAACAAGGATCTCTGGAGGAAAAAATGAATATCACCAACGTTAAGCAAAATCATAACACAAGTTAACTTGATATAACATTTTGAAATATTATTAACTTTAAGGAACAGTCACGCTAATTCTTTTTAATGTATCAAATTACAAGATTCAAAGAAAACAGTAACTTGAAATTGTACTTTTTTCACTGCTGTGCAAACTAATATTTCCAAAAGATAGAAGTCAAATACGAGGCCAAACACAAAAGTATGAGAAAGTGACTCACACTTTAGTTCAATGCCTCACATAAAATGTTGACATTTATAAAGTTAAAAAGTTATATACATTTTAGATAATAAACATTTATTTATCTGTGTATTCACAAAAAGCATCTTGGAATATACTAGTTCTACTGTGAGACATGTAAGATGATCAAAATTGGTAAAAATTTCTTCACCTATCTGTAAATTAAAAATGACTGCACTGTAAGACAACCACAAGAATGGCACAGCTACAAAATCACTTTGGGGAAATTCTTCTTAAGTTCTTAATGAAGAACAATAAATCCAGAAAACGAAAATATAATGAACATCTTTGGAAACTATTATTAGAAGAAATTGGCAGATATAGTTCAAAGTAACAGATATTTACATTTAGAGTCTCTGTTGCTTTCTATATTAGAATTATTGTGAAATTCTATATACTATGCACCTGAAAATCTGATATTATATTTAAGTATAGAAGTTTGAGCTACATTTCCATTGGAAAAATAATTCAAGTACATTTTTCCATTGGGAGGAGGGATATTTTTGCAACCCATATGGACTCTTACATATGTCCCTTAATTAGACTGCCTCTCTCTTCCTCCACCCCAGTTTTACATTAAACTCCTTTTCAGACAACAAAATATATTTTAAAAAGACTCACAGGACAATGTAACCAGAGACGTTGAACAAACAATGTGAAATATTAAAAGTGGTATATCAGACATAGCTGAGCAGAGAAATAATCATCATCGGAAGAAAGCTTCTGATTCAAAGTAAAATAAATATACATCTACCTTCAGAGTGATTACAAAAGCAATAGAAACCAAAATATTAAGAATGACAATAACATATTTAAAATTAATGGCACTTAGATGATGCTATTTAAATAATCACAGCTAGTAAAAGTTTTATCTGGCTTGAACTATTCATTAATTAATGAATGATAACTTAGTTGTGAGTAACTAAATGTTCTCAATACTTCTGTTTGAACAATAATAAACATGAGCTATCCGCTAAAATGGAATTCTAGAATCACTTAATTTTACCTTTAATTGTCAAATGTTTGTACTGCAGTCAGCTCAATTCAAGATACATGGTAAAAAAAAAAAAAAAAAAAAAAAAAAAAGATCTTCTTCCATGAAACATGACTGTCAAATTTTGGAAATCCTACATCTTTGATCTCAACCATGCATGATACAGAAGGTTCACATTCCACATGAGTAGCTTCACTTCATGGAAAAACCTAACATGATCAACATTCAAGAACTCATTCCCGAAGACTCAATCATGCTACTCCCAAAGCTGGATTAAGAGTTGGGATTCAAAAGAAAATTTCAGTTACAGAAGGTCAGCACATAAGCTCAATCACCTGTGCACTGAACCACCAGGCATGCTTGCTGTCTACACTTCTCAAAAGATTTATAGTTTAAACAAAATATTAACCTATTAGCCAAAATATGTGATGTTCTTCTCTCTCTCTCGTGTAACCAAGTCAAAGATGACAGTAAGTGACTTAATATAAACATTAAGGCAAATGATAATGTTTAATGGTTTAACACTTTAAAAACACTTGATTTAATCAAACCTTGTTAATGACATAAGACCATATCATTGCTGAGAACTACAACACTAACATATTTTCTCACAGAAAGAAGAGCAATTAAAACAAATCACTATCCAAAAACCTGAAATGAAGCTTCAAGTTGTTTTCCCTTATGTATCAACAATTATTTACACGCAAGCTTCATTATCTATTCTCCCCTCCAAAGTAATCTGAAGTCAAACTGCCTTTGGCATTATACAGATTGGGGCTTCATGTAGCATACAATATAACAGGTTAAGAAATCTATGCCAATTTCCCCCTTTCCTAAGAGGATCATTTCTGCAATATGGTACAACAAATGGATGTGAATAAGCAATACAGTACACCTGGAGCTTAAAAATAAATAAATAAATAAATAAATAAATAAAAATATCCCAAAAGAACTTTCTTCCCTCTTCCGTATATGTTGCTGAGGAAAAAGGAAACAACATCTTACGACCCCAGACTGGAGAGTAAACATTAACACTGTCTGTGCTTAAAGTGTTTAAAAATTAGTAATATTTTCAATAATTTTTCATTTAACCAACTTAGTAGATTTCATTATTATACTTTCATTATCGTGGTTTTCTTGTTTCTGATATGCAAAAGAAAAAATCTTAGGAAATTATTGTTTGGGGTTCTCAATGACATATTTTCAGTCCATTAACTGTACTTCCCTTGTTCCAATTTCAAGCAGATGCATTAATTTCTGTAGTAAACGTATCCTATGAAACCTATTTTTTTCCAAAGGGAACACAAAGCAAATTGCACTGGATGGGTGATAATGAAAAAGCAACACCATTTATTAATTTTGTATAAGCTATTCTCTGCCCTAGAGATTCCTTGGAGGGGAAGAACATGTCTGAATTTCACCATACTGTGCCACAGGCAGAAAGTGAGAGAAACTAAACAAGCACATCCTGAAGGGAGAAAAAATGCCTGCAGCAGCAAATGACCTACTACATACCTCACTAGCAAGTTTTTGATGTTATAATTTGTTAATTTCAGGAATAAAGACAATTATCAACAGTTTAGTTTGTTCTAGTAGAACTATTTAACTTTTTAAAGTTTTTGATCAAAAATGACATATATTGTTCAGAGGAGTTGTATATTTTCAAAAGATTATGATCCCGAGTAAATTTGCATGACAAGCACTTTGCCAGGTCTATTTTCTTATTACCTGCAGCAAAGGACATTATAAGAATCGGGTAAAACTATTTAGAATGAAACATAACAAAATCAAATTCTTGACAAGAATAACTATGCATTAATGTTCTTTTTAAAATATAGTCTAGCCTTGTGCATAGTAAGCAAAAGATAATTTTATTCAAATATGCATTCCATGGTATGAATAAGCAAGTACTCCTCTCCCTGCTGAATTGATAACTCTTTTAAGTAATGATTCATTTGAAAAAATCAACAGTGTATCTGCAATTTGGTATAATCATAAATATATTTATATACTGTACCTATTGCCACACACTCATATAGTACATACACATTATACAGATAGTTATACACATTTGTATGTATATAGTACAATGCATACATTATATATAATTTTAAGATTAATCCATTACTTTAAAAATACTCTGATACTTTTAAATTTAGGACAAAATTGCTAACATATTGTTACTGAATTAATTTATTCTTATAAAATCAATATATTAGAAAGTACATGTTAATGTTGCCAGATAGTAAAAATCCATACAAATCTGAACAATCATGTAACTGCATCTATTATGCAAAAATACATTCTATACATATTTTCATGTGTATGTATAAATTACAAGCTGTAAAGTTGAATAAAACCACAATAAAGTTAATAAATACAGTATTTTAAAATTAATACATATATTTTCATAAATACTTAAAGTTAACTCCATTGTATATGAACACACCAAGAATAAACAAAGTACTACCTGTTAAGATTATTTTCCATGCAGGAAAAACAGTCACACACAAATAAGTCTAACTGAAAATATTAACAAGACCACCCCCATCGGAAAACAAGAGCACCGAGACAGACTTTTCAAAGACCTTTTGAAAGTACTAACACCCCTTGTTCTATATCCAGATGGGTTTATCAAGCAGTTTGCTATGCTCACAAAAAATAATTCCCATTCTAAATAGCACTCTAAATAGTTGTGCGGAGCTTGGGAGACTTGTGTGAAATGATCTGCTGTCCTTTAAGAACTTTATTGAGATCACATACGTCTTGAAATGTGAGATACAACTGCACTTGAAACTCTGAAATGCAAGTAGTAGTTTACTACGCTGTACAGTCTCTCGCAGACAACACACAATCAGTTGATGAAATAGAATCAATTAGATTATTTTTTTCTAACTGAACTGCTTGATCAGATGTGAACAACTGTGAAATTCCTACCTCTTCTACCTACTCAAAATACTTGTGTAAACCAAAGTTGGAATATAGTACCTTACTGTCTTCCACATAGAAATCTTAATAAATGGCCTTTACACAACATAGCATAATCACAATCACACACAGGTAATTACTATATTACACACTTACCCCACGACACACACCCATAGGTGCTGGAACTAGGGGTGCTGGGAATTCCATTATATACACAGGATTTACAGTTTGGTTCAATGATTCTCAGCACCTCCACTATACAAACTGTTCCAGTACCCCTGCACACACCTACGTTTTTTTAAGTGCCATACATAACGTCAATTAAGAATGATATTTATTAATAATCCTCTGAAAAATTATGATAGAAAAAGCCTTATCCTTCATTCTCTGACCATCTAAAAATTCTAATTAAGGTCACAATCCTGCAGTCAGATCCAAGACAGGCAGAGCACCAAAGGTTCTCTGCATAAATGCTGTACTCTGCATCCACAGATCCAGCTGCAAGAATGGGACCTTAGTCAATAGAAGTTTTGGGTATGCAATAAATACAGAATCAGGTCCCAAACCTATAAATTGAACATTAATAACAAAATCCTACCAAAATACTCAACTATTCATGAAATATAGGTTGCATCTGGAGATAACAGAAGAAAAACAATCAATATGTATTTATGAAAAATTCAGATTAAGCATCCACTAAAGTCATGTTCAGTCACTGTTCAAAAGTACTGGCAGCGATTTTACTTTCCTTAAAGGAAATATATGTGCAAATATTAAATAAATAATTAATGAAGAACAGGACTCTTTCATACTAAACTCACTCATAAATAATTTATCAATATTTAGTATTTTCTACAAGTATATTGAGAGCCTCATTTTTAAGCAAGTCTGTATTTCAAAATACTTATTTGACACAATCATATAACATGTAAAAATCAGCAGAAACTATGGATTATGAATACCGCTTCAGAGTATTAATTAACGTTTTCCTATGTATAAATTATCTAGTTGTCTGTGACCCAGACATCATTTTCTTTAAAATGGCATGTACTACTCCTAATTTTTGTAGATGAGATACATTACATGTTTTAGTTTATTACCTAAGGTTGAAAAGATCAAATTGTACCTTCATGAATAAAAAGGGCATATTTATGGTGTGTTATTAAACAAATCTAATAAACAGTGTTTTTATGTAAAGCTTGGGTTCAATAATCCCTAGAATTATTTTATTACAAAAATAAGAATCCTTTCAGAAATAAATGCATGGGCTAAAGTAGACCACAAATATTCTGAAATGGATTGATTTTTAAGGACTGCATAACATTTAAACAAAAGCTTAAAGGTTAAAAAACAAAAGAAAGGGAAAATACAATGTATGGGCAAACCTGACCTCTCTCTAATCTTTTCTTTTTAAACCTAGGCTACTTAAGAATCTCCAACTAATTATTCCATTTTATTGATGGTATTTTTCCCTAGGGAAGTTATTTAAAAAGTTTAACCCCTGAGCAAGTCATGGCTTCTCCTGCCTTTGAAAGTGTCAAGTGCATTGATTATAACTGCAGGAAGTGTTACCTTCTACCCAGAGAATCTCACCCTGCAAAATCTTAAACACTGTCTCTCTCCCAAAACGGCTTTGATTCAGCAATTCAGACCGCTTCAGCTGATATTAAAGGCAGAAACACCACAGAAAAGGGATCAGCAGTTAAAACGAAATACAAAGGGGGAAAAAACAGATCTTGGCTATAGCAGCACAAAGCGTGAGAGAAAAGCAGATTTGAAAAAGACATCAGAGTGACTAAAAAAAGAACAACATGACAGAAATTAAACAAGATTTTTATGTTCTCTTTCTATGCATTTAGACTCATCTCAACCTCTATTGAAATTCTGATCAGACCCAAACCCCAAGGCTTTTGACATACTTTCAAAAATCCACACACACCCCCCTTTCTCTTTTCTAAGTCTCCAGACTCACTGCTAGGTACCCAATAAGTTGAAGGGTGGAGGGGGGGAAAGCAATATTCTAATATGCATACGAAGTAATAGAAAGGCCAATTTATCTTCACATTAAACTTGGTTGTTAAAATGAACATGAACTATTTTTAAATATTCAGTGTATGTTTTCATCCTCATGCTTAGCCAGTGAAAAGAAAATGCATATGATTTGAAAAATTGATCTCTTCAAATCAGATATATACAAGAAGGTTCAATAATATTTTGTTTAGGTCAGCGACAAAGTAGAAGCAAACTTATGCAAGGTGCTATAAGACAGCCACTATAGCAAGCTATTCACTAGAATACAAGAAGCCTAAGCACATGCCTAATTAGCTCTATATTCTTCATAATTACAAAGCATAGAACAACATGAGAATGCAGATACAAACAGCTATCACAACAAGGCTTATACACATCTATACATGTATCATAGAAATGGTGCCCAAAATTCCAGAAGGTAATTGGATTTTCAGAACTCCAAGAAGGTTTTTTCCAATTCAGTCATGACAGGGCCAGAAGGTAATGATACATCTGCCATGATGCAACAAGCAGACCTGTCTTCTGTCAAGAGTTGAAATCATAAAGGAATAAGCTGTCGTTAACAACCTCTCTCCAAACACTAGAGCTGTCATCTCATTGTTTTCCTTTGCTGGCATGGGGGCTGGTGTGGGCTTATACACCCTGTCAGTTCAATATTACTCTAAGCTTTTAACCTTTTCTTGAATTTTTGGTTTAAGTAAGCATCTTTGGAGCTTATTATATAACAGTTTATATTTCTGACCAATTAATATTAATTATAAAGTAATGATAGAACTTTTTCTCATATCTATTTGGTAACCTTCCTTTCAAACTTGTATTTAAGCTATAAAATATTAAAAGATACCATATATTTTTACAAAAATATCATTGTCTTTCATTTTCCTTCTGGAATATATCTTCATTTTGGCCAATTATAGTCACAAATTCATTTACTAATTATTCATAATTAGCATGTCCATATTTTGATGGATATTTCACAATATCATATGCCCAATTATTTGTAAAACAATCATATTCCCCTCCCCTGAAAAAATATTTACAGACAAGACTGCTACAGATTAACACAGATGAACTTTACAAGCAATACTGTACATATGGTCTACCTAAACAAAATATAACTCTTATACCAGATTCTTACTAATTACTGAATGAAAATAAAATGTTATCGGTATTGCTCATTTTAGCAAATTTCTACTGAATTTAATTTCTGCATAAAAGCTACAATTGATAAGATATTCTAATAGTTGGGACCAACCAAGTACTACTACTTATTGCCTTTCTGCAAAACATATTTATCAGGAAAATATCAAAATTAATATTTGAATGTTAGAAATCATTGTAATATTAGGAAAATAAATCAGCTTTTCCCAATAAGTCCCATATCTGCTGCCAGATGAAAATTAAATCAACTAAGACTACAGAGCTGCATTTTCAAAAATTTCAGGTCCCTAAACAGCACGTATGAAAAATGCATTGTATTTTTTCCCTTTGCCCTAGGAACTACCTGTTCTGCACATGCAAATACAAAGTTTGGGTCCCTTATCTGTACACCATGCATTTCTTGTCAGCCAACGTAAAACAAATTTGTAGAACTTTGCTAACATAAAAAAGATGTTCATAACTTTTAAAGCTCTGCTTTTCCAATTGGCTGAATTTTGACTAGTCTTAAGGAAAATAAAAACCATTTTCAAACTATTCCAACTATTAACCAAAAAGGCTAATATTTTACCTAGAAATGTGTTCTCCATAACGCTGATCTGCTCGTTTAGATTAGTTAGTTCCTCCTCTCAACTCATTGACAAAACAAACAAAATCATATGCACTCTAAGTAACATCCTCTCCTTCGTCAGACAATTTCCAGTGAAAAGTATCACCCTACCTTGTCTACATCAGGTTGGAAGTCCAAAATCAGTCTTAGTGAGGGAAAGCCAAAATTTTAGGCAAGCAATTCCCTTTCTATTTCTCATATCCACAAATAAGCAGGAGCTATAGTTGAGATTCCAAAGTGGAGTAGAGAACAGATAGGAAAAGACCATAAACATGAGGGAAAACAAAAGCCCCTTTTATCAGTCATGGCTGCAAGATTTCCATGAATAACCACCATGTCAGATAATGATTAGCCCCAGAAACATAATCTGTTCATAAATGGTAGATCAATTTCTGGTTGCCGCCGTATTTTTTCCCAAAAAGCCAGCCCTCTTTTGGTGAAGAAAGAAGCTACTGATCTCGTGCTGTTATCCCTGCAAGGGATGACCCATTCTCTTTAAGTTTCCTGATAAATATTCTACATAATTTAAAATATCATTTTACTAGAAAATGCCAAATAATTCTTGGACATTTCTAAAGTAACTAATGTCAAAACTGCTGAAATTTATGAGTCGCTTTCTTTAGCATCCTTAGGACTATGGAGATTGTAGGAAACAGGTATCCTGAAAGTTTCCAAAGATACAGAAGTTAACCAACAGCTTCTTTGTACTCATACAGTAAGTGCTGCAGTGAGCTGGTGTCCTCCTTTATCCCCACAGCAAATGAGTCAGAGGTATGATGAGTACTCCAAGATTTTGTTCACTGTCCAGACTTTGGCAGGCTGAGCTCTCTTTCCCCAAGAAGCAAACTTACTACTCTATTAAACCAACTTCAGTTTCTCCTTGCCTCCCACTCTGTAGGCCTTAAGGCACAGGAAAGTGCTTCTCTGTCCAGCCTAGAAGGACCATGAAGCAACAACCAATTTTAGCTTCCTCCCATGCTTGTTCAGGTCTCTTTGTGACATCAGCTGACAGCATTATCATCTGTATGACTGACATGTTCCCTAACTCAATGTTCAGACTGCCCACCATGCAACTTTCAGTCAATAACTTTGACTGCCAACCCTGTGCTATGTTATCTCTGATATGTATCAGCATGTGTGCCTTTAAGTCACTATCATGTGAATTACCTCAACTGCTATGAATACTCATAAAAGCTTGTCTGCTGGATCTCTCTTCTAACTACAGTGAAAGTAATAAATGCTGTAGAGCCCTGAAACATAGTTGTACCCATGAGACTTCACTAATGCTAGGATTTATGATCTGGATTTAAAAAAAAAAAAAAAAAAGACCCATCACCTAGCCCAGGAGCTAAGCCTAATAACCATGGTAAAAGATATTGGTACTGCCTATTCCTCCCAAGATTATGACCCTCAATTTGAATGAACAACACAACTATGAACTGTTTATTCTGTACTGTAATTGTAACATTGTCAATCAACTTTTCATTTAATTAATGTATGTACTGTAATTTTAACTAAATCCCTCTTGCATTTGGCTTAACCTTTTTTCCTATCCTCGGTGTATTCCACAAGGCCACTCACTTTTACTTTCCAAAAGTAGATCTCGGTGTATTTGTCCTATGCTGTCTTCAGTATCTCTTTATTCTTTTTCCCTTCTCTCATCCCCTACACACTTTTCTCTCGCTGTTTCCTCAAAGTCAGTTTTCTAACTCATCAACTATATTTTTTGTTTTCCTCTTCCATATCGCCCTCCAGAATTTCTCTTTTCCAATTTCTCACAAAAAGGATTAAACCTAACCAACCAAAGACTGATAAAAAGATGGAAGTATGGGCATTATTTAGAAGCAACACCAAGATGAACCACTTCTCTGGCTACTGGGATTCCTACCAGGGTGCTCTCCCAAGTGTCTGCTTGGGGTTTTCATCTTTTGTGTCGGCTCCCAGCCATTTAGGGCTTGATAAATTTTAAGCCCTTCCTTTCACTTTAGGGTGACCATATGTCCTGATAAAATCGGGACTGTCCCAATGTTTAACCCTTTGTCCTGCATCCCAGTTGATTTATGATCTGGATACCACTTGTCCTGATATTCAGGTAAAAATTCAGGTCCTAACTGCTGCAGGGGGACTCAGAGCTTCCAGCCACTGTGGGTGGCCTTGCAGGGCCAAGCGCCCATGGCAGCAGGGAACTGCAGATCCCCCCTGTGGCAGCAGGGAGTTCCAGGTCTTCCCCGCTGCCCGTGGAGACAGAAATTCCATATTCCTCCAAGGATGGCTGGGCGCTCCAGGTCCACTGAAACCCACAGAGACAGGGAGCTCCATATCCCCCCTACGGCAGCTAGGATCTCCAGGTTCCTCCTCCCCCGACATCCAACCACATGGTCACCCTACCTCACTCCCTTTACCATCTGCTGGAATGGAGAAGGTGCATTCTTTTTCTGTTTCCTCCATCTTATGCCAGAGCATTAGAGCGGGAGAGGGTCCACTATTCTGCCCTTCCCTCAGATTTCTGGCCGTGAGGACAGCATTTCTATTTACTCAACACTCTGGCTCTGTGTTTGGGTCATCAATGGTGATTAGCTCCAGTTTCTGCCTCTACTGTTGCTCAGAGCTTTCTCAAATACAATGAAACTTATCTGGTTCTTGCATGTTGCCCACTGGGTTCTAAACAGCAAGACCAAAAACGGACACAACTTTATTCAGTTTTCACTGAACTAGAATTGAGATATCTGTAAGGAACAGCAGAGGTACTGGAACTGTCCCCAGGTTGAGGCAGACCTGCCAGCATCAGTTTATGTTCAGCTGACACGTAAAATATTATTTTCACAAGCTCGAGGCTTAGAAATGTTTATTATTTTAAAATTAAAATGTAGATTCTGAAGAAGCTGTTGGAAGTCATCCACGCTGGCCTCCTATTCACAATAGGAGATTAGAATTTTCAAAGCTTGAATACTATTATCTGCAGTAGATTCATTTATTATATTGATATGAAAGATACTAAGCTCCAGAGAATTCATACCTCCTTCTAAAATACTGGAAATTTCCCTTCTGAAGGAAACATTTTTTGCATGTTTCATTAAATATGAGACCTCGCCTTTGTTGGAAGAGTTAATGAAATATCAAGGCCAAACCAACAGCCTAGAGTGGAAACATACTATCAGAAGCAATCATTATCGTAAGTTTCACTCAGGCCTTTTAATCTGAAAAACAGGTACTATAATTTTCTGGAAGGTGGAAGTACTTAAATCAGACACCATCTTGGTGCTCAAATTAGTGAAGACCCAGTTCAGTAAAAATGACATCCAGGAGAAGGGTATGTTCTGTAATTGATGCAATTTTTAATAGAAACAATCCTTGACTGAATGCATCATATTAATTGCTTTTATGAGAATTTTATAGGCTTGATGGTGTCTCATTTCAAGGTTTTCTTAGGTCGAAGGTAGAATATCCTTATGTTGTTTTGAGAGGAGAAATGTCAGTTTTTCATAATAGATAATCCATTTGAGCTGGATTACTATATCAGATTGAGAAAATTCCCGAACATTGTTCTTTTTTTTAAACATACATTTTGTTTCATAGAGGTCAAAATGTAGGCCTTGTGCCTAATAATTCATGCTTGGCTGTATCGAGAAAGTGGCTCAGACAATCCATGCATTCAACAGAACTTATATAAACATATGACTATCTGTGTATTATTTTTCTTTGCCACAACCTGAAGGATTCCAAATGCCTCCAGGGGAAATGGATTTGTGTAAAATTTCCATCCTAACTGGATGTGCCTCATCCCCACTAAAAACAGGCTAAAGTATATTAATATATCAAAACATAACACAATATATTTTATTTTATATCAATCAGTTCTATTTAAATGTATTTTATGTACATATACAATGTTAACCAATGTTTTATGACAAACCAAATGTGTAAATTCTATGTTCTTTTTATGCTAGTAGCTATTACTACTATCAAAGGAAAGACGACTACAAATTTAAAACCAAATTAATAATAAAAGATGACAAACTAAAAGCATAAAGAAATAGGTCTATATCTTTGAATTCCTCTGTCCTTCCATCAGTTATGATGATTATTGCATAAATTAAAATGTTTTGTTCATTGCACTGGTTTGTGTTTTTCTTGAAAAACCAATAAAGAAAAAATGCATCCGAGGATGCTGAGGAAGTTGGCTGATATGCTTGCACAGCCATTGGCCATTATCTATGAAAATTTGTGGCAATCAGGGGAGGTCTTGGATGATTGGAAAAAGGCATATAGAATACCCATCTTCAAAAAAGGAAAGGAGGATCCGGGGAAGTATAGACCGGTCAGCCTCACTCTAGTCCCTGGAAAAATCATGAAGCAGGTCCTCAAGGAATCCATTTAGAGACACTTGGAAGAAAGGAAGGTGATCAGGAACTGTCAGCATGGATTCATCAAGGACAAGTGATACCTGACCAACCTGACTGCCTTCTATGATGAGATGACTGACCCTGTAGATGTGGGGAAAGCAGTGGAGTGATATACCTTAACTTTAGCAAGGCTTTTCATACGATCTCCCATAGTATTCTTATCAGAAAGTTAAAGAAGTATGGCTTGGATGGATGGACTATAAGATGGACAGAAAGCTGGCTAGATCACTGGGTTCAATGGTGAGTGATCAACAGCTCGATGTCTAGTTGGCAGCTGGTAACAAGCAGAGTGCCCCAAGGGTTGGTCAAGGGGCTGATTTTGTTCAACATCTTAATTAATGATCTGGAGGGTAGGGTGGATTGCAGCCTCTGAAAGTTTGCAGATGACACTAAGCTGAGAAGAGTGGTAGATACCCTAGAGGGTAGGGACAGGATACAGAGTAACCCAGACAAACTAGAGGACTGGTACAAAAGAAACCTGATGAGGTTCAATAAGGACAAGTGCAGAGTCCTGAACTTAGGACAGAAGAATCCCATGCACTGCTACAGACTGGGGACCGACAAGCTAGGCAGCAGTTCTGCAGAAAAGGACCTGGTTACAGTGGACAAGAAGCTGGATATAAGTCAACAATCTGCCCTTACTGCCAAGAAGGTTAACGGCATATTGGGCTGCATTAGTAGGAGCATTGCCAGCAGATTGAGGGAAGTGATTATACCCCTCTATTCGGCAGTGATGAGGCCACATTTGGAGTACTGTGTCCAGTTTTGGGCCACTCACTACAGAAAGGATGTGAACAAATTGGAAAGAGTCCAGCAGAGGGCAACAAAAATGATTAGGGAGCTGAAGCACATGACTTATAAGGAGAGGCTGAGGGAACTAGGCTTATTTAGTTTGCAGAAGAGTGAGGGGGTATTTGACAGCAGCCTTTATTTGCAGGGTATCTGCAGAAGCCTGAGGGGGTTCCAGGGAGGATGGAGTTAGGCTGTTCTCAGTGATAGTAGATGACAGAATTAGGAGCAATGGTCTCAAGTGGCAGTGGGGGAGATGTAGGTTGGATATTAGGAAAAGCTTTTCACTAAGACAGTGGTGAAGCACTGGAATGGGTTACCTAAGGAAGTGGTGGAATCTCCATTCTTAGAGGTTTTTAAGGTGCGGCTTGACAAAGCTCTGGCTGAGATGATTTAGTTGGGGTTGGTCCTGCTTTGAGCAGGAGGTTGGACCAGATTTCCTCCTGATGTTCCTTCCAATCCTAATCTTCTATGATTCCATGATACATTACATTTTCAACCGAATTCTCAACTCTTAGTTCAAAACCTACTAAGAAGTTAGCTCTTTGATTAAAATAAAATAAACATTTAGTCTGTGCTGAAAGAAAAGATGTACCAGTGTCATGTTGTCAAATTCCTCCTTTTTATTTTTCTTTCACAAAGTGCAAAGCTTCAGTACTTTAGTAAACTGTGCAACACAGAACAAAATCAACGGATGTACTAAAAATGTTTTCTACAAGCATAGCTAATTGTTCTTGGTTCATTTACATCCAACATTTTGGCTAGGATCTCACATTACCAAAAAATAAAAAAATGAGAAAACCCCAACAACATTTTGGACAACTGCAAAAATTACAGATGTAAGTAGCAAAGCATTAATAACTAAATGGTGATTAATAACATAGACATTAATTTGGTGATGAAAAAGAGTAATACATTAACCTTAAGGTAGAAATAACACCAGAAAAGTTGGAACCCTTCATACATTATTTTCAGATGTTTATTGCAGAAAGTTTTAATCCAGCTAACAGAGTGCAAGTGAGAATTTTAAATTAGAAATGTTCCAAACTTTGAACAAACTACATACCATTTTCCCACGTGTTACTACATGTATACATACCATTTTGTGTGTGGGGGATAGGGAATGTCAATTAACATTCTGCCCACAAAATGTAAATGTTTTATATTTTCAGGTATGAATATGTGAACCAGAATGAATCACTAGTCAGAGCTGTTGTCAGAATAAGACTTGTTTGATTGAGGGAAAGGGAGAACCTTCCCACACCCAACAACATTCAGTAGACACTTAAGAAAGCTTTCTGTGGTTTATTTAAAATTATCATGAGGTTTGCAACAGACATCTGAATGAGAACACACATAAACGTGATGGAATGTAAAAGAAAACCTAACTGATTTCTAGATTGCTTTATTTTATATTTCTTTTTCTTCCTTTAAGGGTTTTGTCACCCTAGCTGCCATATTAAACTGCATGGCAGTCCTATCAAAACAGTCTTAAATATAACTAAATCACAAGTTTCTCTCTTGTAGTAGAATAATCTGTTAGATAAAAGTTTTGAAAATAAGGCAGCAAAACATTCCAATCAATGAATAAAATGAATTTATGAGAACACATTTAAAATAACTTAATAAAAATGTCACAGATTATTGATAGTTGCTCATACACACACACTTACCTCAATAGCTCTCTTAATATATGGAATCTGTGTGCCACTGTCCAGGTCTTCATTTATAATAAGTCTTCTAGCCCACTGCCCTGCCCTGACAACACCACTACCATGAATTAAAACCAGCAATTTATCTGGATTTGTCAATGCATCCTCACTCATAAAGATAAAACTCTTCGGCTCACTCTCAGTACCATCTACCTGAAATGAAAAAAATATATATTTTATAATAAATACACATTCTGGTGCATCAATACATATTAAGAAAACCTAATAGCTGCAATTATAAATTAGTATTGGAATTTATATGCAAACATAATTATTGCTGTTTATTTGTGTTATGGTACCATCTAAAAGCCACACTGTGCTTGCTGCTGTACAAACAAAATGTAAAGACAAGACTTGCCCTAAATACCTTACAATCTAATTTGAAAAGCAAAAAAGTACATCACAACTAAGAACACTTATCCAAAGTATATTTAAAATTATTGCATCAGACAGAAGTAGAGGTATGATAAAGCTTTAAAGTATAAAATGTACAAAAAGAGTACACAGAATTTGATGTTCACATACATTTACTGACAGAAAATAAAGCCTATAAAAGGACCGACTGGGAGAAAAAAAATTAATAATGTGTCTCATCTTATTTGCCAGAAGCAGCAATAATAGACTCATATAGAAAATATATATAATATGAAAAAGTCCTAGCATTCCATTTCAGCCCCCACAACATAAATACTCAGTAATCCAAATATGAAACAGTAGTGTAAATTCAGTCCATTATAAACTTAAAAGGACAGGTATTTACATACAAAACATATTAAAAAATACCCTATCCAAAACTACTTGCAATATGTATGTACAGTACATAGCACAATGGGGTTCTAATCTTGGCATTACCATCACAACAGTGACAATACTAGGAACAATAACAATATAAAGAAAGATTGCAGCCAAGTTGGGGATCTGAGAAGCCACACATTAGTTCTCAAATATCTAGTAAGCTGAACTTGAGTTTTGCAGACAATTTGAACATTTAAGAAAATAGAAATTGTCACAATTAAGACAAAACAATGCAAATTTATTTTCCAGAAAGAAAAAAAGTAAAAACATTAGTAGTTGTACTCTTATATAGTGCACTAATCACGTGCACTAAAAGGTATAATATTAACTAGTTCACACTTCTGTGAATGGGTTAATACTGAACAGAGGGAAAAAGAACCTTATTCCCTTTCTCAACTTAATTACATTTGGAAACTTTTCTTCAAACCAATTTGTCTTCAAACAGCAATAATTCATCAAATGAAGCTTTCACTAAGGAATGCACATAAAGGTCACTTTTGTGCACAACCTCACTTTATTGACAAATCAGCCTACAATACCATTTAGTTCTAGTCAAAGTGAGACTGCATAAAGCAATTTGTATCTATTAACAATTCACAGGTTTAGATGTGCTCATGATCGCTTAACTATGATCTTAACTCTGATCTTTCATTTAAACATAGATTAAATAAACTCAGGAAAACTCTGAATTTCAATTAGTTTAGTTTAACAATTAGAGTCAGTATTGCTATTCACATGAAATACAAATGTCAATAATTTAGTTTAGTAGTTAGGAACTTCAAATCATCCTCAAATTCTACTGGCATTTTACAGAAGATGCAATTTTTCAGTATGTTCCCATTTTCCAGATTCTGTCTTTAGTGAAGTACACCTACTTTGCAGTTTTTCCATGCCTACAGTAATGACCTGAGGTAATATACACTAGATATATTCTGAAATATTTCAAGTTTCTAAACATTACATCAATTTTTCCACAAGTTAAAACAAAAATTTTCATGTGGTATCTCAGAATTCCCTAGACAATAATAATAATGATAACAAATGTACACACCATTTCTACAAGCACAAAAATAACAATAATACTTTGCATATATTGCATCAATATATGGGGTAAAAGAAACTGTTTATTCAACAGTTTTAGACAATGCTATATCAAAATGTGCCTGAACACCACACTGCCTTACCTAAAAAACTAGTTCAATTTCAAGTCTTTGGGTAGCCCGAGCATTGTGAGAACCTGATATTTTTCCTGAATAATAAACCAAACCCACTGGTTTTCTGGCTTTTTTAAGGGGAGTTTTTTAAACTTCTATATCAATATGAAATAATTACATGAAACATTAGGCACTAATTTCTGTGAATAAAAATTTAACTCTTCTAAAACACTAAAAGGAAGTGATGAGACCATTACGATTCTTGTTATGCTTTTTAGAAACATCATGAAAATCATAGGTTTAGAAGTCTAAAGAGGAAGAGGAATGGGTGGAATCACTGATGGGTATGCCTAGTAGCGGAAATAACTGTTACCGGATGTCAAAGAGAGAGGAAGGGATGGAGCTGTGAATGGGTTTGCTAAATTCTAAAATCATCTGGAAGGCGAGCAAAGAGTCTGAACACATGATTCTATATAAAGCTCACTAGTCCATTTTATTTTTCTGCCTTCATAACACTGAATCACTAGGTTGTTTTTCATTCTAACCGGGAAACTGTGAAAGTTGGTTATCAATAATATCAAATGTGTGATTAGAATTTAGTGATTATCAAATGTTAATCTGTGAATTCATCTAACTTAACATGCCTAAATTTAAGAAAGTTGTATGAGAACCAGTGATTGCTTGAGCTGAAGAAATGAAAATAAATAATTCTTCTAAAGAGGAAGGCAGAGGCTGGGTCTACACTGACGGCAGAAAATTCGCCGCCATCACATCAATTGCTCTGGATCGACTGAGCAGTCTGTATAGACGCGTTCAGTCGATCCAGCAAGTGACGCAGGAAAGCCACCGTGGTAAGTGGCATAATGCTGTGTCAAAGGGAGCACTGTCCCCTTCGACACAGCAGAGTATGGATGCCACACAGAGGAGACACTGCAAAGTCAACGGGAGATACGCAGGTGATTTACGTCACCTGCGTATCTCCTGTCGACTGCGGTCGAATCGCCAAGGTAAGTGTAGACCGGGCCAGAGAGTTGATTATTAAAGAAAATAGGTTGCTTCTCTTTCTACTAGATCTGGTGTGCCACTGAATGAAATACTGTCTATTTAACTAGAAGAGCAAAACATTGATGAGTTTGAAGATTCTGCAAAGTGAGACTTTTGTGCCATTTTGCCAATGAAATAAAATCGCAATAATTTAAATTTCTGATTCAGGCCTTCCAGCATCTGTAAAACGTAAGCTTAACTTAATAATAACCTCTGTTAGTTTTCAGCCCAAATAACAAAAAAGATCAATGACTGATTATGCTACAAAAACAACAAATGTAAAGACTTTTATCATTTTTATGCTAATAACATTGCTGTAGGAACGTGCAGTGGCCTTCTGCTGAGGCTGGGACCAAGGAAGGGCCGCAGCCTTTGCACAGGCCAGCAAAGGGGTAGTAGCCCAGTCTGCCCGGCAACCCAGGGGTCAGACTGAGATAGGTCCAACCGGCTGGCCAATCCCCCCCAAGAGGGGCGGGGCTTCTGCTGCGGAGGAGAGGATAAAAGGCAGGGCCCGTCGCTCAGTGAGGAACCGGCTGCCAGCGGGTGCAGACGTGCCTTCCCGCTGGCTACAGTGCCGGCCTGACCCTAGCCAGGCCGAGGCCCAGCGCAAGGCCTTCCTGGAGCCGGAGCGCTGGGAGCGGCCCCACCACCCAGGGCCCAAGGACTGGGTAGGACCCCCTGACCCCAGGGAGTGAGCCAAGTCCCCAGACACTCTGGGGTGGGAGACACCTCCTGAAGCCAGCCTTGACCTGGACAAGCTGCCGGCCACAGAACCCCCGGAGGCGGGGCTTGACTTGGACAAGCTGTCCGAGGCCAAAGCACCCCGAGGATCCTGTAACCTGGAGGAGCTGCCTCTCGCCTAGGAGCTCCCCACCCAGCTGCCCGTCAACAAAGAGGCAACTAAGTCTGCCGCGGGTGGTGTACCCAGCTGACCCCGAAGACCCCGAGGAAGGAGGTACCTGGGAGGGGGGGGGAGGAAGTGGCCCAGGGACAGCCATAGTTGTGGCTGCGGTCAGGGGCCCACCACAGTCGGCATGTTGCAGTGGAACCCCGCCCAGCTCTGGGACAGGGCCACAGACTGCTCGCTTGCCTGCCCAGCTCCGGACCGGGGCCACAGACTGCTCGCTTGCCTGCCCAGCCCCGGGCCGGGGCCATAGACTGCTCGCTTGCCTGCCCAGCCCCGGGCCGGGGCAGTGGACTATTGGTTTAGCTAATTCCCCCACTTTTTCCGGAAGGTGCAGTGGCCTTCCGCTGAGGCTGGGCCCAAGGAAGGGCCACAGCGACTGGCCCGGAGTGAACGCCGGGCTACAATTGCCTTCAGTGGAGCACAAATGGAACAATTTTAAGAAATGATGGAAATACTTCACACTGGAATATACTCCTCCTGATTTAAGCTTGCAGGTCCACTACTACATGTTGCAAGTGAAGAAACAAGAAAAACTGGAGAGGAACTAAAAGCCTCAACACTAACAATAATACAACATTAGAGACATAAGGGGGCCGAGGTAATATCTTTTACTGGACAGCGTCTGTTGATGGAAGAGACAAGTTTTTGAGCTACACAGAGCTCTTCTTCAGGTCTGAGAATGATACTCAGTGTTACAGCTAAAAACAAGGTGGAACAGACTCTTTACATAAGTAGTTAACACATACTGTAAGAGACCATTCAAAGAATACTCCCACACCAGTATGAAACCAGACAATTACTATACTCTCAAATGAACTCACACAGAAACATGATAAAAGGCAAAAACACTATATCACCTATAGGTGAACATCTTTCACAAAATAATCTCTCCATCTCTGACCTCTCAGGCCTCCTTTTCAAAGGAAACTTGTAAAACGCCTTCAAAAGGTGAGCTTGGAAGCTTAAATTCATAACTTTGCCAGACACTAAAAATCATGATCTTAATAAAGACACTGGATTTATATCTTATTACAACACCTTTAACCACTAACGCCCCATCCTTTTTTTTGTCCTATGACGCCAAAGATGTTAACAGTCAACTTTACTTTGAATGGTCTCTTACAATATGTGTTAAATCCATATGCTAAGCAATCTGTTCTACCCTGTGTTTAGCCGTGACACTGAGTATCATTCTCAGACATGAAGAAGAGCTCTGTGTAGCTCAAAAGCTTGTCTCTTTCACCAACAGACAAGATAAAAGATATTACCTCACTCACCTGCATCTCTAATATCCTGGAACTAACGCCCACAACATCACTGAAAACCATAACGTGACACATTGGTTGAAAATGATGATGAGATAATGGCTGTGAGTATCTTCATAGAGAGATGGTCTTTCTATACTTTTTGTGGATGAGCAATCTTATTAAAATCTAGATACACTGGAGGGAAAATGGTTGCTAACTTCTTCTATAACTTGTTTTTCGAGACATATTGCATATGTCCATTTCATTTCAGGTGTGTGCATGCCCAGTACATCAGAGTCAGACATTTTTCCCATACTGGTATATGTCAGGGCAGTTCAAGTGCCCTCTACTGCCTCATGGCTGCTGTGTGATGGTAAAAGGATAGAGCCTATCTCTAGCCCCGCTCACTGTTCCTCCTTACTGGACAGATGCCAATATAAAGGGGAAGGAGCGTGAGCTGTGGAATGGACATGTGCAACTCATCTCAAAGAACAATCAGTAAAGAACAGGTTTGTAACCATTCATTCTTCATAGTGAATGTCAGTGAAAATAGAGTAGGATATGAAGGAGTTGACGGAGTTAGCTGATATGATTGAAGACCCATTGACTATTATCTTTGAAAATGCGTGGCAATGAGGGGAGGTCCCGCATAATTGGAAAAGAAAATATAGCTTGCCCATCTTCAAGAAAGGAAAGAAAGAGGATCCAGAGAACTACAGACCAGTCAGCCTAACCTCAGTGCCTGGAAAAATCATGAAGCAGGACGTCAAGGAATCCTTTTGAAGCACTTGGAGGAGAGGAAGGTGAACAGGAACACTCAGCATGCATTTACCAAGAGCAAGTCATGCCTGACCAACCTGATTGCCTTCTATGACAAGGTGACTGGCTCTGTAGAGGTGGAGCAAGTGGTTGACGTGATGTACCTTGACTTTAGCAAAGTTTTTGATACAGTCTTCAACAGTAGTCTTACCAGCAAGATAAATAAGAATGGGTCTGATGAATGGACTATAACATGGACAGAAAGCTGGCTGGAGCGTTGGGCTCAACGGGTAGTGATCAACAGCTTGATGTCTAGTTGGCAGCCAGTATCAAGAGGAGTGCCCCAGGGGTTGGTCCTAGGGCTGGTTTTGTTCAACATCTTCATTAATGATTGAGATGGCGTGGATAGAAATTTCAGCAATTTAGCAGATGACTCCAACGTAGGGGGAGTGGTAGATATGCTGGAGGGGAGGAACAGGGTGCAGACTGACCTAGACATATTGGAGGATTGGGCCAAAAGAAATCTGATGAAGTTCAACAAGGACAGGTGCAGAGTTCTGCACTTAGGATGGAAGAATCCCACGTATTGCTACAGACTAGGAATTGACTGGCTAAGCAGCAGTTCTGCAGAAAATGACCTGGGGTTACAGTAGACAAGAATCTAGATGAGTCAACAGTGTGCCCTTGTTGCCAAGAAGGCTAACAGAACATTGTGCTGCATAAGGAGCACTGCCAACAGGCTGAAGATAGTGATTATTTCTCTGAATTTGGCACTGGTGAGGCCCTATGTGGAGTAGTGTGTCCTGATTTGGGCCTCCCACTACAGAAAGGATGTGGACAAATAGGGGAGAATCCAGCAGAGGTCAATGGAAATAATTAGGGGGCTAAGGCAGATTTATGAAGAGAGGCTGAGGGAACTGGCTTTATTTAGTCTGCAGAAAGGAAGAGTGAAGAGGGGATTTGAAAGCAGCCTACCTGAAGGGGTGTTCCAAAAAGGATAGAGCTAAGCTGTTCTCTATCTTGGCAGATGACAGAACAAGGAGCAATGGTCTCAAGTTGCAGTGGGGGAGGTCTAGGTAGCATATTAGGAAAATCTTTTCATTAAGAGCGTGGTGGAGCACTAGAATGGGTTACCGAGGGAAGTGATAGAATCTCTGCCCTTAGAGGTTTTTAGGTGCGGCTTGACAAAGCCCTTGTTGGAATGATTTAGTTGGTGATGCTTTGTGCAAGGGTTGGACTACATGACCTGAAATCCTTTCTAACCCTAATTTTCTATGATTCTATAAGGCTAAAATAGGGAAAGAATACATTAAAAATCACTTTGACAAGTTAGATGTCTTCAAGTCAACAGGGCCTGATGAAATGCAACCATAATACTCAAGGTGCTAACTGAGGAGATATCTGAGCCATTAGTGATTATCTTTGAAAAGTCATAGAAGACAAGAGAGATTCCAGAGGGCTGGAAAAGGACAAATATAGTGCCAATCTATAAAAAGGGGAATAAGGACAACCTGGGGAATTACATACCAGTCAGCTTAACTTCAGAAAGATAATGGAGCACATAATTCAGCAATTAATTTGCAAACACTTAGAAGATAATAAGGTAATAAGTAGCAGTCAGTATAGATTTGTCAAGAACAAATCATGTCAAACCGACCTGATAGCTTTCTACGATAGGGTAACAAGCCTCGTGGATGGGGGAATCAGTAGATGTGGTATATCTTGACTTCAGTAAGGTTTTTGATACTGTCTTGCATGACTGTCTCATAAATAAACTAGAGAAATACAGCCTAGATGGAGCTAATAGAAGGTGGGTGGTTGGAAAACCATTCCCAGAGAGTAGTTATCAGTGGTTCACACTCAAGCAGGAAGGTCATGTCAAGTAGGGTACCTTAGGGATCAGTTCAGGGTCCAGTTCTGTTAAATATTTTCATCAATGATACACCTGATAAACTAAACTTATGAAGTTTGTGGACGATATCAAGCTGGGAGGAACTGCAAGTGTTTTGGAGGACAAGATTAAAATTCAAAATGATTTGGGCAAAATGGAGAAAAGATTTAAAGTAACTAGGATATTGAAATTCAATAAGGACAAATGCAAAGTACTCTACTTAGGAAGGAACAATCAGCTGCACACATACAAAATGGGAAATGACTCCCTAGGAAAGAGTACTGCAGAATGGGATCTGGTGGACATTGTGGATCACAAGCTAAATATGAGTCATTTCCATTATCCATTTTGTAACACTGTTGCAAAAAAAGCAATCATCAGTCTGGGATGTATTAGCAGCAGTGTTGTAAGCAAGACATGAGATGTAATTCTTCCACTCTACTCTGCAATGATTAGGCCTCAGCTGGAGTATTGTGTCAAGTTCCAGGTGCCCCATTTCAGAAAAGATGTGGACAAATTGGAGAGAGCCCAGAGCAAAGCAACAAAAATTATTAAAGGTCTAGAAAACATGACCTATGAAGAAAGATTGAAAAAACTGGGTTTGGATAGTCTGGAGAAAAGAAATCTGAGAGGGGACATGATAACAGTTTTCAAGTATATAAAAGGTTGCTACAAGAAGGAGGGAGAAAATTGTTCTCCTTAAGCTCTGAGGATAGGACAAGAAGCAGTGGCCTTAAATTGCAGCAAGCGCAGTTTAGACTGAACGTTTTAAGAAAAATTTTAAGAAAAAATTCCTAACAGAGTATAACAGGGAGGTTGTGGAATCTCCATCACTGGAGATTTTTAAGAATAGATTAGACAAACACCTGTCAGGGATGGTCTAAATAATTCCTGGTCTTGCCATAAGTGCAGGGGATTGGATTAGATGACCTTGGGAGATCTCTTCCAGTCCTAAAATTCTATGATTCTTCAAGTGATTGTACATGTCTATTCACTTTAAGTGACTCACAAGAAGTTCAATCCATAGGTGGGTTTTGGAGTCTACCAGAACAGCAACTGAAGGGCTACTCATCCAAATGTGGCATCATCTCTGGAATGCTGTGATGTAGTATAATGAGTTGTAAAGGTGTGTATCTATAACCAAAGTTGAAGCATTACAAATGTCCACTATAGGTCCACTGATCCAAAGAAATCTGTGGAAGCTGTTTGAGAGCTTGTTGAGTGTGCTACTACTCTGCTTGAACACTGGCAATGTCATAACACAGATGTATGCAGGACAAAATCCATGAGGAAATACTCTGTCTCAAGACCGGAAGGTAATATCCTGTCTGCAACTGACATGATCAGCTGGAATGACGATCTAAAAGACCTAGTTTTGTCTAAGTATAAAGTGCCCTTCTAACATGCAAGGTACGGGCTCTCTCCTCATCCTTAATGGGAATGGGGCTTAGGAAAGAAAGTTGATAAGTAGATGACTTTATTGAGATGGAATTCCAATACTATTTTAGTCAGGCATTTCGGATGTGGAAGAAAGTACCTTGTCCTTATATTCAAAAAAAACCAACCAAACAAAAAACTGTGTAAAGACAGTCAGTTACCAATGCTCATAACTCCACCATCCTTCTCACAGAGGAGGTAATAAGTTACTGAAAATGCTACTTTCATAGATAGATGTAGTAAGAGGCAAATAGCAACAGCCTCAAAGGGTGGATCCATCAACCTTGTTAGCATCAGATTTAAGTCCCGGGGAAGAAAACCATCCATGACATGGTGATAGAACCTTTAGGAATCTGAGTGACACAGAATTAGAAAATACAAAGCAGCCTGCAATTAGAAGGTGGAAGGCAGAAATCGCTTCCGTGTGAACTCTGCCAGAATATGTTGAATAGAAGCCATGACTGGCAAAACACCCTTCTGTTTTGACCATAAGGAGAAATGTTTCTACTTCAAGAGATAAGCATATCTAAGAAATGGCTTTCTGCTATTCAGGAAGATATTTAGCACATTCCACCTTCTGAGGCATTAACGAAGGAGCCTCTAGGCCTTCACATGGAGAGCAGCCAGGTTGGGATGTAACAGGCAACTATGGGAAATCATGTCAGATTCTGAAGGAAGTGTCAGAAGAGCTCTGGCAGATAGACTCAGCAGATTGGAGAACCAATGGATTGGAAAGCCATGCCAATACTATGAGGATCATGCAAGCATTATCTTGCTTAAGCCTGATCAACATCTGGGAAAGAGTGGAGTGGGAGTGTAGGCATTAAACAGTTTGTCTTTCTAAGAAGGAAAGTGTCCAGCAGAGGTACCTAAATGTGTTCTGCCCTGGAACAAGAGAGTTGGCATTACTGTTGAGATGAGGAGCAAACAGGTCTACGTGATAAATGCTCCAGGTTTGAAATATGAATCTCACAAAATCCATTCTGAGAGACCATCATGATCTCTACTGAATGATCTGCTCAGATGATCTCCCCAAGCTGTTCTGAACCCCAGTAAAGTGGAAGGTTTTGAGATGTATTGCACTAATGATACAAAACTCTAAAACATGTATTGTCTATTGACAGAGATGATCTGATCTGGCCGCTTCCTGCCCATTCATATAAAACATCACTCCAGTGTTGTCCATGAGTACGTGAAAATTCTATCCCTTGATATGAGGGAGAAATATTCGACGGGTCAGGTGAATGGACCTGAACACTCACACATTTATGTGGAAATTGAAATCTTGCTGGACCACAGACTTTGAGTTTGTAAGTTGATGAGCTTCCCAGCCTACAGAAGAAGCATCCATAATGAGAGACAGTGTGAGTAAGGCAGGGGCAAATAGAAGTCCCCATCAGTCCAAGGAGGTTATCACTCCTGCAGCATGTCTAATGGTTGATGAGTCAGGGATTACACTGACTTTAATCAGCCCTGCAATTTCCTAAAACAAAGTATGGCATGCTGAACCACATACCTGCAGGAGGCCATGTGCCCCAACAGCCTAAGGCAATTTTTCACTGTTGTAATTGATGGGCTTTGACATCTACGGAAATGCTTAATGTTGTCTGGAAACTGGCTTGAGATAGAAGCACTCTGGCAACAGCAGAATCCAGAAGCACCACCTATAAATTCTATTTTATGGAAAGAATATTGACTTGTCCTCATTTATCAACAGACCCAAAACATGGCAGAGGGATCAGATTCTGGAGTGGCTAACTTCTATTTGGAGCTTGGATCAACCTCGTAGCAGCCAGCCATCCAAGTAAGGAAATACTTACAACCTTTCCTTAGGAATGCAGCCCCTTTCCTTAAGAATGCAGCCACCACTGCCATGCATTTTGTAAATATTCACAGGGTAGAAGATAGGGCAAAGGATAGGGCTGTAAACTAGAAATCTTAGGACACTCCTGTTGCTTTGTTGGAAAGACACACAGAAACATGCATCCTTCAAGTTGAGGGCCACATATCAGTTGTTGGGATCCAGGGAGAGAATGTTGGAAGCACACATGAAAGCTTATTTTCTTTACATATTTGTTCCGATTTTGCAGGTGTAAAACAGGTCTCAGACTTACTTTTGCCTTTGGAATCAGGAAGTAACATGAATAGAAACCCTGCTCTCAGAGAAGAGGGGGAACCTTTTCCATAGCTCCCAAACTAATGACAGACTAGATCTGCTGAAGGAGGACAGCCTTCTAAAAGGGGTCCCTGAAGAAAGATATAGGAAAAGGGTGGGAGCAAGGAATGGAAATAAACTGCAGAGTGTACCCTACTTCCACAGCATTTAGGATCCATCGGCCTGTCATAATATGGGACCAAGAAGAGAGGAAATGGGAAAACCTGTTGGAAAAATACAGAAGTCTGGCATGACTAGATTTGGTACTCTGCCCTTGACAAGGCAGTAAAACAGACAGCTTGGGATTGTCTGACTGCCTGCAGAAACCAGCTTAAGAAGAAAACTGAGAAGAAGTCAGTCTCCTCCTAGGTTTCTCCCTCGTTCCTAAACTGGTCAGGCTGTCTCGGTGGGAAAAAGCAGATATTTCTGCAGAGACAGAAAGTAGAATTGCTTCCTTTTTAGGGAAAGAAGTGTAAATTCCCAACCATTTCAAAGTGGGCCTTCAGTCTTTGAGACTGTTGAGCATCTCATCTGTCTTCTGGGAAAAAAGCATAAGAGCGTCTCATCTGTCTTCTGGGAAAAGAGCATAAGCAAAAGGGAAGCCTGGATTGTCTGGTAGACCTCCTGCACTAGACTCAAAGATTGTGCATATACATTCATGGCTTCAGACACTGCAAATGCCATGGCGCTAGTTGAATCTGCCCTGTCCTACAATATTTGTAGAGAGGTGTGACCTACCAATTTGCTCTCATCTAACAGAGCCTAAAATTCCTGTCTGGCATACCGTTGCAACTTTCAGCATATTATCTCAGAAGGAGAAGTCATATCTGGCCAATAATGCTTCTTGGTTAATAGTGTGGAATTGTAGATCAGACGTAGAACGTATTTTTTCAGATTTAATTTTTTGGTGTCCTTGTTGTTTGAGGTGGAAGACAGATGACTTTGATATGCATTTTATTTACGGCCAACAACAATCAGGGAAGCTGGCAAGGGATGTGTATAAAAATGTTTGATGGCCTTGGTGCTGGCAATGAGTTCTGCACTGATGAGACGCTCGGTGCCGACGTGGAATGTGAAGGTTCAGACACGGCACGGAGAGCCTCTTCGATAAGTATAGCCTTTAGCCGAATGTCCCGCTCTTTCTGACTCCTTGAATAAAGGCTTGACAGATCTTACATCTGTCCTTATGGTGTTGTTCCCCTAGACACTTTAGGCAACGGTCATGTGCAACACTCACTGGAAAAGCCTTGCTGCAGCCAGGGCAAGGCTTGAATCCAGGGCATCCACACATGGCCGGGTCCCCGACAAGGCCCAAGGGCTCCTATCTAACAAACGAACACCCTCACTATCTAACTTTACAAAACTGCAAATGCAAAGGGGTTGTAATACTTGCAATGGCAAGCTCGTTCCAGCAATCGTCACGGACGGAAAGAAGGAACTGAGGGGCCGTAGGGTTGGCGGTGCCTCATGTGCCACAGCATGATTGCGGTACTCTAGGGGGCGCTGGAGCCGACACTACAGGGTCTGCTAAGGGAAAAAAAGTTCCGGGAGCCCGTGCTCGGTGGCATGCACTCACCTATACTGGAATGGATATAAGCAATCACTTGAAGGAGAAATATGGATTTCTTCAACAGATGTCATTTGCAACCTTTCTCCCCTTACCCTTCAGGAGCTCTGGAGCTATCTGGTCATTGCCTGCTGCTTTCCAAAGTGCAATCTCTTTGATAGCCTTGTCTACATGTTCAAGAGTTAGCATTTGGTCCAGCTCCTGCATTGTTGGAAGCTAGAGAATGGCAGCTAAGGAAGTATCACAGATAATGGCACCCTCTGAATAGAATTCTTTGTAATGTTCAGTCCATCAGTCAAGTTGTTTTTGCCTGTCAGTCAGTATAGTACTATCTTTCACTTTCAGGTTTGTGGGGTTTTTTTGCAAGGTGGACCAAATGTCTCTAATTTCATTATAGGTACCCTTTCCATTTATAGGTACCTCTTCCAAAGCAGATCTAAATCTTTTTGCATAGGTCTTGGGCACGTTTTCTGGTGGCTTTATGAACTGCAACCTTAGCCTTTTTATACTTGAGAGTTCCGAGCTTGGCTGGTTGTTGAAGCAGACTTAGGTGAGCTTACTTTTTTCTTTTCTATAAACGGGAGCAGCAGATTTTCAGAAATTACAAAACAGTCAGGATGTTTATTCTTTGTTATTCCAAAGACATCATTGGCAGTAGTCAGTGTCTTATTCTTAAAATTTTCCCACAAGGTATCAGAACCAGGGAAATCAAGTTGATCATTTTCAAAAGCAAGTTCAAGCACACATTTAAACTTTGCACAAGTATAAGAATCCTTCATGTTAGTAATGTTGAGGCAAGGTTTACCTTTCGGCTTTGCATAACAGATCTTTTTAAGATGTAATTTGAGCTTGGTCCTAGCAAGAGAATAAGCAGTGTCACAATCAGAGTTACATATTTATCAAATATACAATACATCGGGAATGTTTCTACAACAGATCAGGACAAAGTGAAGCTGATGCCAGTATCCTGAGCGGGGGTGCCTCCATGTGACCTTGCTGCAGCTGTTGCCAGCAAAATAGGTGTTCGAGACTAACAGCACACAAGAAGCACAAAGTTTAAAGACACGCTGGTCATCTTCAGCACATAATCAGTGGTAATAATCAATTAGAAAAGAGAAACAACAACATAAAAATAACAGACAGCAAAAGTCATGCCACTTGAAGCTTACATGTGCGTATTGTATGAGTTGCACTGGACATATAATACTTAATGGTGATTGGAAGAGAACTAATGAATATGTTGGATGTGTATAAAATGTGATAAATTGTAAGGAGTACTGTAAGAAAAATCCAACAGGAGAAAGTAACTGGCCACTTCCCTTTTTTGTATGACTGTCATTTCTTACTTTTATAGTAATTGTAATCGCAAGGCATGCTTATGGTTCAAATAAAGTTTTGAATTAATAATCCTGAGTGTCTTGGACCTGAATGTGTGGCATTCTCACGCAACATCAGCATCAAAGAGAAGGCTGCTTTTGTAAAGAGGGGTCCAGAATGGTCATGGGGGAAGCCTGCCCAACCTAGCTCTCTCTCTCCTTCCTGCCCCAGCACTGGAGAAGCTCCGACTCCATGTGTTACCCCCAGAGGAGGAACTGGTAGGTGGTGCCACATGCTAAGTCTGGGGTTGGTTCAAGGGAGTCCAGCCAGCTCTCTACCCTCCTCTCTCCCCTGCCTGGGTGTTGGGAACATCACTAGAGCCGGATTCCCCAGAAGTACGTGGGGTATACATGGATCGCTAGTGCTGGGTCCACGGGGTGGTTGTAAGAAGACTAGCCCTGCTCTCTCTATGCTTGGAAGTAGAGGGGGAATCTATTCATTGTGGTGCCCCTAGGTCAATGTGGGCAAATGCACTATTTTTTCCCAAGTGCTGACTCTGGGGTTTGCAGGATGCAGTGAGCCCAGTTCAACTCTCTCATCCCCTTTGACTGCTCCTTGGTGCTCCCAATATAGTATTTTCTATTCTTGCTGCTGTGTCAGTGGCAAGGCCCAGCCTTGGAACTTTCAATGATTTTGGCAGGCTCCAAACACTTCCTGAAGCATGTAGGTGAGAGGAGGCTGCAACACTGACAGACTAGCACAGGCCATAGGCTAGTTCACTTGTGTGTGAATATCAAAGGAGTTAAACGTATTAGTATATATTCAAGCCAATTCACCAGTGTTGTTAACAGAAATCAAAGATGATAATTGGATTGTTTCCTCCTATCTATATCCTTGTATTTACTATCACATTACATTTACATTATGCATGCCCGGTAATTAAATAACCCTAGATCAAAATGTGTGCTAATTTCAGCATGTAGTCAGGTATTAGAACTTCATGAAAACTAATGGAATGTTACTTGTATTGTTTTCACTGTCTATTCCTATTATAATGTAATGGCAGGCATTTATATTATGTATATTCCTGTAACTAAATGACTAATCGAATGAAGAAGAGTGCTAAATTCAAAGCAACTCACCATTGCGTAGGTACAGACACGTCAGATTGCTGTCTGTGAAAAGAAGCTATAAATACTGATTCAAAGAGAGATCCTTTATCTCTGGACCATTTGGATTCTAACAGGGCAGAATACCTGAACAAGATAATGCAGAGCCCAATAGTTATTCTGGGTAGCCCTGAAAAAACTTTTGGGAAACTGACAGCTTATTACACCACTGCCGCTATTTGGAGTTGCAAACTGTGATTTACATATTGTTATATTTTATCTGCTTTAACCTCTCAATAACTCTCTTTTTTCTTAGCTAATAAACCTATAGGTAGTTTACTATACAACTGGCTACCATTGTCGTCTTTGGTGCAAGATCTGGAGTATCATTTGATCTTGGGTAAGTGACTGGTCTCTTGGGTGGGACTAAGAGAAACCTGATGTGGTGTAATTTTTGGTTTATGTGACCATTATCACAAAACCCAGTTTTTCTGGGTGGCAAGATAGGCTGGAAAGCTTAAGGGGACTGTCTGTGACTTCATGGTAAGAGTAATATAGTGACCCAGGAATTCACAGTTGTTACTGGCTTGGTGAAATCTAATTATAGAATATACCACCAATTAGAGGTGTCTGCCCTGTTTTCTGACAGTCTGACCTAAGATTGGTACTACAGTTGCGAGCCACACCAGACAGTGTGACAAAGGTAACGATAATTTTTAACACTTTGTGTGTCAGCCAAATGTGAAGAGGGTCTCCTATGACAAAGAGAGCCACTTTTGTAGCTCAAAGGAATTCCCCCTACCGAATATAAAGGGCCTGCTCAAACATCAGAGATGTGAATACTTCTCAAAACAAATATCACAAGGATCCTTTACAACGGAAGGTATTAGGCAAACTACATATAGGGTTACTACCCTCTTCCCCTACACCATAAAAATACATTGTAATTGTGGTATGGGGTGTGTGTATAGCTATAAATATTTTAATCTGCATGCTCTGAGGATGACTGTATTACTCCCAAATGGTGATTAAAGACTTATACTACACAACATTATCATGTACTGCATACATACCACACACTACTGAAAAAGTTATTATGAGTGTCTTTAAAAAGAGTTTTAAAATGTTTTACTGGGACTAATTTTTTCTGTTCATCTGCCTGTAAAGCCATAGACTCATAGGCTGTAAGGCCAGAAGGGACCATAATGATCATTTAGTCTGACCTCCTGCAAATTGCAGGCCACCGAACCTCACCCACCGACCCACCCACCCACTCCTGTAATAGGCCCATAAACTGTCTGCGTTACCTACATGTTTAAATCTTGATTTTGAAGACTTCAAGTTACATAGAATTCATCATTATTTCTCTGCCTTTAATTCCCCAAGACCAACTGCACAGATGTCAGGGGAACCATAAACACTTTTCAAAATGACTTAAGTTTCTGTATATCAAAACTACCACAATTTTAAAGTTCTGGTATCTCAGATTCTACCAGAACCAGAAATCTGTGGTAGGTCCCAATAAAATATGCCCTCAGATTGCATATATTACAAAAATAGATATTTTTCTACATATTTCTTTGTGTATGCATGAACATGCTGCATGTATATATACAGTGATCCCACCTTGCCTGGACCCACAGCACAGTTAGTCTTACCTGTATGTGACAGGTAGGTTACAAACTTCTCAGGGCAGAGACTGTCTCTTTATTTGTGCATTTTCTAGTGCCAAGGAAACATCATCATCTTTAAAAAAAATTCAACTTACTGGGAGAGTTACTTTTTTCAAGTGGCATTCCTTTTCCAGTAGTTCATAGACATAATTAGTAATGATCTGCAATAAAGAAAACAGAAGAAAGCACTAATGGAAATTGCTCATCCATTCATAAAAGTCTTAACAAAAGAGGGGTAGTCAAACTCTTTTAAACACACTGTATATATGCTAGGTCTGTGTTCTTCCCTAAACAACTAATTACTAAATATACATCGTCATGCAAAAGGGTCCTCCCTTCCCCTCAGAATGTGCTACTTTTCAGTATAAAGAAATCCTGACTGTACCTGTGACTCTACCACCTGCTGCTGTGTGAATAATTATATAGCTCAAACGTAAGGATTATGACCAATTAATATATACTTAGGGATACAAGAAAGGCTCTGTTTCGAACAGAAATACTTTAAAAACATTTTTCCACAAGCATCCTGAGCACAAATCACCTTGCCATTTCTATTCACTGAGCAGAGGGACAGGTCAAAGGTGTTCTAAATAGAAAAAGAGAACTGAATCATCCTCCAGAATGGTGGGTGTAGGTCTGCATTCTCTAGGTAGAAATAAAGATGAATTTTTAGGCCTGAAACAAAGGGAATTATTTCAAAGATCCACCAAAAAATCCACCTAATCACAATAGAGATTGAGAGTCTCTTCCTTGTGCCCCAAATTTAACAAAAGATGTTCCAACTTCAAAAGCTTGCCTAATAGGTAGAGAAATCTTTTTTCACCTTCATATAATAAGGAAATGAAGAACTTTGTGTCTATTACCAGTTTTGAGTTAAATTTGGGCACAAACTAAAATGCTTTTGTTCACATGGGACTGTAAAAATGGTTCTGAAATAAGTGCCTAGATTGCACTGGCTAAAAAAGCAGAGAAAATGGCACATTTTAAAGGGGGGAGAAGTGCTCATTAAGAGGCTCAAATGAGTCCTCCCTCCCCCTTTAAGACTCAGGGAACTATACTTAAATTCCACAGTTAAAGTACAGGACAATAGCCCGTCGCATTGACCTAAGAATATCTGGGTGCAAACACACCTGGTGTTCCTTAAGCCAACCCGTCAAGGCCACAATTACAGCCATCTGAATCCAAAGCATATTAAACCATAATAGAAACATAACGTAACAGAGTTCCCAAGTGATGGCGTCTTAACAACACACAATGAATTGAGCAGGTAGGAGCCAGGGCATAATAAATTTCAATTTTCCAAATGTGCAATTACCAAATAAAGTTTTAGTGAAGTCTGAACATTTTCATTCCGTACATGCGAGCAGATGTAGCACGCAAACATTTAGAATGAATCTGAATGAATTCAACTTATTTATGAAAGCTAATTAAAAACAAAACAAAAATGCCATAAAAAGTCTTTACTAGGATTACATGAATTCTTTGCTATCCTGCTCAAATGTATTTATTGATAGAACACCACTCAAAAAACTTTACGGTTTTAAAGAAAATCAGTCTCACTAAGCATTACCATCTACAGGGAAACTGCATTTGGAGAGGGAACTTAGCTGTAAGCAATGAGTTGATTTAAGACATGTTTATCCCCAAAGCAGTATGTTAGGAACATGCATACAGTGTAATTTTACCTCCAGGGCCAAACTGTTTATGGTTCATAGAAATCAACTTCGGTATTATGCCAACAGTAAAACAGTTAAGTTCCTGCAGTTTCAGATGCTGATGGCGTACAGACATTAAAATGAATATAATGATGATATGACCTCAAAACTTAGGGATTTTATTTTTCACACTAAACCCTGGCATATATCAACCTCCAATGGCTATAAGAACTAAATAATGTATCAGAAATGCTCAAAGAACATTTAAAAAACTGCTGTGAAAGAAAAGAAAATATACAGTAGATAATACATTACAAAAATCTTTCTTCTTTGGCTATTAGTTTTGTCTATTCCTGTTTGTCTGTCTTATCTATTTGGACCATCAGCTCTTCAAGGAAGGAACTATCTTTTATTATGTGTTTCCACAGAGCTCTGATCATGATTAGGGCCTTTAGGTATTTTTGTAATATAATAATACAAATCTTAAAAAGACAGGAATGTTCATGTAAACCAATTGTATAGATTACAACAAAAACATTTAAAGGAATCTATGTGTTTAACCAGAAAAAACAGCTATAAAATATATCATGGGCCAGATTATCTGATGGAAGAACAAAGGGGAGGACAGTACTCTTGATCCTTGGTCTGCTCAGCACTGGGCAGGTCTCCCAGCATGAATAAGAGCAGATTAATGTCTACTCTAAACCATGCCAGCTTCCAGCAGGTCCTGGGGACTATTCTGGCAGCTAGAGATCACTGAGATCCAGTGATACATGGTCATGCCACAACAGAGGCTAGGAAGAGTAAGGGGTGTGTTAGGAGATGCTCAGCAATTCCCTTACAACAAGCAGATTTGCTGGCTTTGCAGAAGCTTTTGGTCAGGGCACCAGCACTCACTTGCCCTAAGTGGAAAATATGGCCAAATGTACAATGCTTCTAAGTTAACATTATACAGTAGCTTGAACCGTAATGTCTGCATTTTCTGACTTCTTGTGAGTTTAGATAGCCTGTAATTGTGCAACGTAAAATTGAAGAGATTTTTAAAATATTTAATTATATTCTTTTCTTACTTTAAGGTAAAAGGAGTTAAAAAAAGACTAATTAATAATGGTATAATTTAAATGGTCTCAATTAGACTTTAAAGGTCACAAGTCCTTGTCTCAGACAATTCAGGAAAGACAAGACATCTAGAATGTGGTTTAACTATGCCATAACTTTGTTAAGTAACACATCTGGGAACTATCTGGCAATAACTCGTCCAATGCAGGTCATCTGTCCTTTGTAATCATTCCACCTGGTCAAGGGCTGTCATCAGCCCCTAACTCCATTAATCTTGTCCCAGGGCCACTGCATAGGCCCTGCTGCCCTCCCCTCATGTGAGGGTTAAGTGTGTGGGGGAGGGAGAGAAGATTGTTTCCCCATTGCATAAGACATGAGGAACCTTAGCCCCATTCCCCACCATCTTTAGGAAATGCCTTTTTCTAATCTGCTTCCATTTCCGGTTAATCAAGGAACTCAACCCCTGCTCTTAAACAATTACCTGCACTGGGCACCTGCCAAGGCGCAAAAAAATGGTTAAAAATTTATGTTAAATGATATTAAGAATGAAAAGTAGTGTCGCACTCAAAAGACAGGAATTCCAGAATTAAGGTTGCCCCATTCATGAAACCTTAATTCAGCCTCTTTATGTGAATATATTAATGACATGATCACATACTATTTATTGTACATTACCTTTACTCATTAGGATGGACAGTGAAAGAGATAGACATTCTCTTGTGTTTCAGGTGCAAGACTGGGACTCAAAAGATCTGAATTCTTCTATTCCTGACTTTGCCAGACTTCCTATGTAATGCTGGGCAAACTATAATGTTTCATAGGCACAAGAGGGCCAGATTAAGGCAGCATGGAGAAACATAGTAATGTGTATGCCAAAATTAGTTGAGAACTTGATTTTGCATCCTTAATGTTCTTTTAAGATAGCTTTTGTATGTTACATAAAAGGGTACTTTTAAAGAGTGTTTTCAATTCCTTAAAAACATTTTAAAAGTTTCTATTAACAGCATGTTTTATAAAACCTTTTCAATCCATCATCCTGGAACCAAGTGAACAAAAGATTAATATCTGCACACGGCTAAACCAAAACAGAAATTAGGGATTAAGGGCCAGTTCAGGGAGGTATTTAACCTTGTGAGTAGTCCCACGGAAATCAATGGACTACTCAAATACTTAGACATGTCCATAAATTATGGAGCCTCTCTGTAAATTATGAGAGCAGAAAAACACCAAACCAGATTCTGCAATACAGTGATAGGTACACTAAGGGTTGAATAGCATGAAATAATAAAACATAGTTTGAAAAGTAAATGGCAGCCAAAAGTATGCCCATAACGTAAAGAGAGGGCTCTGATAATGGCTCATTTTAAAATAAAAATCCCTAAAATTTTAAATTTTTACATAATTAAAATAAATTAATTCTCACATATCCAAAGAAAAATATGACTGAACCGTTGGTGAATTTATAATATATATGAGCAGGATACATCACTTCTCAATGATTTTTTGAGAGCCCTTATGTGCTACTCCACAAAAGCTGTAACAGTATATACCATGTCAAAAACCATGCTGGGATGCAATGAAATGCACTGAGCCTTGATATCACAGTCCATTCCCTGCTTTGCTTTACATCCAGTACATCCTGAATTCTGTTTGTTCTCAGATGTACTGCCATTTTCAAAACCAACCTCAACAAGTCTACCCACCAGAACATAACATGTATCAGCAAGTCAGAAAGTCCAGCATAGGAAACAAGAAAAGATAGGCAAAATTTAAATAAATAAATTAAAAGGCCTCCCCAGCCTTATGAACATGCCAATGTTTTTAAAGAAAATCTACTGCTAAAAATATAACAAAGGCACTACATGGGCCTGGATTAGGGAATTGGGAACAGAGCCTTTCACATCTATACTATTTCTTCAAACAGTGGGCACAGGGCAGTAGTTACTGGAAATCATTACCAGTTGATGACTATTCAGGGTCTATGTGAAATAAGTTGGTCTTTGTCATGTTCCTTGTGGAAAAGTGTTTACATTACAAAAATAATCCATCATCACTACATGTCAAGGATAAGGCTTACTGGCTACATTATACACATTCAGCGGATGGTAGACATCTGTTTCCAGGGATGTGTAAGGTCATTTTGGAACTGACATGAACTTTGTCAGAACATTACATTCATTTTCTTTTAAATCAAGTATTCAAAATACATATTGCAGGGTGGAAAACTCAGTCCATCAGTCATAATTTTCCTTTAAATAATTTTATTCATGACCAGACTCTAGAGAGATGGGCAAATAACAGATACCTAAGATTAGAGAGACTACCTAGCAAAATATACATAACATACCATATCATATTTTCCACACTGTTAATCTTACATTACACCTCTCTATATATCCACATATAACTCAGAACGTCAGAACCTAACTCAGAACTTTTTCTTTCTGCAATTATTGCTTCTCTATTATCCTTATGGCTAGGCTTGACAGAAGTTTTTGTTTTTGTATATTTGACAGATAAAAATCAGTATTTGTTTTTCAGCATTTTTTTCAATTTCTATTAAAATTTTCACAGTTTTCAAAATTATGGGAGGGTCAGAGAACAATGATTTAATGACAGTAGATGCTGAAATTCAAAAAGTTAAAGCTTTATAACTGTGAAAACGAATTTTCAGCATCACATGTCAAAATACAGAACATAAATATCTTAAAATCAAATTGTAGTAAGCTCTCAAGCAGCATTTTTCTTTGCCTATCAGTACATTTAGATTATGATGTATGGAAATGTACTTTTGTCAGTTTGTGTGTTACAGTGAAATCAACATTTACTGACAAAAACTAATCCTTTCAAGCCTATTTATGGCTAATAAACTATAACGCAAATTTAATCTCCTAAATGAACAAATATGCAATGATAAAAAGGGAAGGAAATTACAATTAAAAATAAATACTCTTAAGAAGGGACTATTCAAAATACTGAAGTTTGAATATTTCTATCTTTAAAATAATTAATTCAAAGATGGTTTACTATGCTTTGAGTTGAATAAATGAAAATTTAACATTTTTTACTTTTAAAGAAACATTAAAGCTATTAAAATTGTCTGATCATTTCCTTAATACACATTCCCACACTGTAAGACCATCACAAAATAAAAAATGCATGTACCTACCCAACAATATTGTCTTGGCTGATAATTCCACATATATATGAAATCATTATCATTTACATAAAAGTGGACTTTTCTGATAATAGCATATTCTCCTAACTGACTCTGTGCATGCACAAAAAGAGAATTTTTCATCCTCTTCAGCCTTCTCAAATGTTTCTAACTGTCAATTCTTTCTTGACCTATAATCTACCAGTCTATAGTAATCTAAATCTTAAGAAAATGGATCATTAATGGATCTATGAAGAACACTATTTTCAGAAATTCAAATTCAATCTAAGATTTACTTTCACAACTACAGTGAATTCAAGGACGAATATGCAGGTTGTGTGTTTTATCTATAAAGCTTAAAAATAAACAAGTACGAAACCCACTAACAGAGAAACCCATTAAAGTTATGGATTTCTGGTTTAACAAGATTTGTTACCTCATTCAGAATAAGCACTTTAAAAAAAAAAACAACTACACAAACAGCTCTTTTAACATATAGCAGTCAGCTCACAAATTTTTCATTTGCAGTATTAGGGCAACAATTTTCAGTGAAAAATGCACAATGAATTCCAACTGACTGCCCTGCAGCAAATCTCAAGTGTTAGGACTGACTCAAGGCTTGCTGCTATTGCTGCCATACCTTTGGTTGAATGAACTTTATTTTGACCCTGAAGTGACAAATCTGCCAATAAGTAACAATGAAAGATGCAAAGGAACATTTTGACATGCTGCGCTTGGACACAGGCTTACCTCAGCACTGGTGACAAAAAAACAACAAAACAAAAAAACCTAAAAGTTGAATGGACTTTCTAAAGGCTCTGTTCGCTGCAAGTTAAAAAAAAAATCAATAGCATTTTTAAAATCCACAAAAGACCTCACTTGGATTATAGTGTGGACAGACAATTCATTAGGATGGAATTGACATTACCTCTGAGGGATTTCTTGCTTTTTCTATTGAAAGTAATTCAATTCAAACAACACATGGATGTGATATTCTGGATTCTGAGTTGACTGATCACAAATAGGATCTAAAGATCTTTTGAGAGAAATTTAAAAAACAAAACAGGGATTTGTCATGAGTGCAACATATGCTGTTGATGTGATTTGACCTGATGTTTGTTACATGGTCTTTGCTGACACCTGTTGGATTATTTTTTGTTTGTTTTTTTTTTAAATCATCTCCTCTTTAAGTGTCTTGAGCACTCTACCTGAAGAAATGCCCAATAGCTCATCTCTATAACTAATCTGAAATCACATTACTGAAAATCCTCACATCAAGATCTATTGTTTATATTACAGCAGTAAGCAGAGAATCCAATCAGAATCAGGGCTCTGTAACACTAGATGCTATTCAAGGTGAAGGATAAACTTGGTCCCTACCCCAAAGAACTTACAGGCTATGAAGACAAGAAAGAGTGGAGAAAAGGGACACAGTAGAATATAAACAAGTTATAAACATATTTTAGCCTGTCAACCTAACCATCATACATTAGCCAATTGCTTGTAGGTATTAAAACAGAAGTGGACCATGAAAAGGATTTGGAGGAGGAAAGGGTAGTAGCCTTATTGATCATTCCAAGTATAAGGGGAATGCTGGGAGACAGCTGAGATAGGTTTGGGGGAAAAGCACATAACTAGGTGCTCGAACTGCCATTATTGAACGAGTAGAAGGCTGAGGGTCAAATGAAACTGGAACTACATAATTTGGGTGAAGAAGAACCAGACACAGTTAACACTGGATAAAAAAGTTATTTTTTTTTCTTTTTGTTGATGCAAATACAAGTGCAAATTCTTAAGAGTATAAAAAATAATTTTATACCTGTCTGACATGACATTTTGTTTTAAGTTCCAGAACCTTTTTATATTTTTGCCATTAAATAATATTGTCCCTCTCCTTTTTGTGCTGAGCACTCAACAACTGGAGAGCAAATGTTGCTGACTTTTTCACATAGTTACAGAAGACACCTGGGACTCTGATTTGCTTTGGGTGGCTGACAAAAGCGTGAATCTAACTTCTAGTAGAAATGATTAACTTTCTTGCTTCTTTTCTAGTCAATGGTTATGAGATCTAATATTCTGAACAAAACTTCCCTAAAAAAAGATAAATACTTCCTTTTTAAGGAGAGTAAAGATTTGCCCCAGGGGCTTTCTTCTGGGAGCGCAAAGCAGAAGGTTAAAAAAAAAAACAGCTTGGACACCTTGTTTTCCTTCCACTTTATCAGGAAATGCTTTACTCTTTTCTACTCCAGGTGATAGAGCCAATCTAAATATATCCTTGGATTCCTTTGGTAGACAAATTCAAGATGGCAGAAAACTACAAAAAAATCAGGGTACTGCAAGTAACCGAGTCAAGCCCTGATAAACTTTAGTGAGTTACCATAGGTAACGAAGACTGCCATGACAAAGGTAAAATCCTCCTACTTACAACCTCAGATTTTCTCTGGTGCTTTACCTAACTTAATGAACCAAAAGCTTCCATTCAACATGGCTTGACATTACCTATTTTGAGAAGGTTAAGTTAGGTGATATTTCTATTTTATTAACAAAGGCGATTCTGCAAGAACAAACGTTTCTACATTTTTGAAGTACACTTATAGCTTACGTTACTTCAGCTATTAAAAGATCAAAGTATTAAAGGATATTGTTTACTCATTAATAGTTCATTAACTTGGTAACTAAAAGCATATAAAAGCTTTCCCTTCCTAGAAATTATGGCTTTTGAGTTCATATACTGAATTGTATTCTATATAGTATCACTGAATATAAATATGATCAGAAAGAACATAATTGTGTAAAATATAGTATTTATTGTAGCATTGCTCTCAATTTCTTATTAAAAGAATGCAATACTTAGTACATCCAAGGCAACCAGATATGTAAATAAAAAAATCTTGTTTAAAGACATTATGGGACAAAGCTGATTGAGTAGTATGAAAATCTATTCATGTACATGTTTGCAAAGAACTCACTCCAGACATGATCCGTGTTCACAGTAGTTTTTGTTCCCTTTCCACTGAAAGTTCATACAATTAGGTCCCTTTGCACAAATGTTTGGTAAAGGTACAACTATAGAAATTGTCATTCTGGATCAGCTCAGTGGTCCATACAGTCCAGCACCCTATTTAATGATGGCCAGTGTCGGCTGCTTCAGAGGAAGCAACAAGAAATTTCTTTCTGGACAATTATGGAATAATTTGAGGGAAATTTCTTCCTAATCCTTAATACTATTTTTAAGAAAGGGAATAAAAGTGATCCCGGTAATTATAGGCCTGTTAGCTTGACGTCTGTCGTGTGTAAGGTCTTGGAAAAAATTTTAAGGGAGAAAGTAGTTAAGGACATGGAGGTCAATGGTAATTGGGACAAATTGCAACATGGATTTACTAAAGGTAGATCGTGCCAAACCAACCTGATCTCCTTCTTTGAGAAGGTGACGGATTACTTAGACAAGGGCAATGCGGTAGATCTAATTTACCTCGACTTCAGTAAGGCGTTTGACACGGTTCCGCATGGGGAACTGTTAGTTAAATTGGAAAAGATGGGGATGAATGTGAAAGTTGTAAGGTGGATAAGGAACTGGTTAAAGGGGAGACTACAGCGGGTCGTGCTGAAGGGTGAACTGTCAGGCTGGAAGGAGGTTACTAGCGGAGTCCCTCAAGGATCGGTTCTTGGACCAACCTTATTTAACCTTTTTATAACTGATCTTGACACAAAGAGCGAGAATGTGTTAATAAAATTTGCGGATGACACGAAGCTGGGGGGTATTGCTAACACGGAGAAGGACCGGGATGCTATTCAGGAAGATCTGGACCACCTTGTACACTGGAGCAATAGTAATCGGATGAAATATAATAGTGAAAAGTGCAAGGTCATGCACTTAGGGATTAATAATAAGAATTTTACATATACGTTGGGGATGCATCAGTTGGAAACGACGGAGGAGGAGAAGGACCTTGGGGTATTGGTTGATAACAGGATGACTATGAGCCGCCAATGTGATATGGCTGTTAAAAAAGCAAATGCGGTTTTAGGATGCATCAGGCGAGGTATTTCCAGCAAGGAGAAGGAGGTGTTAGTGCCGTTATATACGGCGCTGGTGAGACCCCACCTGGAATATTGTGTGCAGTTCTGGTGTCCCATGTTTAAGAAGGATGAATTCAAACTGGAACAGGTTCAGAGACGGGCTACTAGGATGATCCGAGGAATGGAAAATCTGCCTTATGAAAGGAGACTCAAAGAGCTTGGCTTGTTTAGCCTGGCCAAAAGAAGGCTCCGGGGGGATATGCTTGCTCTATATAAATATATCAGGGGGATTAACGTTAGGGAGGGAGAGGAATTATTTAAGTTTAGTACTAATATAGGCACGAGGACGAATGGGTACAAATTGGATATTAGGAAATTTAGACTAGAAATTAGACGAAGATTTCTAACCATTAGGGGAGTGAAGTTCTGGAATAGCCTTCCGAGGGAAGTAATGGGGGCAAATGACTTATCTGGCTTTAAGACTAAGCTTGATAAGTATATGGAGGGGATGTTATGATGGGATAGTTTAATTTGAGCAATTGATTTTGGATTATCGGCAGATAAGTCTGCTCAATGGTCTGTGGGAATGCTGGATGGGATGGGAACTGAGTTACTGCAGAGAAATCTTTTTTGGGTGCTGGCTGGTGAGTCTTGCCCACATGCTCAGGGTTTAGCTGATCGCCATATTTGGGGTCGGGAAGGAATTTTCCTCCGGGGCGGATTGGCAGGGGCCACGGAGGTTTTTCGCCTTCCTCTGCAGCATGGGGCATGGGTCGCTTGCTGGTGTATTCCCTGCAGCTTGAGGTCTTCAAATCTCACTTTTGAGGATTTCAATAACTCAGTCATGGGTTCGGGGTTGTTATAAATGTGTATGGGTAGGGTTTTGTGGCCTGCCTTGTGTGGGAGGTCAGACTAGATGATCATATTGGTCCCTTCTGACCTATGAGTCTATGAGTACTTCTGCCCTGAAGCATAATTTTGACAAATTTGCAATGATTCTTACCAGAGATGCCATGTCAGATACCATTAGAAAGGTTATACGAGGGTCGTTCAAAAAGTTCTAAGCCTCACCCAGAAGGAGTTGCAGAAACAAGACAGTTTCTCACAATTTTTGTATATAGTCCCCCTTGACATCAATGCACTTGGTCCAACGATGCTCAAGCATTGCAATCCCATCACGGAAGAAGGTGGCGTCCTGGTCCTCCAAAAACTCCTCCACAGCACATATGACCTCATTATTGTTTTCAAAATGGCGACCACGTAGGTGGGATTTTAGTTTAGGAAACAGGTAGAAGTCAGATGGAGCTAAGTCTGGTTAGTAAGGGGGATGGGGTAGCAATTCAAAGCCACAGTTGGCTGCTTCAGCTACTGCAACCTGAGCAGAGTGAACGGGCGCGTTATCCTGGAGCAAGAGCACACCTGCCCTCAGCTTCCCTCTGCGTTTCGACTTGATTGCTTCCTTCAGTTGTGTTAATTCTGATGCATAGTACTGTCCATTAATAGTTTTTCCATTTTCCAGGTAGTCTATCATGATTATGCCTTCAGAATCCCAAAAAACAGAAGCCATCACCTTGTGAACAGACGCTGCCTGCTTGAACTTCTTCGGGGGTGGAGAACCAGGGTGTTTCCACTGTTTGCTTTGAATCTTTGATTCAGGTTCGAAGTGATGAACCCAGGTTTCATCTTGAGTTACTAATCTGCGGTGGAAATTCTCAGGGTCAGCCTGGAAGCGAGTCAGAAGTGTCCTGGAAATGTCAACCCTTTGCAGCTTCTGCTCTGGCGTCAGCATTCTTGAGACCCATCTTGCAGACAGCTTGCTCATCACCAAGATCTCAGTTAAAACAGTGTGAACTGAAGCAGAACTAATGCCTATGGACTTAGCTATCTGCTGGACAGTAAGACGTCTGTCATCCAAAACCATACAGTGAATGGCATCAACTTGATCATCAGTGGTTGAGGTTTTTGGACGACCTGACCGACGGTCATCTTCTGTGCTCACCCTACCCCACTTGAATTCAGCAGCCCACTTCTTCACAGTTGCATAGGAAGGGGAGTCCTCAGCAAGTGTCTGTACCATGTCCTCATGGATTTCCTTGGGTGTCATACCTTTCTTTTGCAGATACTTTATGACTGCTCGGGCCTCTGTTTTGTCCATTTTTAGATTTGTCGCACTACCCTTCACCTTTGTATGGGCCTCACATGCACACAAATTAAAACAGAAATCTGTATTAGTTTTTCTAGTTTTATAAGAAGTGGTAGTGTGTTACAACAACAAAAATGTTCAGCTATGGGTGAGGCTTAGAACTTTTTGAATGACCCTCGTAATTTGCTAAGTATGATAATATTGTTTATGTGTATGTGTCATATTTGTATTTTAAATTATGGATATGAGAGAGATATCTGTATCCAAATACATGTCTTGTGATACTCGGTTACACCTCCCCCCAGGCAGATGAGTGTCAGCATTGATGACTCATTGAGGGCCATTACCTTTAGCATCATAGAATCATAGAATATTAGACTTGGAAGAGACCTCAGGTGGTCATCTAGTCCAACCCCCTGCTCAAAGCAGGACTATCCTCAGCTAAATCATCCCAGCGAGAGTTTTGTCAAGCTGCAGCTTAAAAACCTCTAAAGATGGAGATGTCACCTCCCTAGGTAACCCATTCCAATGCTTCACCACTCTCCTAGTGAAAAGCTTTTTCCTAATGTCCAACGTAGACCTCCCCCATTGCAACTTGAGACCGTTGCTCCTTGTTCTGTCATCTGTCACCACTGAAAACAGCCTAGCTCCATCCTCCCTGGAACCCCCTTTCAGGTAGTTAAAGGCTGCTATCAAATCCCGTCTTGTTCTTCTCTTCTGCAGACTAAACAGGTCTAGTTCTTTCAGCCTCTCCTCATAAGTCTTGTGCTCCAGACCCCTTATTTTTGTTGCCCTCTGCTGGACTCTGTTCAACTTGTCCACATCCTTTTTACAATGAGCCTAGAGGGAAGCCAGAAGGGCACCTATGAGTCATCAGGGCAATTGGGACATACCTATGGCCAGAGGGACTTCAAGTGACTTTCCCTGCGCACATGCTGTGAGTTTGTGTTTGAAACAAAGCCATGGCAGATCAGACTATGAAATTCAGCTGCACCATCTCCATTTGGTCTTCATCATTCCTGCTTCCTACCTCTGGATCAACTCATCTACAACTGAAGCTGTGAAATAAAGGACTGAGACCCATTCAGGTACTGGATGTATACCAGAGGAACTGTGCAATGCTGTAAACTCCACAATTCTGCTGATAGTCTGATATGTATGGACTTTTAAGTCATTTGTATCTGTCTGATTGCTTTGACCATTTAACATGTCTCATCTTATTTGTTTCTTTCCTTTTATAATACACCTTTAGTTTTCATAACCACAGTATTGGATGGCATTGTGGTATTTTGGGTAAGATCCAAACATATTGATCTGGCAATGTGGCTGACTCTTTGAGGATCAGAACATTTTTGATAAAGGGAAGAGAGTTTTAATAACTTCTCTCTCCTGGACCTACTTGCTAACTGGGGGCCGGACCATGAAATGCAGTAAAGCGGACTGTGCAACTTTTTGTTTTTAGCTTCTTGATAAGCAGAGTGGGGGAGAAGCAGCACTGTTTGTAACTGGTTGGTGAATCTAACTCCTGTGTTAGCCACCAGACTGGGAGAATCTGATCTCCTTTTGCAGTCTGCCCTGACCTTGGCATTTTCAGGAGGGATTCCCTAGGCACAGATCAGCCATATCATCCATCTCTTCGGTCCTGTTTGTAAACTAGAATATAAGCCTTTTCTGAGGCTGGGGCTGTCTTTTTAACTAGTGTTAGTACAATGGTTCCTTGATTAGAGTCCTTCAGCACTACTGTATCATAGATAATAGTGACTACTGTATTTGACAAGAGGGCGGCATAAGCTTTGGGCAGTGACTCTTGCTGAGTGTGATTGCACACTTGATAACAGGAGCTTGCACAGGGCCTGCAGCCACTGCAGAGGGACTGGGAGGGGCTAGCAGAAGGCTTCCGGCAACTGGAGGAGAGCCAGTGGAAACTGCAAGAGCAATTGCCAGCAGCAAATGGCAACCAATCATCTATGGTAAGAATCTCAATCCCTCACCCGTCTCAAAACAATACCATAGAACCATAGAATATTAGGGTGGGAAGGGACCTCAAGAGACCATCTAGTCCAACCCCCTGCTCAAAGCAGGACCAATCCCAACTAAATCATCCCAGCCAGGGCTTGATAGCATGGAAGCCAGGGCTGCTCCTCATGATGCTCTGCCTGCTTGAATTCATGGGCTGATGAAACAGAAACATGTTGCTCCTGTATAGCAAAGTATAGCTGATACTGGAAAACATTATTTTTGCTTCTCTTGATAGTCAAGAGAAGATGGATCCCTGAGAGATGGATTCACCTTCTCTTGCAGGGAGCAGGGAACAGATTACTACTGTTCCTCATGCTAAGGTAGATATTGTTGCTCCTCATGTTAGTCTGGACTATGTGTCATTTGCACAGGAAAGAAGCAGAGAATATTGAGACAGCGAACTCCTGTGGCCTTATGCCCCAGCTGAGCAGAAATGTACTTTTCAGTTACCAAGCAACACAAAAATGGTTGTACATGAAGGATACATGAAGCTGACACGACTATCAGTGTACTTAATAGACAGCCGTATCCGCTCCAACATGATGCTCCAAAAACTGTGGATCTCACTGAAGGTGAAAAGATGGTTATGTTTCTGGATACAGAGCAAGTCAACCTTGTACACACTTTTCAAGTTGGTCATATACATCTCTCAGCTGAAGATCTTATCTTTCTTAAAGATACAGGAATCTTGAATCTTTAGATCGTTCTGAAATTTGAAAGAGCTTTTTCTTAGCCACAGAGTCTAAAAACATTTTTTTTAGACTTAGGCTGGGTCTACACTGACGGCTCAGCAATCAACACAGGGAAACCATCCTGGTAAGTGGCGTAGTGCTGCGTCGACAGAACGCTGTTCTCTTCAGCGCAGCACAGTGTGGCCGGTGCGTGGAGCAGATGCAGTGAAGTCAATGGGAGATACACAAGTGATTTACGTCACTTGCGTATTTTCTATCAACTGCCGCCGAATCCGGAAGGTAGGTGTACACCAGGCCTCAGTCTGGAAGTAGTCCAAATATACTGTATCTGTATAACTGAGAATTTGTTCCAGAGGGTAATAACATTTTATTACTTCTGAGATTTTACTTATTGATGAAAAGCTGATCAAACATGTGAAGCCACCACCTTGCAACTGAATAGGTCCCTTTATCATTTCCTCAAACTGATTTCAATGCATCTGTTTTCAAAATTATTTGAATTTTATCTACCTTTAACACTATGCATTTGGAAATATTCTTATTAGACATGACAAGGATTGAGAGCACTGAATAATATTGATACCATATTTTATCATCCATGATAAGTCACTACCTTCTCACTAGCAAATTAGCTTTGAGTCCTCTTCACTCTGAAACAACTTCAGTGAGAAGCTGTGTGATCAAGTAGATAAGGCCCTGAACTAGAATTCATTGAGCTGCGTTTTGTCATTTCACCTCTGTTTCCCCTTATTCTCTCCGTCTTGTCTATTCAGATTGCAAGCTGTTTGCACAGCCTCATTTAGGAAGTCTGCAGTGGAGACAGAGACAAAACAATGTTCCTGTGTGTGATACAAAATTATTCAAGATAAGTCCAAAGCAGACTGTGAGGAGTTACAGAAGGATCACATAATGCACAATTAGCCTGTGGAACTCATTGCCATGAGATGTTGTGATTGCCATCCTCAAGTCACCCACTGACTACCAGAAGCTGGGAATAAAAGACAGGGTGGACTGCTCCAAAATTGCCCTGTTCTGTACATTCCTCTTGAACTTCTAGTACAGGTTACTGTCAGAGACAGGACACTGGGCAAGATGGGACCATTGTCTAATCTAGTATGACAGCTCTTTTGTTCTCATGGTATCTGAGTGCCTTCCACACAAAAATCAATAGCAAAGTCCCTAGAGATCTTCATGGAGTCTATGACACGTCTCCCTTTACAAATTCAGAATTCAGTAGGGAATTTTTTTTGAGGGGGACGGAGTTTGGGAATCAAAGTGGTGTTCATATTCTGAGTGACACTTCTGATGGAAAGCCTTCTCAAAAAGGAAGGCTTTGCAATATTTCCTAAAGACGCTCAGACTCTATACTCACCTGATCTCTGGAAGACTGTTCCACAACTGGATCCCCTTGACAGAGAATGCTTTACCCCAGCTCTCTCAGACTTCATCCAAGCCTTTGTGATCTGCATAGTCCCAGTGAGGTGCAGCAGTTCATAGAATGAAATTCAATCTTTGACATAACTGGGGCTTGATCCATTAATTGCTTTGAAAATTAGGATGAAGACCTTAAACTGGCATTGGAAGTTTACTGGGACTTGACCACAGGCTGATGTGCTCTCGGAGGCCTGAGCCATAGAACAGGTAGGCAGAAATATTCTGTACCAGCTGGAACTCATATCATTGTTCACAGTCAGCTTCAGATACAATGAGTTACTGTAATCCAACATGGAGGTGACAAACGCATGAACTGTCGTAGTCCGGTCCTCCTCCAGGAGGAAGGGATGAAGTTTCCTAGCAAGCTGGAAGTGAAAGAAGACATTTTTGGAAATTGATGTTACCTGGTCTTCCAAGTTTAGAGCTAAATAGGACCCTGAAGCTTCACACAAATTGGATGAATGGGGGCTGTATGTCTTCAAGAGAAGAAGCAGACAATATCCTGGGCCTGCTTTTTTAGCCAGCATCACTTTGCTCAGCATCGCTTGGTTCAGCTTGAATCAGTTGCTCTTTATTCATTTCCTGACTAACAGGTAAGGAACACGCCCAAGGCTTGCAATATCGGTGTCACATCCCAGAAACATATCCACGTACAAGTAAAGTCTTTGAATCTCTCTACTGATCCATAAGAGAGGTCAATTGCTCTTCTCTATCTTAATCACACGTAGGAAAGTAGTGTAATACCAACTATAAATAAAAATTTGGAGCATGTTTCTCTTCTTTTTGGTTTAAAATAACCCTAAACATAATATATTCTTCCCTGCTCCAAATGATTTTAACCAGCAAATACTGCTGGGCAAGCCACACAAAACAGCTTGGTAACCAAGTTTAAAAAGTTAAATTCAGGTGCTAAAAGTTTTACAGCAGGGACGTAGCCAGAAGTGATTTTCTGCTGGGACCTGTGGCTGACACAGGTGGGCCAGCCGAAAAAAAAGCACCATGTGACCAGAAGCAGGAAGTTTGGAAAGCCACCGGCCGAAAAAGCTCCAGTTGCCAAGGATTCCATTCAAACTTCTTATTTTCAGTCACTCCAACTGTTCTTAAAAGTGTGGGCATCAGGCAAAGTACCAGCAGAATGGAAAGATGCTATTAGGGTGACTTTCTCTAATGGCAAAGAATCTTGCACCAAATGTGGCAACTACAGGATGATTTAATTCTTATCATTCCCTAGAAAAGTCTTTGCTCACTTTCTGCTTAGTAGAATACAAATGCTCCTTAACAGACATTGTCATCCATAGCAATCAGGTTTCAATGTCAGGTGGTCAAAAATGGATGCTGTTCTCACCCTCTGGCTTCCAGCTGAGCTACGCTAAGAATGTAACCACCCGCTTCACATGGCATATATCAGCACCAAAGCAGTTTTTCATTGTCAACAGGTCAGCACTTTGACTCACACTGAAAGTAGGTGGTTCCAGATATTCTGCTCAATCTGGTGCACGATCTTCACACTAGCACGGGTGTGATAGTGCTCACTGGTTGATGGCTTTTGCCACATTTCTACACAATGACGGATACGTTCTCATCTCAGAACTATTCTGTCAAGCTATCACCTTGTCGCTTCACACTGTGGAATCAAAGTAGGTCAAGAAGTCCAGGATTATACTGTTGATGCTGTCTTACTTGTCAGAGAATTTCAGCCTTGCCCCTCAAGGTCTCCAAGTTGCCACTCTCACTGTAGGTTTGAACGTCTCATGGCAGGAGCTTAAAGCTGGACCACCAGAACCCCGGTGCAGGTGGGTTAAATACCATGGAAAGCATTGATAGTTTATCTACCTAGGCTGTAAGCAGAGTTCACATGTTTGCAGCAAACTGGGTATTCTTCAACTAATGGATCTCACCGCCTCCTGCATGTCTATGCTTGCTTATAGATGCAAAAACATCTTTCCGCTGAGACAAAGCTCAGGATCAGTCAAACCTGTGTACTAATTCTATAGCTAAATGGGTCTGCCTGGACCCTCTTACAGGCAGACTTGGACAGCTAGAGGCATTCCATATGTACTGTCAACACCAAATCCTGAGCATAAAGTGGTTTGACTTTGTGCGAAATGCCACAACCTAACAAAGATCTGCTCTTCCTTAAGTCGCTCATTATATTCAAAGTGGCATTGCATGCTCTTTGGCCATGTCACCAGGATGGACAAAAACATCTCAGCACACCGTGCCCTCAAACTCTCCATTGACATGCCACAGGGTGTGCATTGTGACCCCATTTGGCGCCACCCCAGAGATTTGTGGATTTGCACAATTGAGACAGATCTGAGAACTTCACTACACAACTCCTTGTGCAGATGCCATCAAGCGTGGTCACTCTGACTGGTGCAACAGTCCCCAGTAGACTATGAATCTTTGATGTATTCTTTTTTTAAATCTTTCACCTTTTTAAATGAAGATTTTCAGGATTTGTCTCTTCAACAATTAGTTATTCTGGAATCTGTGAGTAACAAACATTTTCTATTTTCTGAGGATAAGGACTGTGCTAAAATATACTCTCCCATTATTAAAACATGTTTCAACTTTTTTATTTGGGAACATCTCTATAGACAGAGGAAAGTCAAGGAAAAGGTTAAAATTTGGTAAAGTGCACATTAAAGAAAAGTGTCTCCAATTCCAATGCAATTTGGTTTTGATTTGAACAAATTATAAACTTTGACAAAAAAATCAGATGTCATGAGCGTGCAAGCACGTTTTACATGGATTTTTTTGCTAAAGTCACAAAGCATGCAACTAATGGAAGCTGCTTTGCACAAGCATACATGGGTAATTTTTAAGTGCTTAGTACAAAACAAAATGAATATACAAAAGGGTTAGGAATAGCTCCTTACAGGAGGGAACGCTACGCACCCCTTAAGGTTTATAGGAGTGGAGATGTCTTCCACGGTGCTCAAGAAATGGGTTCATTGTAACAGACATATGGTGTTTAAGAAAGGATCTTTTCTATGTGGGCCTTATATGGTATGTGGGAACTGAGTATCAGTAATGTCAAGACAAACAGTCTCAGATTATGTTATTGCCAATTTGTTGTATGATAGCAAAGCTTAGAAATTCTGAAGAGTAAAGCTCTTTCTTTATAGATTTTCAGTGAAGGCATCTTTTCAAAAACCACCACATACACACCCTTAGGTAATTCCATACAAAAGCTATGTTAAGAGAATTTTCACTATTTCAGAGCTAAGCGCTCAAAAGTAGTATTATTTATATGTATTGCATTAGCCCCTATTAGTTCTAATCATCAACTAGGACCATATTGCGTGAGGCACTGTACTAACACATAATAAAAAGATTAAAAGGTAAGATTCATGGATATACAACTTCAATTCTGCCTGTTTGCCAATTTCACTACATACAGAATTTGTATTATTCCACATATTTACCATAGGGAATATAACAGATGTTGATTTATTTAAAAATACATCTATCTAGGTCTTTTTGTACATTTGTTTGCTTTTCTGGTGTTTCATAATAGAACCCATTACCGTACCAAAATAGGTTCTAACACTTCCATGCTTTGGGGTGAGAACTTTAAATCTGGCGGGTGGGTGGGGTATGGCGTATGTGGGGAACAACCTGGTGTTAGGAATGTGCCTTTTGAAGCAGTTAGTCCTGTGAAAAACTGCCTTAAGTTGACCAACTAAGAAGCCTCTGAAAATCATAGTTTGCACATCCTGAAGCACAGGTTTGTTAGAGACTGGTAAATAATTTTTCCACAGATTCATGGCTTGTCTAAACAGCAAAGTTTACAGGTATAGTTAAATCAATGTAGCTAGTAAAGATCACAATGTGGATGCTTATTCTGGAATAAACTTGGCTTTTCAGTTTATCTTAAACTCATTCAAAACATTAGCTAAATTCAAAAAAGGCACTCATATTCCAATAAGTGTGTCCACTTTATTTATACAAATATGTGAGAATGAATGAGAAATATGCATTCCCTCTACACTTCAGTGATTAGAAGAGAAGTATCTTTCATTGCTAATTTTTTTCAATTTAAAATATGAAGAATTCCTTTTCTACCATGATGCATACTCACACATACGGGAGATATTGAATTTATTCTGTTTTACAGGCAACACAAAACTTGTGTAAACAAGTCGATTCTTGTTTCCACAGGTGTAGTTCAAAATAATCCATGACCGGAAGGTAAGCCCCTTGTAAAGAGATGGGAAAATCTAAATTTTTGAATCTTTAGTTTCTCACCTGGCACAGGGCTGAGGGGACAGACGATAACACGATTGTAAAAATGTGTTTTTATTCCTCCTGTTACCAGTTATATAAGTATTGAAATCTGCACTATTGTACCCAGAAAAGTAAGATAGTTACAAGATAAAAGTATGTGTGTTTTGGGCAGAGAACACAGTTCAGAAATTTCTTTGTAAAGTTAAGATAGAGCACTTTGTTAGAAAATGCAGAAGAAGAGAGAAGGAAATGAGGCACATATCTGGCCAGTGGGTTTCACAGCTATTTGCTGACAGCAGAGGAATACTGAGTCTCAGGAACCCTCATTTCTATATTCTAATGGTTGCAGACACTTCTTGTCTTGTCCAACCCCGTCCACCCCTCAAAACTGAACCCTTTCTTCTTGGCTCCTCCAGCCTGTTTTCAACCCAATCCCAGTCTCCCTCTGAACCTCCTCTCCATGGTTCCTTGTCCCAGTCTTCTCTCTAGTCCCTCTTCCCACTCTCACAACCCTCTCCCATGTGACCAGCCACTTGTCCCAGTCTAACCCTTGCTGCCCTCCAGACCCAGCTTCTCACCCTTCTGCATTTCAGTCAATCCACAGCCTCCTGTTCACTGCCTGGCTACCAGCAGGGAGAGCACTGAGCACAGAAGAACAAGTCTCTTTGCTCTCATTTCCAGTGTCTGGCACCACAGCAGCTAGCAACAACCAAGAGAAACAATTTCAGAGAAAGTTTTCCTAAGCCCCTGCAACCCTAGGCTAGAGCATGCTCAATACAGATGGAATCTGTAGAATTAGAATCTCTACTGAATATGTGAGAACTGAGATTTTTTCAGAAGCTATAACGCAGACAAAAGTGAACAAATTTTCACAGGAATAGCACAAGGCTATAGGACTGACCTTCACGCTCCAAGGTTTGGAGGTACTAGAGCTTCTCAATGACACTTATTTTAACATGGGCAAAATATACATTTTTCCCTAACCTCATTCTTGTAAACAGTTTATTCATAGATTATAAACTCAGAAGAGACCACTGTGATAAACTAGTCTGACTTCCTACAGCATACAGCCCATAGGATTTCCCTGAATTCCTGTTTGAACTAGATCATATCTTTTAGAAAGACCTCCATTCTTGATTTAGAAATTGCGAGTGATACAGAATAAAGCTTAAACTTTCATAAATTGTTCCAATGGCTAATTACTTTCACTGTTAAAAATACGCACTTTATTTTCCACCTGAAATATGGCTAGCTTCAACTTCCACATGCTGGTTGATGATATACCTTTCTATGCTAGACAGAACAGCCTATTAAATATTTGTTCTCCATGTAGATATTTATAAACTGTGATCAATTTACTTCTTCTCTTTGTTAAGATAAATAGACTGAGCTCCTTGAGGCTATCACAACACCACGTTTTCCAATCCTTTAATCATTCTTGTGTCTCTTCTCTAAACCATTTTCAATTTGTCAACATCCTTTTTGCATTCCCAGAACAGGAAATAAGTATTCCAGCACCAGTACCAAATAAAAAAGTAATGTAACCTCTTCACTCCTACTTGAAATTCCCTTGTTTACACATCCAAGAATACATTAGCCACATTTTGGCCAAAGTGTAAAACTGGGAGATCACATTCAGCTATTATTCATCATGAAACCCAATTTATTTTCAGTCACTGCATCCCAGGGTGGAGTCATCCACCTTGTAAGTAAAACCTAGGCTTGGTCTACACTTACCTCCATGATTTGGCAGCAGTTGACGGGAGTTATGAGAAGTATGCAAAGAGCTTGCGCAACTCCCGTCAAATGTTATGCTTCTCTTCCTGCATGCCATCTTCACTGCACTGTGCTGGCGGGAACCATGTTCGCGTCAAAGCAGCGCTACGCCACTTGCGGAGGTGGATTAATAATGTCAACTTCTGGATCGACTGAGCCGATCTTCACTGACCACTCAGTCAATGCAGATAAGTCGATCTGACGGCAGCAACTTTGTCACCGTCAGTGTAGACGTAGGCCTAGATCCTTTGTTCCTAGATGTATGGTTACATTTGGCCGTATTAAACTGCATATTGTTTTCTTGCATCCAGCTTACCAAGCAACTCAAATCACACTAGATCAGTGACCTATCCTCTTCATCATTTACCACTCCCCAATCTTTTTGTCATCTACAAACTATCTATAAAGATTTTGTGTTTTCTTCCAGGTCATAGGTAAAAATGGTAACTAGAGTAGGGCCAAGAACTAATCCCTGCGGAACTCTATTAGAAACACATCCATTCAGTGATTATCATTTACAATTATATTTGGAAACCTATCAATTAGCCAGTTTTTTAATCCATTTAATGTATGACACATTGCTTTTGTATCGTTCTAGTTTCTTAATCGAAATGTTGTATGGCATCAAGTCAAATGCCTTACCAAAATCTAAGTATGTTACAACTGAGCCACTGTAGCTGAAACTTTCCAAATAAACTAAGCCTTAGGCAGTCACCTAGAATACAAAGTTTCAGACAAACAGTTAAAAGTTTGACAAAAAGTAATTATAATGGAAAGTTTCAGGCAACCTTAACCAGAGGCAATGCTGTCTGTGTCACTTATTAGATGCTGATTCTCCATAGTCTGAGATACGAGTATCTTTATACAGGTGAGTAGCCCCCATGAAGTCAGTGCAGAAAGCAAAGCAGTATGCAGAAAGTCATTCACACAAGTAAAACTTTGCAGCATCTTAAATTTACCTACTTTTAGGAACAGGAGCTTAAAAAAAAGGGAATGTATTTGTCCTATTACTGCTAACGCATAACATATTAGATCCAGGCTAATAAGCATTTTATTTCACCAATTTGCAAAGAAAATAATTTAGCAGGTTTACATTTTAAGTATATAAAGTAGACCTCATCAGACTACTTAGGCTATCTGATTTGTCTTCCATCATTTTGGGGGACTGCCCCCCACATCATTTCCTTCAGGATCTAACCAAATCTGTTCTTCTGTATCTGCATCTTCCAAGTCTATTTCACTGTCCTTTAGTTCCTGCAAGTAACAACATTTTCCAAGTGTCTAGCCTACACTTTTCCTTCTGAGCTTCTTTGTCCTACAATCTTCAGCCTCTCTGAGTAATTCCCTCCCTACCTTGAAAAGATCTAGCCACTATGGCTATGCCTACAATGGCATCTGGTCACAGGTACTGGATTGTGTGTGTGCTAGCCCATGTACCCTATATCCATGTCCAAATATCTTGGGCTAGTATATGTTCTGTAGCCGGATATACCCATGTCCACACTGCCTTTTTTAGTATGCGAGGTTAAAGCTAGCATTTCAGGGATGGTATCCCAGGGATATGTGCATCACAGGAGACACTATAGGATCCTTCACCATTGCTATATGCTGAAGATATTGCAGACACAGGAGATTGCTGGCAGTGTGACTGTATGTCCATGACTTGACTACCACTTTTGGACCAGGAACTGTATGGTGGGACCACACAGTCTTGGAAACCTCAGATGATAAGCAGTGGCTGCACAACTCCAGAATGCGTGCGCTCCACTTAGGTGCGTACGCGCCCACGTGCACGGCCTCCGGAGAACTTTTTCCCTAGGAGCCCCCTGTAGGGGCCAGCCTCGGCGCCCCCTGGAGTGCCGCCCTCATGCGGCGGCATATAGGGCACTGCTGGCCCCTCCCCTCCTCAGTCCCTTTTTTCTGACAACTCCAACAGCGGGGACGGAGGGTGGGTGTGGAATGGATCTGAGCAACACATCTCGAAGAACAACAGTTACTGGTAAGTAACCATGTTTTCTCCTTCGAGTGATTGCTTATATGCATTCCACTTAGGTGATTAACGAGCCATACCTGGAGGTGGGTAGGAGTCAACGGTGAGCTGCCCTCAGCACGGCTCTGCCAATTCGCGCGTCCTCCCTCGACTGTTGGATGACAGCGTAGTGCGCGGCAAAGGTGTGCACCGAAGACCAGGTGGCAGCCCTGCAGATGTCATCCAGGGGGACCCATTCCAGGAAGGCTGCCGACACGGCCCGGGCCCTTGTTGAGTGCGCCGTCACCACTCCGGGAAGTTGGACGCCTGCACGCTCGTAGCAGAACCTGATGCAGGCAGTGATCCATCTGGCGATGCACTAGGTGGAAACCGGGGATCCCTTCATCCTGTCCGCCACCGCGACGAAGATCTGCGTGGTCTTCCGAAACGGCTTCGTCCTCTCGAGGTAGAACGCCAGCATCCTCCTTACGTCCAGGGTGTGTAGTCTCCTCTCCTCCTCGGACCCGTGTGGTTTAGGGAAGAACACGGGGAGGAAAATATCTTGGTTATAGTGGAATTGGGAGACTACCTTAGGCAGGAAGGCTGGATGTGGCTTCAGCTGCACCTTATCCCAGAAGAACACAGTATAAGGGGGCTCCGAGGTCAAAGCTCTTAGCTCAGAGACCCTCCAAGCTGAAGTAATGGCCACGAGGAAGGCCACCTTCCAGGACAGGATCAGCAGGGGGCAGGTGGCCAGGGGCTCAAAGGGGGGCCCTGTCAGTCTAGCACGGACCAGGTTCAGATCCCAAGGAGGCACCGGGTCATGGACCTGCGGGTACAGCCTCTCAACCCCCTTGAGGAACCTCACCGACATGGGGTGGGAGAACAGGGACCACCCCTCCAACGGCTGGTGGAAAGCCGAGATGGCCGCCAGGTGCACCCTAAGGGAGGCTAATGCTAGACCCTGGAGTCTAAGCTGCAGCAGGTACGCGAAAATAGCCTGCACGGGGGACGTACCGGGGGTTATGCCCCGCAACTCCGCCCAGCAGGTGAACCTCCTCCACTTGGCTCTGTAGGCGACCTGCGTGGAGGGCTTCCTGCTTCCCAGCAGCACACGTTGGACCTGCTCCGAGCAGGTTCTCTCCTCCTCGGTCAGCCAGAGAGTCTCCAGGCCGTCAGGTGCAGGGAGTCCAGGCTGGGATGCAGCAGGCGACCGTGGTCCTGGGAGAGCAGGTCCGGCCTCCTCAGAAGCTCGATCGGCGGGGCGGTCCTGCAGCATGCTGAACCAATACTGCCTCGGCCACGCTGGGGCAATCAGTATGACGTCCACTCTGTCCCTCTTGATTTTCAAGAGGACCCTGGGTAAAAACGGGAACTGGGGGGAACGCGTACATGAGGGTCCCCGTCCATTCGATGAGGAACGCATTGGAGAGGGAGCCCGGCTCGCAACTCTGGAGCGAGCAGAACCTCGGGCACTTCCTGTTCCAGGACAACGGGAACAGGTCCAGTCGGGGAACACCCCACTCGTGGAAAATCCTGGCCGCTACCTCCGGATGCAACGACCAGTCGTGTTGGGGTATAAACGACCTGCTGAGGCAGTCTGCCTCGTCGTTCCTGACCCCCGGGAGGTGAGAGGCGGTTAAACAGAAATCGTGTCTCACCGCAAAGTTCCAAAGTCGAAGCGCCTGCTGGCACAGAGCCGAGGAACGCACCCCCACCGCTTGTTTATATAATACATTGTTGTGGTATTGTCTGTCAGCACCTGTACCATTTTGCCTAATAAACAATGGAGGAACACCTTGCATGCCAATCTGACTGCCCTCAGTTTTTTTACAGTGATGTGGAGGGCAGTCTCCTCCCGTGACCAGAGGCCCTGGGTGCTCAGGCCATCGCTGATGTGGGCGCCCCAACCGAGGTCCGATCCATCTGTGATCAGGGTGACCAAGGGGGTCAGGTCCCTGAACGGAACCCCTTCCATCACTGTCCCAGGGTTCAACCACCAACGCAGTGACCCTAGTACCGCGGGGGGCACGGTGACCACTCTGTCCAGAGGGTGCCTGCTGGGCACATACACCGTGGCCAACCAACCTTGGAGAGGCCTGAGCCTGAGGCGGGCCAGCTTCACCACATACGTGCACGAGGCCATGTGGCCCAACAGCTGAAGGCACTGCCTGGCTGTCATCGTGGGGCACCTCTGAAGTTGCGATATGATTGCCGCCATGGCCTCGAACCTCGAGCATCGGAGGGAAGCTCTGGCCTGCACCAAGTCTAGGGATGCCCCAATAAACTCTATGCGCTGTACCGGAGACAGCGTCGACTTCTGCTCGTTGATGAGCAGCCCCAGATCGTGGCAAGTGGCCTGGACAAGGGAGACCGCCTCACGCACCTGCGACTTGGTCTTGCCCCTTATCAATCAATCGTCCAGGCAGGGGAATATCTGGACCCCTCTGCACCTTAAGAAGGCCGCCGCCGCCACCATACACTTGGTGAACACTCTGGGGGAGGAAGACAGGCCAAAGGGAAAGGCCGTAAATTGGTAGTGGCCACCAGCTACCATAAACCTTAGATAGCGCCTGTGGGCGGGAAGGACGGACATGTGGAAGTATGCATCCTTCAGGTCAAGGGCGGCAAACCAATCTCCTGGATTCAACACGGGGATAATGGCCGCTAGGGACACCATGCGAAACTTCAGTTTCTTTATGAACCTGTTTAACCTGCGCAGATCCAGTATAGGCCTGAGGCCTCCCTTGGCTTTGGGAACGAGGAAGTACCTCGAGTAGAATCCTTCCTCACCTCGAGCGGCGGAACTGCTTCTATGGCTCCCTTGTATAGGAGGAAGAAGACGTCCTGAAGGAGTAATCGCTCGTGAGAAGGGTCCCTGAAGAGGGACGGGAAAGAGGGTAAGTGAGGGGGGGAAGCCACAAGTTGTAGGGCGTAACCCTGGTGCACAGTGTCGAGGACCCAGCAGCCCGAGGTGATGCCCTGCCACAGGCCAAGGTAGGGCCTTAGCCTGTCCCGGAAAGGTGGGGAAGAATCCAGGGGACAAATGTTGGTGCCACCCTCGGGCGCACCGTCAAAAGTGATGCTTTCCCTTGGAGCCCTGGGAGGGTCCTTTCTGGGAGGCCGTGGACGACGCGGGGTGGTCACACCGTCCGGAACCCTTGCTCCTATCCCTACCCCTTGCGGGGGTGAAAGGCCTAGGCAGTGGCCTAGGTTGCTGCCGATGCAGCGGGTGTTGAGGCTGCTGGCGAGTCTGTAGCCTCACCGCCTGAGGGGTATATAGACCCAAGGAGCGTAGCGTCGCCCTCAAGTCCTTGAGGGCATGCAGCTTGTCATCCATCCACTCCGAAAAGAGGGCGGCTCCATCAAACGGCAGGTCCTGGATGGAGTGCTGCACGTCCTGGGACAAGTCTGTGGACTGTAGCCACGCTGCGCGCCGCATGGCAACGGCGGAGGCCATCACCCTGCTGGCCGTGTCAGCAGCGTCAGAAGCAGTCTGCAGGGCTGTGCTGGCTACAGTTATTCCTTCCTCCAGGACCGTGGCGAAGTCTGCAGCCTGGTCCTGGGGTAGGGACTCTGCGAACCTTTGCAGCGAGTCCCAAAGGTTCAAGTTATATCTGCCCAAGAAGGCCTGGTGGTTTGCCACCCTGAACTGGAGCGCCCCAGTGGAGTAGACCTTTCTGCCAAAGAGGTCTAGTCTCCTACCCTCCTTGTTCTTAGGGGAGGCGCTCTGAGCCCCTTGCCTCTCCTTCTGGTTGTCAGCATCCACAACCAGAGTCCCAGGGGCCGGGTGGGTGTAAAAGTACTCGTGCCCTTCGGCTGGCACATAGTACTTCTTCTCGGTGCCCTTGGAAGTTGGGGCGACCGAGGAGGGGGTCTGCCAGAGGGTTTTTGACAGGCATAGGACCCTCTCATGAATGGCTACCCTGGACAGTCCTTGAGTCCCCACATGCCCGAAGAGGGGGTCCACCTCTTCCTCCAGTACCATGAACTCCAGGCCAAGGTTAGAGGCCACCCATTTCAGGAGCTACTGGTGAGCCCTGAAATCAATAAGAGGGGCCCCCGGTCCCTGACAGCCGCCTCGTCCGGCAACAAAAAAGAGGACAGGTGGCGGTGTCCAGTAGAGGGGCCCTCCCTGGGGTCCGACTCCTCCTCCGAGGAGTGGTCCCTTTCCGCACTGAAAGTGCCTGCTGGGGAGCTATCTGAGCCACAGAGGCAGGGGCCGACATTGTTCCCTGCCCCATCTGGGCTGCCCACGGACCCCAATATGGCCATTGCCAAGGGGGTTGGGGCCAGCCAGGTGCCGGTGGGTATACCTCCTCCTGGCGGCGGGTCCGGGATCCCGAGTCAGGAGATCGGTTCCAGAGGCGTTGCCGGGAAGAGCCGCTCCGGGACCCGCTACCAGACGATCCCGACAAGAGACGTCGTCTGCGGTGCCGACAGTGGGGCGATGCAGACGAAGATGAAGACTGGTGCCGAGAGATGGATGACTTGCGACACCTCTTCCCGGGAGCCGGCGAACGGTGCTGAGAGTGGCGTCTCGGTGCCGGGCTGGAGCTGGATCGACGCGATGCAGATCATGAGCGGTGTCACCTTGAAGATCGGGAGCAGTGCCGGGATGACTTGTCTGACAACGAGGAAGGAGAGGAGCTATCGAGCTCGACTCTCCGGCGTCAAGTGGCGGGCGGCCGTTCTTCCAGTGCTGGGCTCGCCCACCCATCGCAGGCTTGCCCGGGGACACAGGCCCTGGCTCTCTCAGCTGAGAGAGGGCCGGAGGCGCGGGCAAGGCCAGCAAGGCTCGAGCCGCTTCAAACGTAGAAGGGTCCTGGACAGGGGGTCCCCCTCTCCCAGGAGTGGGGGGAGGGTCCCTGAATGGCGGTGCCGGTGCCGGCGCAGGCAGCACATCCGACAAGCGAAGCACCTCCGGGCTCGACCCCGGCTGCTCCTGCGGTGCGGGGGAGCACTCCAAGCGCGGACAGCGCTTCTTTCTCCTCGGCACCAGGGACATGCAGTGCCGGCAGAGCGCTCTGCACCGACAAGACGCTCGGTGCAGAGGGAGTCTGCGTCAGGTTGGACACCAGACGCAGGGCAGACTCCATCAGAATGGCCTTAAGCCAGATCTTCCTCTCTTTCTGGGTCTGTGGCTTAAAGGCCTTGCAAATGCGGCACCGGTCTTTTCGGTGCTGCTCCCTCAGACACTTTAAACAGCGGTCGTGGGGGTCGCTGACGGGAAAGGCCTTCCCGCTGCCAGCACGGGGCTTGAACCCCGGCAAGCCCAGCATAGCCAGGTCGCCCAGAGCCCTAAGGCTCTTTCCTACACTAACTAAATGCCTTAACTAACTGAAAAAACTAACTTAGTTCAGGATGAACTGCTAGCTAACTACTTACATGAAGGGAAAAAGCTTGCAAGGAGCAAGAGTTGTTGCCGGCAACCATCACGGGCGGAAAGAAGGAACTGAGGAGAGGAGGAGCTGGGAGCACCCTATATGCCACCGCATGAGGGCGGCACTCCAGGGGGTGCCGAGGCCAGCCCCTACAGGGGGCTGCTAGGGAAAAAGTTCTCCGGAGGCCGTGCACGAGGGCGCGCACACACCTAAGTGGAATGCATATGAGCAATCACTCGAAGGAGAAACAGACATTACTGGAGCTCTGTGAGGAACTTGCTTCAAAAATATAGCAGTACAACACTGTTTCAGAGACCCACATCAGCATAGAAGCTGGTTACTATTGCCCTCTTGAAGTTGACAACATGGGTAGGAAGCCACTGCAAGATGGGACGTCCACTGTTGGGGTTATGTTGGTGCAAGTTTGCAAAGCTATCAAAACTCATCTACCCATGGGTAGTTGCCATCATCAAAATTCTGAAAATTATAACTCTTCAGAATGGGGTTTCCAAACTACACGGGGGCCATCAATGACACCCACATCTCCATACTCACTCTTTTTTGAAGACAAAGTAAGTACTTCAGTCAGAAAGTGTACTGTTTACTTGTTCTTCAAGGCCTAGAGGATCACAAAGGCAAGTTCATAAGCACTAACATCAGACACACAGGAAAAGCTCATAATGCCAGGTGCTGAAGAGATTCAGACTTCAAGAGGGAATTTATTCCCTAGAAATGACGGTTCTGTATGGTGTCTCTCTGTTCACCAATATTCTGGGGGACCCTGCTTACCCAGACCTACTTTGGCTAATAAAATCCCACCCCAACACTGACCCAGCAAAATGGGAGTTCAACTACAAACTAAGCAGCTGCAGGATGGTAGTGGAATACACTTTTGGACAGCTGAATGCTCGCTGGCTATGCCTATGTACCTGGTCGGATGCCAACGTGGCCATCGCCATCTGCAATACTGTGGCATGCTGTGTGCTTCAGTACATTTGTAAGACTAAAGGTGAGTACTCTAGGACAGAATGGGCAGGACAGGACTGGTTTGCAAAGCCTTTACAGACCCCTTGATCCAGAGAGCATTCATACTGGTGCTGGGTCTCAGTGACTCAGGGAAATCCACGAGGCAATTTTGCCTACATCTTGGAATAGTGGGAGGGCAGGGGGTGAGCTCAGCCTGGCCCCCAACGAAGTGCCAGACCAGGTGCAGCTGCTGTAAAAACACAAAAGAGATCACTCCACTTACTTGAGCATGAGCACAGTTTTGCTCCCCTCCCTCAGTCATTAGCTGGTCATTCAGGTAATTACAGATAACTGTGGCAAGGGGCTTCCTTAGCTATAACACCTTCTGGCTTGTGATTGTTCTGCAGAGGCTGCATGCCCAGTTAAATTGCACTTCTTATTCTCACATTCTCTGCTGTTCAGAACCTTCAGTCAGACCATAATTTAGGGGGGTTATTCAATACTTGAAAGGTCTTGAGAACAGCTGATGAGGTTGGGATGGGATTTTACAACTGGTTTCTGGTGACTGATTGTGTGCAGTGATAAGGGCACTCGGCACTTGTTAACCAGTAGAACTCTTCAGTATGTGATGGCACAGTTACTTCACTTTTTTTTTCTTGTTTTCTAATTAGTCAAACCCATAGAGAAGTTGATCCACCCTTTCTTCCCTCCCCCATCCCCAGTCCATACACAGTGCACTTTCAGTATGTCTCCAGCTTACCTATATTCATGTTTACTCAAAGGGGGGTGCGAGTTGTTCTTGGATGGACAAAGGAGAGGACCTAACAGTGCTCTCTCCCAGACAGTTGCACAATTTAAAGCATCTGCTGCTGATGCCCAAAACTGAAGGGGAACAAAAATAATTGTACCTTTCACCACAGCCCAAATGAAGGATCCACATGTAAGCAAAGGAAAACACATTTATTGAAACTAGTGCATGTAGTGTAATTCTGAACATTTTTTTTTAAAAGGAGCTGAGAACTAAAACAGAACGGATCAGGCTCCCCCCAAGAACGTTAAAACTTTACTGTCCATCACCTGATCTCCTTGGCCTTGATTTCCCCATGCCCTGGACAAGGGGGGAGGAGTGGGAAATGGCAGCAGAAAATGTTTCAGGGGGGCAAATGGGGCTTCTCCTGTGCAGGGCTCAGGGATCAGACACATGCTGGCCTTCAGGCTCAATGTCAGATTCATCATTCCCCTCCTGCAGTCACCGGGCTCCCACAGAAGGGTTTTCAGGCATTGGTGCAGAGTGTTGTGCATGGAGACCTGCAGCCTCCCCGCATCACAAGATGACCTCCGCCTCAGCAGGACAGTGGGCTGCAGATGCAAAAGGAGTAGCTGCAGACAGAGATGCCAGATCTTTGGCTGTGACTATTGCTGCAGCAGAGATCCAAACCCATTCCACCACCACTTGTATCAGGTACTGCAACAGGGCCTGTTCCTGGTCCCTTTAGGCAAGCTTCCATTCCCTGAATTGTTTGTCCTGCTCCAGGAACCAGATAATAAATCCCTCTTGCCTTTGGAAAGATGTCCTTCTTATCCACTGTCTGTTCCTCCTTGCCCTCACAAAGTACAGCTGCTCTTGGATCCTTCTGTTGATCTCAATGAGCAAGACCTCAAGCATACTTTTCCATCTGCCCATACTGCTCCTCAGTGCAGTCTCCTCAGGTTCCTATCAATTCAATCACAAGAGCACTGCTATATTTTATCTTTCCTTGGCAAGGGAGTAAGAAATCCCACCAAATAGCATAACTTTGCTGCTGAAGGCCACAGTATAGATACTTTTCAGCATTTCACGCATGCAGTTGTTTCATTATCCTTGTTTCTTCAGACAACTTTTGCAGCCCCTGAGAAAGGAGCACTTGCTGAAAATGGTAGGTGTCATGAACTAATGGCTTTTAAAAATTTACTATCAAAGTGTGTGACTGGGTTAATAGACTTGGGGCATGCATTAAGGGTTCTCAATTTCTTCTTTTCAAGCTAGTCATAAGCTGGAGAACATTTCAGTTTTGCAAGTACAAGAGCGGAAAAGGAGAAAGGAACACAAAGAGAGTCAGAACTGTATTGTGTTAAATGAACTTTCAGATCAAGACCACAAGCTACACGCTCCCCACCTTTCCCCTCCACTGCAAAGGGACGCTGCACTGTGTTTGTACAGCCATTGGAGATCTCTACCCACTTATCTAACTCCCGCCTTCTGTGGCATAGCTCCAAGCAGGAATGCTGGACATCAGGGCATAAGAATGTGAAAACATGTGTACTGTGACAGAAGACTGCTGTAATGTTCCTTGGAGAAGCAAAGGTTCCCCTTTTCCTTCCTGTACATCATTGGACCAGATATTAAACCAACACCCCCCCATTGTCCACACAGCTCCCTTTTAAAAGGTTGGGGGAGGGATGCTAAACAAAGTTTGTGATTGTCAGAGGAGCAGAAAACAACTGTAACTTGGGAGAACTGTTTATTCTGTACCCAAGGCCTTTCCACCTCTTCTCTCACTAAGATCCAGCTGGCCAACAAAGGCACAGACCCCGGGGCAATATGATAGTTTGCTGAAAATATCTTTGATGGTTTCCACCAAAAGCTTTAAAGAAGTTCATGGTAATTCAATAAAATGTTGAAATTACAGTTTTGTCTTGGTCAGGGGCTTCCAGTCCTTCATGCAGCCCTGGAGAAAGAGGGAGGGGATGCTGGCAAGGAAGGTGTGATTTTAACTAAGCAGCCTGTTCCCACTGAGTCTCAGGATCCTCCTCCGGTTTATCAGAGGGGCTTGCAGAGCAACGCCTCACGACAGAGGTGCAAGATAATGTGCACCTCTTCCTTCAAGTCTTCTGGGGCCTCCTCCTCCACAGTCTCCACTGCCTCTACATCCTGGACTTCACTGGCATCCCATAGAGCATTGAGGCCAGCACAGTTGAGGAGACCAGATGCTCAGCACTGGGAGCCCTGGAGAGCACCTGTACAGCTCCTTGAAAATGGGACATGTTGCAGGACCCCTCTTGGGGCAACTGCTAAAGCCTTTTGCCCTTAAGGAGCCTCAGGTGCTTTATCTGCTCCCGGCACTGGGACAGAGTACAGTGAATGGCTGCCTGCACCAGCCTCTCCAAAACTTCCTAGTATCGATGTAAGTTCCTGGTGCTGTTGGAGAAGTAATGGAGGACAGTGAACTCCAACCACACATTTATCAGGACCCAGGTGCACTTGGCTCACTGGGTGATTGCTCTCCACATGAAGAGTGCAGGAGGGAGAAAATGATTCTGGAGTGGTCAGCGGAGCTCGTTACTACAGCTGAGAAGGGAGAACAGAAACCTTTATAGATCTGATTACGGTCAGGCAAGAAAGGGTTCAGTGCATTGTGAGAAGAGAGCTAGAGGACTCCTGAAGTCAGGACGCAGGACATGCACATTAGCCCCGCCCACACTACAAACTGGCATGGATGCGGGGCCATACCCACACCCCTCAGGTGTACTAGTGTTCTTTTCTGGACATGCCTTGAAACCTGTGTTTCTGGGGTTTAGATTTGGATGGTAAGGAGATTCTGGTACAATCACCTGCAGGGACCCATGTCCAAAAACCAGAGTAGGTGTAAGCTTACAAATATGTTGCCAAAGTCTCTCTTTACTAATCTATACAAAGGTGCAAGTCTTAGACTCCAATCTTTATCTTACTTTTACTGAACTTTGTATTTTCCTTGTTTTTCATCCTCTAAATTGTTACAACCAGAACTACACACAACATTCCAAATGTTGACACATCAAGGTTATGTAATGCACCACCATTAGATATTATTATTCTCATATACACATTCAGGTCAGCATCAACAAGCCCAGTGTTTTCTTTGCTGACCTGTGACTTGATATTTAATTTGCTACCATCACACCTTCCTTTTTTTGTTTTTGTAGATTTGCTTTTATCATAGAGAAAAATATAAAATTAGGAGACAGCTAACTATGCTTTACATATATTAATACTAAATCTAATCTCTGTGTAGGAAGGCCACTGTAGTAATCTTTTAGTGTCACTCTGTAATTTAGGTCAGTTCTCCTATCTCACTCTGATTTTGACGGTGTTCACAAACTCTCTTATGCTAAAATATTAAATACTATATTATAGGTACAAGTACTAATGTAAGTGGTACCACTTAGAGGTTTTCTACTAAGATTATGTTCTGTTCCCTGTTTCAGACACAACATCCAATCTTAGGTTTTTCTATAACAACCATCATCATAGTATCAAACCGCTGTTCTATCTGGTATTCTTACATTTACTTAGTTTCTGGGCAATCACCTACACCCCATACTAATGCTGACAGTGAAACAGTAGCATTCAATGTGTTGAGAATTAATCTAAACAAAACCTCCCTCTTTCCAATAACCCAAAACAAAACCCCCTCCCTCCACCTCTCCAGTCAAAACAGAGGCAAGATGAGGTACAGTTGCTGGGAGTGACATGCTCAACCTCTCCATCCCAAAAATGACAACAATGGGAGGAGCTGTCTGGATGGAACTGGTCCCAGTGGAGGAAGGGGGAGGCTTTCCTGCAACAAGGGGGGGTTAATATGAAAGAACATTACTGGCAAGTACTCCACAGGAAGGAGACCCAGCTGAAGCATCCATGAACTCAGCACTCTCATGCCTCTGGCATTCAAAATTTGCCCTCTTTGCTTTAGCCACCAGTATTATAGTTTATTGAGTCAATGCCTGGGTATTGTATTCTTGGGTCAATGCCTGGATCACTAAGGGCATGTCTAGACTAGGAAAATAGATCAAGTTTTGAAATGTGTTTATCTAACACATTTTAAGAAACACTTTTTAAACACTGATGTAATAAACATTTAACTCCTTTAAAAACCTACTAGGTCTTTGTGACCAACCTTAGATTCCCCTGGTGTTGACCATGACCAGCTAACAAGTTTCTAAAGGTAGCAAACTTTGTCTCAGAAAATATGTAACTTTCCTGGAATAAAGTTGTAAAGTGACAAGCCATATGTGCTGCTGGAAACTATAGTAGAAGCTGAAGGAACTCCAACTTGAAATTCAGTCAATTTTCAAAAATAGAAATGTAAAAGTAATATTAGGAATTATACCCACCGAGTTCCTATGCCAATTTTTCTGTTTTTACTATGACATTTACTTATTTTTTAAAAAGTTTTCCTTCCTAACATAAAAAAGTACCCTACCTACCAGACCTTCAGGTTTCAATAAGGAAAGCAAAAGTTCCTACACCTCCCCATGGCTGATTCAGTGAGAAGGGAAAAATTCCTTCCATGTCCCCCAAAGATTTATTACCCATCTTATTACCAACAGAGTATCCAGACACCCATTTCTAACACCAAACTAAAAGGGAGGGGGAACACTGGTGGGGGGAACAGTAACAGAGCATCAAACAGTAGCTTACACAGATGTGCAGGAGCAATTGGCTTCTGCAGCACTTTAAGAACAGCCAAGGAGCTACCGCTCCCTGAGCTCACCCCACATGCACAGCTCACAAGGACAGGGGTCACACAGCAAGGTGAGGAGGAGAGGGGTTACACCTTGCTGCACAATGGTCCTAGGGATGCCTTTCCTCTAGTCATCCCAGTAAAAGTGCCCCACTGCAGCAATGGCAAGAACAGTAGGCCAAAGAACCGAAATTAGTAGTCTGAAATGCTTGAATTTCCTGAGGAGGAAGAGGATAAAATATGGGGAAAGTACTAAAAATGAAGCTTCTATCCTATTTCAGCAGCCAGAGAACTCCTGTTTTCTCAGGGGACGTATACACTTAAAACGTTGCATCAGTGCAGCTGCACCGCTATAGCATTTTAATGAAGATGCTCTAAGCCAACAGGAGAGAGCTCTCCTATCGGCATAGTTAGTCCACCTCCCTGAGAGGTGGTAGCTTTGTTGGCAGGAGAAGCTCTCCTATTGACATAGCACTGTAAATGCAGTGGGGGTTAAATTGGTATTACTACATCACTCCAAGGTGTGGATTTTTCATACCCCTGAATGATGTCATCATACCAATATAGCGTATAGTGTAGTGTAGATCAAACCTCAGCTTTTCTCCCTTAGAGAATCACTGGAAGCTTTAAGCCAGATCAGAGAGAAAAATATAATCAAGACCTCTGTACACTGTGGCAAGCTGAATCTAAATACTGTTTGAAAGGCCCTCGTTAGTAAAGCAGGCTGGATGTTCTATAGCAGCACTAGCTAAGTAAATTAAATATAAAAATAATGCTATCAGCAGTTTCCATTGAATTTATCAAAATAAACTAACATTATTTTACCATGCGCCTGAGAAGTTCATACTAACTATGCACAACTGCACTGTAGAAGTTGTCAGAGGAAAGCTGGAGGTTTTGGCAACTAGGTTAAAACAAGCTAAAGCTTTTGACTTCCAGAAAAGGCACGAGAGTGAAGTTTGGAGTTTTGGCAAGCAGGAAGCAGTTGACGCTTTTCGCACCAGGGAAGAAATGCTTTTATTCTTTCCCTCCCGCTTATAGACAGGCAAAAAGATAACTTAAAAAATTCTTTGGGTGGAGGTAGGGGAGCCAATGAAGTAGCCAATGTTGACATTTAATTTAATTTACAATGTTGACATTTAATTGTCATTGAGTTTATGTGTTAACGGCACTTTAATATGAATGGAGTAGTTCCCTTTTCTGGAAGCTGCTTCAGGAATATAACACTACATTGGTTTACATTCGGAAGATTATTTTAACAACAAAAAGGATAGAATAGCCTTTTTCTAAAAGAAAAATTAAGATTCTGATGCATAATCCTAAATCAAAGAATACATACTACTGTAAATTCTTGAGCTGTGAACAAATTGTGAAATGCAAAGGAGTATGATCCATTCTAAAAAGCAAGTTCCAAGTTCTTGATAATAAAGTATAAACTCTGCTACTTAAACTCTCCACCATTGACATAAAACTGGAAGTTTAAAGACTCAACTATTGCACATGGTGGTGGTGGTGGTGGGAGGGGGAAAAGATGTGCGACACACAGTAAATCAGACAGATAAAAACAAAGACAATCCTCCACTAGGGTGATCAGCACAGAGAAAAACATGCCAGAACCAAGAAAGAGTTAATATCATCAAGATCCTCATAGGAAAGATTCTGCACAACCTGGCAGATTTTGTATGAAACAAAATCCCTCTTTTGTCAAGTCTGGAATATCAGTGGTTACTGTATATCTCAAGATGTCCTCAGAAAACCGAAAAAAGAGAAGTAAATCTCCTGCTAAAGGTACTGTCATTTTTAATCTTATTGATTCTAGGGACAGGGACAAAATCCAGTAAAAGAATTAAAAATTTAAACAACATTTCACTAATTTTTTTTTGAGTTCTGCAATTTAGCTAAGGAGGAGAATAATAAATATAAATGGACTTTAAAATATTTTATTGCAGACAGGGGTCTCCACATGTATCCTGGTTTCTAGAAAGCTCCAGATAAAGTAATATGAAATTTTTCTGCAGTGGGAGGTAACCTCCACATAGAAACTTCTAGAAATGGAACCATCAAAATGGAACTATCTAGTGAAGATGAAATCAGTGCGCTTTCACACCCACACTATTTTGACCTATGTTCTGCTTAAGAACTGCTCTTTATAATTTTTCTAGTTTCCATCTATCCAACAGAAAAATTAGCTTGTCTGTTCACCTCTTTTCCCACAAATAGTGGACAGACTTTATATCCTCACTTCTTTTTTCTCCTCTGTAAACTCTCTGATGATCTGGTAGTAGATGTTCTATTCATTGTTAGACAATGTGAACACTGACAAATAAAAATTTAGTTTGCTGTGCAATTAATATTTGCTTTTTTATTAGAAGCAATAGAAAGATATAACTATATTTAAAGACGTTTTTATTTCAAACTAAAAACAACCTAAAATGGAAAGAAGTAAAGGCTGAAAGATATTACATTGTACTCATATCTACCATGACCATTCTATTAAATATCTGAAGATTTCACACTTGATTTTTATCCTCAAGTCTTCCAACTTCATGAAAATGGTATATGCAAAAGTCAGGTAAGTGCTGTCATACTCAGTCTCTTCCATTTAAGACATGGTGAGAATGGATCCCATTCTGATTAAGATAAAGTTTCTAAATACTTTATTTTAAGAAACTCATGACTAACCCATTGAAACATCCACTCTATTTTTTTCTTTCTTTTTTTTGACAATAAGTAATGTTCTTCAAATCACAGCAACTTGCCAGTAGTTACATAAACAACCATCTGCCTTATTGTATCTTTTCTGTTTTTCACTGTTTATCAATTTAAAAATGTAAAAACACATTTATCAACAATGTAACATACTCCCATCTGGGTTTTATGAGACGCTCATCACTTCTTTCAAGAAACGTGCTAACAATAATTATGAAACTATCTGTGAACCCTGCATACTGTCATGTCACTGTGATGAACCTACTGCCAATTGCTGCCTACAAACTAGAAGGGTTCACTGATGCACATCTGACATAATCTCTTCAGTAAAAGTCTTTCCAAACATCAGATTTTCAAAAGTGGATTTAACATATGCAAATGAATACTGCATGCAGCCAAGACATGCATTTATATTTAAATTTAACTTTCCTTAGGTACTATTTAGTAGTCTTCATTTTTTGAATAACTGTTGGGCCAAAAAAATGACTAACTGTCTCTCCATCTTCTTTACTCACTAAAAAGTTCACAGCAAACTGACTATAAAAAGTTAAACACCTGCTGATGCTACAAAGTAAATTTAAAAAAAGATAATATTTAGAGGGGGGGGGTTTCCTCTGCATTTCTCATCCCTTATCTATTATTAAAGCCATTTGTTTGAAAACAAGCCTTTTGATTTCAGAAGCAGAGAAGAGAGAGAAAAAAAGAAAACCAATGTCAAAGAAAATTATTATTAGGTTGGCGCAGGGAGCAGAGCCCATAGTTATGATTGCCCTCCAATTTCCATTTTAATACCCTGCTTTCAGTTACTTATAATGTTGCCAAACTTTAGCCATTTGGGATGAAATTGGGCATGTCACGTGTCCACGTTAGGATGAATTTACATTTCAACTAAAATAGTTCAGCCATATCTGAGAACAAGGCTAGGGAAAAACATATTGTTGTGCACATGTTTAAAAAAATGTGGACAACTGTGTCATTGAGAAGCTCCAGCATCACATGTCTTGGGGCTGGGACTTGAAATTTGGGATGGGATTGCTGTTGTGTCAAAGATGCGCTTTTGCTGTCCCTGTGAAAATTCACCCAAATTTGGCTGAGTCCTGAGCCTTTGAAAAAGAATGTTGTTCACGTATACTCGAACTCAGCAGCTTAATTCTCTGCACTGAGCAAGCTCCATTCCCAGCTGACTGCGCACGCTCCTTTCACTGAGCATGTTCATTCTGGGGCTACAGAGGCTCAACAGGATTTTCCCTACAGTACTTTATTTGCTGAAAATCCATCTTTCAGTCCAACAAAACCAAACATGATTTTGACACAAATTCCCAAAGTAGTTTTGGCCCAATTTCTCCCTCCTCCCCCAGAACTGAGATTCCATTAACAAAATGGCCAAGGGAAGAGGAGGTGGGAGTGGTGCTGGTCCCACTGCCTTCCTTATAGCTTTCACCACTGTCTTCCTTATAACTTTCAGCCCAGTGGCTAAGGAACTAACCTGGAACGTGGGAGATGCGGAGTCAGTTCCCCCCTGTCTGTGGTGCAGAACGGATTTGAACATAGGTGGTCTATTTTGCTGGAAAATGTCCTAGCCACTGGGTTATGGGATATTCTGCAATGACTCCTTCAATCTTTCCTGTTGAAGCTATTCCACATTTTATAAATAATAAAATAGTCAGTGAAACAGAGACTTGAACTTGAGTCTCCTAGATCCTAAGTGAGTGCATTAACTACCAGGCTATAAGTCATCACACATTCTGTCTCTAGACCGATAACTATTCATTGCAATCATAAATTACTGTGAACTACCACTATGAAAGAGAAGCAGCAGCAGCAGAACTACTAGAAACTAAAATTAAAATCAAGGCACAATTAAAATATATGGAATTGTATCACATGATTATGTAATATAAAGATGATTTTAATAGTTCCACTCAAGACTATGCCATTCACAAGTAACGAACATTCTTCTATATCATGACGAAAAATTCTACATTCTTTGTAGATCTATGGCATATTCTAGATATATTAACTAAATTCAGAAAAATATTCCAGCACTCTTGATTTACTTCATGCTATCTCAGTAAAGTTTAAAAAAAAAAAAGAAAAAAACTAACAGCACACAGGTGACAAAGGCATGCAAACATCATTTTGCCATGCTAGACAGTATATATTTAGTTTATTATAATAACGGCCAGATAGTCAGTGATAAAGAATATATAACTACAGCTGAAAAAGGATTTTCACCGCCCACGGGCAGATTTTATTTGGAACCTGATCCAGCAGCTAATTCACATGTGTAAGGGCTGCTGGACAGGCCACAAATGCCTTCAGGTGCCTATCATCAGAATTTGGTTAATTTAAGCTTCTGTCCTTCCAAATGCAGACTATTTAGTGCTCCCTTCCTCATTATCTTACATGTCCTTATCTATTTATCAGTGCTTTTCATTTGTACTATACAAAACAGCTCCATTCTCTTAACATTCAAATGAATGACACTCTTTGCAACTACAGAGAAAATTAGTAGAAGGTTAACATCTTATTTTTAATGTTACTGAGACAAAGTTGTTCTTTAACTTACATGAAATCTAGAAAGAAAAAATCCTATTTTAATTCTTCAAAAATCTTAATTATGATTAATCATACTCATAATTCCAAATATTTGCTTTTGCAAAAAAATTAATCCTGTACCTGCATACTAAGGTTTCTATGTACTCTGTGATTAACTGAACCTAATTTCTGCATATGACCCCTAACTTCTGTGGTGAGACCAAAATTTCTGTGATAGTGTAACATTAGTTTTAAAATATTTTATTATTTCGGTAATCCCATAGGAAATTTCTGATTTAGGTTTTCTGTAATTTACATTTTTGAATGGTTCTCTCTTTCTCTGCCATATAGATGAAATGTATTTTCTTTCATGATGGTGCACTACTTATATTACATAAAACAAATACCATGTACATTTGAAGTGTGTGTGTGCACGCACGCAGGTGTCCTTTTTAACTCCTGCAACCTTTTCCCCTCCCTCTCCACTCTTCATTTTCTGTAAGAATGGCATCCTACTCTTCTGCATGTACTCTAAACTTCTCCCAACTGCTCCCAAATTCTTGGTCCACAGTCAGCAATCTCCACATTGACTGTATTTAACTCCTCAGTTCACACTCCATTCATTCTCCTGGGACTCAGTCAGAGGAAATGGAGTATTGTCTGTACTATCCAATCAATCAGGTAGAGGAGCAGACAACCATTTTTGCGACCAGTGCTCTCTACCCTCTGCTTGAGCCTACTTAGTCAATCTCTACAGAATTTCTCAGAATATACAAAAATCCTGTTATAACTAGAAAATACCCTATAATTATATGTCTGTTCAGTCTTAATAAATATACCCTTGACACCCTCACAAGCAGCAGAGAATTAATTTAAAAAAAAACAAAAAAAAAAACAAACCCTTTTTGATTTATTGAAATACATTTCTCATTATGCAGTCACAAAAACCAGTTCAAGATTTATACTATTTATTTTGTCACAATTGGTTGTGGGATGTTGTGCTTAATATATTAACTTGCTTATACTTGAACAGCAAAGAAATTTTAAAAAGACAAAGTGTTTTCTTAACACGTTCACAATCAAATACATCCCTCATAATTTCAGTTAACTTTAGAGAAAGAGGAAATGGAGAGCAAAGCATTTAAAGTACATTTGCCTGTACTCAGGCAAAACATCCAGTTAAAGTGGCCAATGTAAGAGGCGCAGATGCAAAGGTCAATCACAGGTTTTTTGTTGACAGTGCCATAGTGCTTTAACAGTGGAGAGCAAGACATAAAATCTCTGCGAAAACAGCACCAATTTGTGCATCAAAGAATTTCTCTTCAGAGAAGACTTCCAAAAGCCACTGTCTATATCAGGACCAACATACTGCTATTGGGCAGGAACAGTCAAAGCAGAGCAGTACAGACCTGGACATGCATGTTCTTACAGCCCCTGAGGCCAGAAGTATCCTTTCATGTCAACTCAATGCTATGGCTTTCCAAGCATAAGTAGGGCACACTGAAACTGGAAGGCAACTTTCTCACACAACAATCCTTTTCAACTGAAAGAGGTACTATATACACCAGAGCAAGTTCATTGCATCTCTACAGAATGCTTCAGTGAGCAAAGGGAAAGAAAACAACAATGAAGCATCCTAGTCCAAACTAATTAATCCTGAAAAATGTAAAAAACTTGGAAAAACCAAAAGAAAAATGGTTAAATCCAAACACCTATTTTACAAGTCCTGATCGCTCTCTCCATCTGCTGGAGACAAGAAGAGAAATCAGCAGAATCAGCCAGCATGTTCCTTCCATATGGAAAGTGAGGTCACAAACACTTAGGACCTATGAATTGGCTGGTGGAGAGGAAAGTTAGAGAAATTATAGCTTTTTAAAAAAATACATTTTAAACTATTAAAATTATTCTTTTCTGTTTGTTTGCAAGTGTTGTTGTAGCCCTGTTCGTCCTAGGTATTAGAAAGAAGGTGAGTGACATAATATCTTTTATTGGACCAACTTCTATTGGGGAGAAACTTTCACCCATCTTGTCTCTTTTCTGTTTGTATGGTCCAAGCTATATTCTACTTTAAACACAAAAGAGAGTTAAAAGACGTAGTCCAGAACTTAAACTGCAACATCGTAAATTATACAGTAAATAATTTAAATTGTTGTAAGAGCATTAAAACATAGAACATACTTAAGTAAAAATTAAGATAACTTCATTTCTACCTATATTTTAATACACAGAGGAAAACTATAACACACATAGTTTACATACACACACACAGAGCATATACCTCTCCAAGAGCTTCGTAGCGCTTTTGATTCCATCTATGTAAATCTTCACGGTAGTTAAAAACAAAGGGCTCCCCAGTTTTTATATGCCTTAATTGCCCCTCTATAAAAGAAACAATAATATTAGATTTAAATAGACATGTTCAGAGTTTTAAAAAGCAGAGGTAACAATTCATTGTTGAAAATAAAAGACAATGTTTATCTAAAAGCAGAACCACTGTCATTCATACCACATTATTCTTTCTCCCTCCCCAATTGTGATGTAGGGCACTTCAACTAAATAGACCATGGCAAGATCATCATCACATTCACTTCCAGTTTATATTCACCACTGAATCATATGGAACGCAAAAAATGACATACTAAGCTTTAGGCCCAAATTTCAGCCAGGCAACTTTTTGTGCAAGTAATATTTGTGTCCTTAAAACTATGCCCTAAAATGAAGAATTAGTAGCTGAATAGCTAACAATCTGATTTGAACAAATTAACCAGATAATTAGATGCAAGCTACTAATCATTTTTATTCAATTAAATTGCACATGCAAAAACTGTGAGTGGCACATTGCAAAGCAAAAAGAAAAGCTAAAATTTTGAAAATTAAACTCTTAATCTCTAATACGTAGTTTCAGTTACAAGTCAAATGCGTCAGCTCCACAATGCAATCAAGCGGGGGACCTGAATTCAGGACACAGCTTGGAACTCTTACACCTTGAGCTAAATGATAAAAATGATACAGCATGTCCAAGAAAAGATGCAAACTACAGCAATTTTTTGGTAGAGCAACATCTACCAAGTTAAGTCTCTTAACTTCATAAATGAAGAACAATAGCACATTAAGCTACAGATGAAGGAAGGGATTAGACGGAGATGACTGCGAATAAAATGGCAGCCCACAAAGATGTAGACTGGAGTAGGGAGAAGTATATCCAATATTTTACCAGTAATATTTCAACTTATTTACAAAAATATAAACATAAAATGTAATGGCCACAAAAGGTGATACAAAGTTGTGTTTAACCGAAGAAGTAATTAATAATATCTAAGCATATTATCCTATAATGCTGAAATAACTGAATGATAGAAGCATGGTTTATTAGCAGAAATTTTTGTCCTCTGCAAGATGATGACAAAGATGTTAACTTAGATGATATCTCCTTGTGATAAAGAATTCTGTGCAGGAAAACGTTATTTAAAAGGAATAAGATTAGTTTTGAAACTCGAAGCTGCAAACAAAACATTTGAGAGCTTTCTACTATCTTCAATATTCCTGCATATAAACCTGTTCATTTAATAACAGAAGAGGTTTGACTTTCTCAGCCCTGCCATTACCTCAGTTTCAGTGTACTTTTCCAATTACGAACCTCCAGGGAAATGTTCCTTCCCAAGTCCCTATCAGATATCACAGATCCCAATATCCACCTCTTCACGAAATCGTCATCATACTCTGTTTCTTTTAAAACCTCTACATTTTTAAAATTTCTATGCTCAGTTGTTCCTTCTCAGCTAGTTACTATTCAGTACAGCTCATTTTAAAGCAGGTTGCTGATGAAGTTCCTCTCTCCCTAAGGAAATCATAGCAAATATCTAGTAAGAACTGTAATTTATTTTCAAGTATTCCTAAAATGCTTAGAAACCCCATCTTCTCAAATTCTACAAAGCAGGAAAAAAAGCTGACTTACTTTACTTTCATAAATAGAAACACAAAGATTACAAGATAAAAATGCACTACAGTATATACAAGTTAGAAATATCAGAGTAAAACGTGCCCCTAACCAGGAGCATATGCTCCAGTGTTTGTTACTCCCTAAAGAAGTCACTCAGGCTGTTAGGTTAGTGATGGAACTTTTAACAATATAATTCCAAAACATCATCCCCCTCCATTCAGATAAAGCCATTCTCCTTTTAGCAACCACATGTGCACTATTAACTCTGAAGTCAGTAGAGCAGACAATAGTAGAGGCTGTACATATCTAAAAAAAAAAAAAAAAAAGCTGAGAAGTGACAGAGTTAACCCCTCCCATCAAAGAAAGAGCATCACTTTCATGACACTTTTAGTCTCTAAGTACCTTCCTTTGAAAGCCATCAGGGTATTAAAAAAAGCTAAGTGTTGCATAAATGACTATCATTTAAAGGAAAGCTCTTTTTTTCCCTTAAAAGTGGAAGGTGACAGCATTAGAAACTAAAGTTCTCTATTCACAGAACAAGCACTACCTGGCAATAGGAGTGTAAACTTCCCAGTCTGTCCTCCTACAGATTTCAAACAATTTTGTGGGAACCCCTTCTGGGAATCTGGTATTTGTTCAGTCTCCGTACCTGTTCAATCCTTCATTTCTCATCCGAGACTGATAACATGGGTACCAGCTATGATGATGAATTTTATAATGTAGATATTAGACAATTATAAAAACCACCAACTTATTTAACATGCATCACCAAATAGATAGTGGTAACTTGTGATCACTAATAACTTAGCCTGGATTCAGACTTGTGACCTACAATAAAAGACAGTATCTCATTGCTAATTCATAGATCTATCCGATTATACCAAAGAATACTCTTCCTCAGAACTATTCTCCCATCAGCAAGCATGGAATTTTCAAGTTCATCTCATAAATGTGAGTAACCTGCATAAATTTCTATCTAAATGACTAATAATAAAAGTTTTTTCCAATGAGTAAATTGAGTCTGTAAGTAAAATGCCACTATTGATAGGGCCACCAATTTAATTTTCAATGTTAAAAATAAATAGTTTAAGAAATTATTTTTAGAATTTTTGGATCAAATCTTTCATAACAAAAGAAAGGAAGTTGAAATACATAGGTACGTAATGTACAAATCTACATGTTGGATCAATATGTTGGATGAAGGACTGTTTGTCAATTCTACAAACTTTGAAATTACTTCGCTAGATTTCCAAGAGCATTATTAAGATACTGGCAGGACATATGCCAACTCTTGTCCAGGCTGCAGGCATTAGCTAAGAGCTGACAAACTTCTAGCTCAGACCAAGTCATCTGTATGTTAGTTTTGCTCTAAATAGATATTAGTCTTCTAAGAATGTATGTAGTGTTTAGACTCAATGAAATGCTTGTATGTTGCTGCATGCATTAATCTCACTTAAAATATTTATATCCCATGTTAAGGTAAATATTTAAGTGTTTGCTCTGAAATGATAAACCCCCACAGTCAGGAGAGAAACATTACCAAGTGTGAAATAATAGTTTGCCACAGGAGTTATCTCCTGCACAACAGAAAAAGGCCCATAGACACCAAAAGAACCACTGTGGAACATCAGAGGATAAAAGACTTTGATTGCTTTCCTCCCTCCACCCAGGAAAGGAGATGAGTGCATGAACACTTTGAATTGACAGATCACTACAACTCTGTCACTCCTAGGAGTTAGATTGTAACTCACTTGTGTGTATATGTTTGTTTGCTTTAACCTGTAAATAACTCTCTCATTTCTTTTTCCTAGTCAATAAACATTAAGATAGTTCATTACAGAATTTGCTAAAGGTGTTGTGTGTGGTGTAATATTTACAGTACCAATTGATCTGGGGTAAGTGACTGATCTCTTGGGACTGGAAACAACCTGAATATGATGTGTTGTTTGTTGTAAGTGACCATTTAACACTAAGTTCAGTTTGTCACAGTGGTAAAATAGATGGGACAGTCTAAGGGGACTGTCTGTGATTCTATGGTAAAACTAATCCAGGAGTTCACATGTGTTACTGGCTTGGTAAAATCTATTTATAGAACACACCACCTGGTGTTTGCCTTCGTTTTACAGTCCACCCTGAGATAGGCACTCATTGGTCATGAGCTACTCCAGGCAGAGTGACAGTTATATTTAAGTATAAAACGTTATTACTTAACAGAAAACTATGAAATTCTAGCAAGGCTTTACAAGGTATAATCAACATTCTGATAATCTATTAATATTATACAATTTCTAAGTAGAATTTTCACAAAGCACATTCTACTTACTTTCATTAAAAGCATACTCAAATCCTTCAAGAGTATCAGGAAACTCAAGTGGTGGCTCATCTTTTTTCATCAGTTCATCCAAGTCTATTCTAGACAATAAATCTAAAAAAGAAGACACATCATAGTATGCCTGGTTTATTTTAACAGGTATATCTGACAAAAATAATGTTTTATTTAAATGTTTTCTTAGGGTAGGTGTAATTTACTATGCCAGTACTCTCTTTCTGAGAAACCCAACTATGTAAGGTTGGATAATTTTTTACCCACTCCAAAGGACATGTTGTGGGGTTCCACAAGGTTCAATGCCTGTCTACCTACACTGTGGTATCTGAGTAACTGTAAGACCACTAGAGGAGACTGGGAGATGTTTTTGAAAATAGTATGCCAGCAACTCATCTCTGCCTCTCTTTTACCCCAGATCTGGATAATGCAGTCTCAACGGAGTTTCTTTTAGTTCCATTGAGTAATTATATGGTAATAGTAAAGTAAAGTAAAATCAGCGAAAAATTTGGCACACTTTCTTTCTGCTCCTTATACTGGGGAAAGGTAGGAGGGGAAGGACCAGCAGTCCTTTTGACAAAGAGGGATGATTTTTGTTTTGTTCTTTAAAAATCCTTCTCTGCTTTTATAGCACCAGGTTGCAGCAGAATCCAAGAGAGCTCATTTCCATCTGTACTTAACAGTGTGGGTCATATTAGAGCACATTACATTTGTTCCATACGCAGGATTAGTTTACTATTGGTGACAAGTGCAACTTAAAAGTGGTAATCTATAAAGCCCCAGTTTGCTTGGACCCTTGCTACCTAGCTGACATAGCTAAGACTGCTGAGGTACTACTGTTAACTGCTCTTAGATGTGGGCTTTTTGAAGCTGTGGTTCATTTTAGATAGAGGGTCTTTGTCTCTGGTTCACTAGAGTTCAAGTTGAATGACGAGCAGGAGATGGTGTAAGACCTAATATCTATTCACTAATTCATGTGAAGTGTACAACTTTCTAACACAGATGACTTCATCATTTGGAATATTTCAAAAACAGTTCTTTAATAAAGATTAAGTCAATGATAAATGTGAAGGCAAGTTTTAGTTTTCTAAGTGCAGAAAATAATTATCTGTAAATTTTTTAAACTGTCAAAAATGGAACTTCACCAAACCTTTCCCCAAAAATGCACCTTTATACTGAGCAACGGCAAGAGAACGTAGTTATACTGAAAGGTCCCATAAGCACAGGCTTGTAATAGAAATGTATATCCTATAATCATCATTTCATAAAATGTAAATATCTGTCAATGCACTCGTAGAAATCCAATTTCAACATTGGTGTTTCAAGAGGTACTTTTATTTCGTTTGTAGAGGAGTATTTAGATGATAATGGTATATTGGAAGCAGTTGCAATGTGAGCTTACCCCCAGTGCAACAGAAATTATGTCAACACTTCAGAAATCCAGTTTTTTTGTCAGCTGAGTTGTGAGACTAGCCTATCCCCATGTACTTCCAGACTTGAAAAATACTATCTAGAAGAGGACTACAGTTAATTAGCCCTGAACAAAATAAAACAAAAAGTATTTTATCCATTTAACCATTTATATCCTATTCCTATGTTTATTTGTTTGTTGACATACACAGGAATTTATAACCGTCCAGTTGGTTCACTTGGATGAGTGCCTTGAAAGTATATTTCCTAACTCTCTGTAGTCAAAGAGGTTCTAAATACTATAAACAGTTATTCAGCAATAAAACGTAAGTAGCATAAAGTTGACATGCTATTCCTACCCGTGGCTCCTGAAAAATAAGAACACCTAAATTACATGAATTGTCTTTCTCAAAGGATAATTTCTGCAAACAAACTTATAAACAGGTTATTCCATTACTGACCCCTACAGTTTGGTTTTCTAGCACCTTCCTCTGAAGCAACCCATACTGAACAGGATACTGCAGTAGATGGACCACCAGTGTAACCCATTTGGTAATTCCCAGGATCCTAAATGAGAGCTACAACAAAGGAATTCTATTTCTTAATTCTGATAAAATGTCTCTGAAATAATTTATAAAATAAGAGACAAAATAAGTTCATACCTTTTAGTGCAGTGGTTTTTTCTTTTTCATCTGAGCCTCCTTGTTGGAGCTGTGCCATGTTTATCCAAATTGTCAACAAAATTAAAGTGACGAAGGAAATGGACATCAATCTTCACAGGATGAGCTAAAAATCAATCATTAAAGTTAGGAACTAGCCAGTTCATTGATTTCTGGTTAACTAGATATCACATGTGATTGTGAAGACCATTTTTTTCCTCATATATATATATATTTGAAATACAGTTTTCTGCTGGAAAGAAAATTACAAATGCATTTGATGTACTATTCTTAAAGTTAAGTTAGGGTTGATTCTTATCCCCACCTTGAGAAATCACCAATGTATCTATTAATCCACTAAGCAATGTAATACTTACAAATACAACTAACTTATAAAAGAATTAAGAAAAATAGTGGGGTCCTATTATAAACCCCCTGCAATGATTGGTGAAGGATTCCATTTCACAGTGGTAATGATAAAGATTAGTTTATTAGAATTTAATTGATGTTCCATTCTAGCCTTTCCAATGCAAGGTTAGAACTGCAAACCTCTTCCAAATTGAATATGGTTTGTACTTGCACTAGGGAGGTGGAATCTCCATCTTTAGAGGTTTTTAAACTGCGGCTTGACAAAGCCCTGGCTAGGATGATTTAGCTGAGGTTAGTCCTGCTTTGAGCAGGGGTTGGATTAGATGACCTCCTGAGGTCCCTTCCAACTCTAATATTCTATGATTCTATGAATAAACGGAAGATATAAACCAAAAGCATAAATGACCAACAGCAATCCATAATCCAGTTGGACTATTCTCACATTAAACAACAGTTATAATTTATTGTCCTTACTATGCCACATAGGATTGTTTCACTAAAATTGCATAGACTAGAATTTCATTACAGCAACCCAGTTCAAAGACTAAGGGCTTGTCTACACAGGAACACTGAAAAAAATTAAGATAAATTATTTAAAGGTGTGAATTTAAAATGGATTAGTTAAATTGCATTAAGCCCCCATATAGATGCTTTTATTCAGAATTAAAGTGGCCTTAATTCTGTGAATTCCAAAGTGAATTCAACTAAACCAATTAAGGTTTCAGAATAGAAGTTTTAACATAGGGGTTTATGTGATTTAACCAATTCACTTTAAATTCACACCCTTAGTTAATTTGAATTAATTTTTGTGAGTATCGCCATGTAAACGAGCCCTTAGAAAGCCCCTAACTACATCACTCATCACAATGTAGTTGTAACCTAAGATGCAATAGTAACACATAGTGCCAAGAGTAACAGCAGTTTGTCTACTGCTCTCTTACTCATTCTGTTACATTTTTACCTCCAAGTTGTTTTCCTTGTTGTGGCCCAGCTGGTGTACCTAAATCAAGAACATTATAAATTCCCAATTTAGTTTCCCTAATAAAAATTCAGAGAGATAAGCCTGCATGACCACAGGTAAATGCTATTGAAAAATGCAGCCAACATGAAGTTTGATACATTTGATATATGTTAATATGTGCACTTGACATAGTTTATTTGCCATTAGTTACCCGATGGGGGTTAGGTTACAGAGAATAAAGTGGCAGAAGGTTTTTACTGATGTGAATTGGGACGCAGAATTGACAGATTGTATAGTTCTTGATAACCACTACTGTTTAAATATGGGTTTGCAAAAAATGGTTGGAGCTTAAAGTAGATTCAAAACATCTCTTTTTGCAATTTTGTTCTGTGAACTACACAAAGCAATTATCGTATATTCTTGCCTTCTACAATCCCAACAGAGAATCCACTATGTATTAATAAAACTATAAATAACATGTCATGTGTAATCTTTATGGAGTCAGCATTTCAAAACAAAGAACACAGGAATATTTCTTGTGTGCTCTGTTTTCTCAGCATCTAGAATTTATAAAAGAACACGTGTCCAGCATATAGTACTCCTAGTACTTATTTAGCATGAGAGATTATTAGCAGCAAAAGATATTTATATTTTTCCATTTTCAGCAGAGGACCTCAAACACTGAACTCTTTGACCTTTTTCCATCCACATGAATTTGATGATAGGGAGAATACCAACAGAGCAACTCAGTTTTCTTTTGTTTTTTTTTAAATAAAGGACTGTGGAAGCATTGAATCCCTCTCTTCCTCTCCAGTTTTCTGGATTCTTGGTTACTAATTTCGATCATCAGCCAATCTGATTTATCCTTCTCCACAATATATCTTTTCATGGCTGTGTTTTCATGAACCACATTTTTGTAGCAATTTGGAACAGTTTCTATTATAGGTTTGATAATCTTCCCTCCAGAGACTATAGGATCAAGCCTGATACACTCCTGGCTCTCTCACACGTACATCCGTGAACAGGAACCCCAAGATAATTTCCTTTCAGTTTTGGAAACTGATTGTACTACTAGCTAGTAAACAGAGATATTTAATAGGTAAGCCAATGCTAGAAGGTTAAGGGGGAGTAATTTTATTTAAATAGCATAATAAAAGCTGCCATATGTTCCGTTTTAACAGATTTAGAATACTATGGATAACATGCATCCATGGTCTCAAAGAAAAAGTAATAACATGTTATGTTAGATCTTCTGATTTAATGAAAAAATCACATGCAACAATTTCAAAGGTTGTTGTTTGTCAACTAAGGAGTATATGAATTCTAAAAACTGATATTAGGTCCAGTAATCCATTAAGCAAGTATGATCTGTGTGGGAAAATGTAATTTTTCTTTGTTCCGATGCATACGACTGCTCAAACTCAACTACACTGCAATGGCAGCACACTTCCAGTTCCTATCACCTTTCCTTTTATCCAGGACCACAGTTCAGATTCTGCACTTCTCCAATTCTGACACATTTCAACATGATTAATCTAAACAAGATTAACAAAATGTGCAGGTTGTGGCAAACCTACATTATTACTGGATAAAAATAAAGCTACACTCATAACAGAAGCTTAAACAATCAGTAAAAATAATAAAACAGAAATTTTAAAATTTCCTGAAACATATCTTACCAAACCAAAATATTTAGAGGATGAACTGACTAAAACAACAACTTCATGCAACTGGTTTGCAACACTTGCAAATAGACTATTAAGTAAGAGTTCACTATATATAAATTCCTGTCATATATCAATATGTGCATTTGTAGCAAAGCAATGGTGACACCACATACTGTATGTAAATACCATTAAGGTATTTGGGGGGAAAAATCATTTTAATGAACATCTAAGAAGTGTTACAAACCAGAATACCTGATCAATGTGACAACACATTTCAAAGAAACTACTTTAGCTTGTAATATCTGCTACTTTGTTCTCCTAGGCCTCATCTACAGAACTATTCATAATCATATTTTCACAAAGATTAGTTAACAAAATTACAGGCCGTAGACAAGCCGTCGAAGGCTTGTTACTACTCAGAGAAAAAAATGTCTTCTTTGAAAATAGAATGAATCTGTTAAATTAAAAAACAAGTCAGGTAATAAATGTAAAGCCTACAATTAGGTAATGCCATATGCAAAATTTAGGCAAAATATAAAGACTCTGGGTACTTTGCTCCCTACAGATTTACTAGCTGGTAAGCCTGCCACTGAGGAAATAATAGAAAACCCACATGATCACCTGCCAACTTAGAAGCACAAGAGAACTGAATTTTGCTTTTAAAAAAGACAATTTATCAATTATTTTAGATAAAAGTAAAAAAAAATGTAACAGCAGCCACTGGAGGGAGGACTTGGTGTTAGAATGAAGATAAAACAAGCTCACAGTATTTTATGTTTTGTCTGAACATAGCATTTGGTTGAATCCTTCATTGATATTTGTTTAAATGACAAATGCAGAAAATTAGAAGAGAGGGTTAGATTTGCTTTCTTTGAAAAACAGATGTTGATTCAACTGGAGTTTGTTGGTGCATAAATGAGTAGTGGAAAATTATAAAGCTGTCTAAATGGTTACTTATAGGCAAATGCAGGAATTGCAGTTTATTCCAGGTTTGAGTTTCAGGTCCCACTGATATCTAATAAGATTAGAGCATTCTTTAACTATTTGGTTCCTTGAAGTACCAATAAATTTCACTATTTTTTGTTTTTGGCATTAAATATTCAGTTAGATTTGTTTCAAATCTGTTCTTACACAGATACAATCACTTAGATCATCCTTTTTACAAATGCTTTACATGGCCATTTTTGTCATAAGATGTAACAAGCACACCTCTGAATAAATAATAGTAACTATTCTACTCACAGAAATATTTAAAAATAAGCTAGCTACTTTAGAGACACTCATATTTATTTATACCTACATTGCTTTTCCATGCAGAATCAAAACATATTTTCCCCCAAAGGATCCAATGTGTATTCTACACCTCTTCACCCCCAATGCATAGCAATATAGAATATAATTCAGCATGACATATGTTTTAGTTTCATTGCTGCTAATAAATGTTTTAGGAGTTTATCCAATATATAGGACTAAGAAGATGATGTTTCCACCAGACTTCCATTGATACAACAGCAGAACTGGTGAGTGCACAAAGAAATAGCTATTTGGACACAAAAAATATAAACTTTTGTACACAGAAGGGATATGCTTACATATTTAATGTTCACATTTGTGGAGCAGTACTGGAAATTTGGGTCATAGGGCTTGCAGATGTACAGTAGTGCTAGACTTCAAATCAAACAAGACAGGAGCAGAGGCGGGGCAGATGTCAGGGGGGCAAGGGCAAAACAGGCAGGGAGGGGACAGGAGCAGCAAGGGCAGGGAATAGGAACACAAGGAGACCTGGTGAAAAGAAGGAAAAGGGTCTAAATTAGTAGAGTGCACTTCACTCCAGTACTTGGAAATGATTCCATTATTTCTGAGTCTCAACATACCTTTTTGCCTAGCAAATAGCAGTGAAACTCACTGGCGAAGTATCTTGCAGGTTCACATATGAAAAAACAGCCTTTCCCCCCTCCCCTCTTTGGACTCCTTCTTCTGAAGTATCAGAGATGGCCATAGCTGGCGATAGGACACTGGGCAGGACAGGGTGGCATCAAGCATTTTCTCTGTCAGGTGCTTGGCTAACTGGTTCTTTCTTACATGCTCAGGGTCTAACTAATCACCATATGTGGGAGCAAGAAGGAATTGACCCTCACGCCAGATGGGCAGTGACTTGGGGAGGGGGGGGAATGGAGAGAGGTTTGCCTTCCACTGCAGGATGGAGTCATGGTCACTTGCCAGGATTATCTGGATATTGGGCATTGGTACACCTCGGTCCCTCCTGTTCTTTCACTGTGGCACATAATAATTTTCTGTGGGCTGTAATACTTCAGTCTAATTACAGTTGCTGGATTTAATATGTGGGTGCTGAGTGGTGTCAGTGGCCTATGATATACAGGAAGTCAGACTAGAAGATCGGGTGGTTCCTTCTGGCCTTAAAGCCTATGTACGTCTCAGTTACTCTATTAGCTCAAGTGGTAGAGGACTATGCTGTAAACCTAAGTATCCCAAATGTGCCAATGACTAGGGGTGGTGGAAGGGAATCGGTATGATTCTGTGTGTTGAAATTTTAGGTATTTCAGTTTATGTTTTTTAAGACTTGGGAAATCCTTTCCAAAAAAAACTACATTAAAAGCTTACAGCCTTTCATAAAAGTGTATTAAAAACAGGTCTTCAATTACATGATCCCATAGGACTACTTTCACAGGATCCCTGCATTATTCAGTGGATAGCATGAATTGTGCTCTGGAAGTGAATGAATGTTGTGTGGCGAACAAAGCTGTCGTCTGTAATACCCTGGCTTTGTTTGTTGAAGAAATTGGAAGGTGTGTGGTGAATGATGCAGGCAACCGTAGGAAGAAAGAGGATGACCTCCTGATTAAGGCAGTTGAATGCCACCATGGATAATTGGATTCTATCCCTGCCTCTGCCACGAAATTCCTTTACGATGCTAGCCAAGTCACATTTTTACAGTTGGCGTCTGTTCTTCTAATTGTGTGTTCCTCATTTTCTGGGTGTCCAACTTGAGACACCTGATGTGTTACTTGCAGAACTTGCTCCCAACTCTAAGGTCAACGAGAGCTCTACTCTGAATATATGAAGTGCTATAAAACATTAAGTTTTCTGAAAAATCACAGTGTAACCTTCTTAAATTGTGTACCCATAATTAGTGCACACTTTTGAAAAGTTTGCCTCAATTTCTGTGCTTCAGTTTCCTAACTGTAAAAGGGAAATAATACCATTTTCCTTTTGTGAAAAAAATGTTTGTGAAGAACTAAGACACTAGAATGAAAGCACTCTACAAAAGCCCATGAGATAATTAATAATTCTTTATCCAGTAAAGAATTTGAATGGTGTGTAACAAATAAAGCACGGAGGCACTGAATGATGTGAATAAAAAGAAATATTAAAAAGTTGCTAATTCAGTGAACACCATCCAGTCTATGCATTGAATAAGTCAGGGATCCTGTGTGAAAAATCCCATTATGTTATTAGAGATCATCATAATGCGTATGTACAAGGATGCCAAATTAAGGTTACTCCCACAACCTTAATTCTGGCATTTCTTAACTTTTGCATGACTTTCCATTTTTATGAATGTAATTATACATGGGACTGGTGGCACTGCCTATTGAGGCTACCCACTACTTCCTATACTAAAGCCATATTTTCAGTTGCTTATAATTTTGTCAAATTTAACTTTTGGGGCTGAAATTTTCCATGCTACATTTCTGCCTCAGTCTGAATTTTTGGGGAAAATTTCAGCTGAAACAATTCAGCAGTGTCCCAGAATGAGGATAGGGAAAAATGTGCTGTTTTGCCCACACTGAAAAATACTGGTGACTTTTTCTTTAAAAAGTTCTTTGGAGCAGGGATTTGAAATTTGGCAAGAGGATGCATGTCAGGGATGTGTGTTTTGTTATCCTTGTGAAAATCCACCCATATTTGGCCATGTTATAAGCCTTTGAAAAACTGCTGCTAAAATATCTAAAGATTTTGTCCTCACTGAGCATGTCTGAGTCTCTCACAGCTCCTATTGCTAACCACGCTATGCATGTACTATCCCACAGAACAACTGAGCATGCTCCAGCCCAGGGCTACTACAAGGACAAAGAGGAACTTCCTGTATAACAGCTATTCTCATCTGGACCCTGGAAATAAGAGCAGGGAGACTCTCTCCTGTGCTCTCAATGACCCCCATGATGGCATGTAGGCAGTCTGAAGGAGAAAGCCATCTGCCTTGAATACAGAGGCCAGGTGACAAGGAGCTGGCTGAGAGGAGAGTTGTGACTGGCTGGACAGTCACTGAGAAAAAGAAATTGAGGTGGGAGGGAGGAACTTTGCACTGGCTGGGAAGAGAGACTGGTACTGGATGTAGGGTGTGGGGAGAGACTAGGTGTGGGGTGGAAAGACTGGGACTTGGACAATGAGCCTGGAGGGGGAAACTAGGACTTGCTGGGCAAAGGGACTGGTCTGAGAAGCCTGGGGAGTGGTGACAAGGTATGGACAGGCAAGAAGAATGGGAATGGGACAAGAAGACAGGCGTGGGGAAGAGACAGGACTGAGACATGGATAGATTAGAGAAGAGAGGGTAGAAGGGACCAACCTTGTGGGAGAACGGAAGAAGAATCTGTACCCACTAAAGAAAAGTCTCCTCTAAGCCTGGAATGGAATGCAAAATTCTTAAGTCTTACCATTCCTCTGATGTCAGTAAATATCTGTGAAACCCACTTGCAAAAGGCGTGACTCATCTTCCTCTAGTCCTGGCTCATATAAAGGATGAATGCCTACTAGTTCTATCAGTTACTTCGTTAGCAACACTCCTGATTAACCATGTTGGTGTCCATAATGCCACATTATGTAATTTGTTTTTTCACTTTGCCTTCTTTAAAAAAAGCTAGGAAATTACACACACAAAAACGTTAACAGAATATTATTGAGTTGCAAAGTCAGGCTGTCAAAAGTTAGAAAATGACAGGATTAAGGTTGAATTTGCTCCCATTCTTGTGCATATGCATTATGATACAGTTGTTAATTACATGACTACATGCTATTTCCCCCCCTCCACACACACATTTCTATTTTTCCTCCCTCATTCAGTGCACAGGAGAGAATTACTCTGGAGATAAATCAAAACTGGGTAGTAACGGAGGTTGTTGTCTGTAGGATCCCTGCCTCATTTGGAAGTGTGTAGAGAATGAGGCAGGGGATTGCAGGAAAAGACAGAAAGCTCTGATGATTAAGGCTGACTTGGAGAACTGAATTCTATCCCTGCATCTGCTGCAGAATTTCTATGTGATGCTAACCAACTGTTTAAACCCAAACTTTTCACAGGTGGTCACTACTTGCGCGTTCCTCTTTTTACTGGGTGGCCAATTTGAGACATGGGGGCTTGATTTGCAAAAGTGCTAATAACTCACAGCCTGCAGCTGAAATCAATGGGATTTGTGTTTGAACAGCATTATTTATCACTTCATAAGTATCTGAACAATCAAGTCAAGTCATCACAAAACAGACACCCAAAATTAGTGGAAACTTTTCACCTTAATCTCTCTGTGCTTTTGCTCTCCATGAGTAAAATAATACCACCCCTTCACATGACAGGGTTTTGTGAAGATAAATTAATTAACATTTGTGAAGCACTCAGACACTATGATGATGAGCACCATAGAAAAGCCCATGAGAAAATTAATAATTCTGTCTTCAGAGCAGGGTCTGAATAGTATGCATGCAAAATACAGAATATAGTTGTTGTACAGGTTTGTTTTTGTTTTTATTAATATCTTATATAGTGTAGAAAATTTTATACTTGTTTCCTTGTTTTTTGTAAAATTCTCAGTGGAAATAAATCAATGAACAAGAATAAGTAATCTATCCTTTAGCCTCATATTTTCAATATGCAACCTTGTTATTCCAAAAAAACTTCCCCTCCTACCCAACTTCTTTTAAAAATGCTTCAGTCAGGTAGAGACCTGAACAGCATTCTGCGGCCTGAGGGAGCAAAGATTGAGAAAACCTGGATTAGAGTGCTAGTGTATATTGTTTAAGTAATACACTTCACACCAAAACAGATCTGACACTATAAACTAGTGGAAGAGTTTAGAATGAGCCAAAACATAGCCACTTTTAGAGTGCACTGCAAGATTCATTTGTCAAACCCTTCCTACCATAATGGAAGACTAAGATGAACTGAATACTACTTTGTGATGGATTTGGAGCTGTCTTGTGATGATTTATAAATACTGTATGCTGGCCTGGTTAAGGGGATGTTTTCTGAATGATTATATTGGTTTAACTCAACAGAAGTCTGACTAATAAAACAGGCAGGAAGGAAAAGAATTACTCGAGACAATCACCTATCAGCAAACACTTAAGGGTTAAGGGGCAATGCCAGAACTATTAGCTGTAATGGGTTTTCTTCTCTAGCCAACCTACCAAGACAGGAAAAAAACCTGCAAACACAAAACAAAAGAGCCCCAGGAAGATTAAAAGGGGCCCTCTCTCAAGAGGCAGACAGTAGTTATTCAGGAGAAACAAGTTGGAGACACAAGGATTGGCTGGGGGTGTCTGAAGAAGCTAGGTTTGCCTGGGTCACCATCAAAGGATGGTAGGACTGTAGGTAAGATAGCCGGGTGTGCAGATTGTTTGTTGTTTTAAAATTAATTAATTAATTAAAAACAGTAATTAAAATTAACTGTGTTTGTTTGTTCTTACTGTTAAAATAAGAAGACTTATTGGTCTTAAGACAACTTTCTGGTCACTGTACACCCCTGGTTACAGGCTCCAGAAGGGAAGAATTGCAGGTGCCTGCACTGCAGTGGGACCTGCAGGTTAAGGATGGCCAATATACAGAAAACTGTAACCCAGATGCCAGTCAAAGAGAGAGAATTACAAAATGCCACCCCAGGAGAGGTAACTCCTGAAGTTTAACTGCTGAGAGGGTATACTCAGAGGGCCCAGAAAGAGGACAAAGGTGCACCTAGCTCAGTAACCTTGATACATCTGCTCGCTCAACATCACCACCAGAGCACCTTGAATTCGAGCCATGCACAGAACTGAATCCACTATGAAGTCTGCTATGAATAAAATACCTCATAGTTCTATTACGCTGTATCCAGCACTTATATAGTAGGAGGATATGAAAATATATAAGACAGAAAAATACCACAGAGTTTTACTGCAGAATAAAACATTATGCAATTGAAGTGATTTGTATTATTTAAAATTATCCCAAATTAGGATTTACTTCAAACTTTGGCTTTCATTTTTGTACATTTTAGATTACATATTCATTGCAAAAATAAGGCGCCTTTGGCCTACCAGAAGCTTCCTTCAAAATGCATTACCGTACGGAGTGAAAACAAAACCCACGAAACAGTAGTGCAAGGTAGAAACTTAATGATTATTTATGAGTGGAAAGAAACATATTTGTCTCCATAACTTTCATATCTATATCAGTCTCTTATTTTAGATAAAGTTTAAGAAATGTAAATGTGATACTTATGACAAGCATCAGACTAATAGCCTGTATTATTGTTAACTCGGGCATGTCCTGTACAAACTTTGCCTTACAACTATGCCAATGGCCTGATCTGCCACAGCCTTGCTATTTCTATCCTGAGCTGGGACTGACACTGGTTCATGCTAGTGTGTGATGGTTTAGTGGTGTGCACAAATAACATGATAGTGAATCTTTCAATTTAATTTTTGCTTGTGATTTAACATAGGACTTTAACTCCAGAAGAAAGACTCTGATGGCAACTGTAAACTTTTCTATCCTAGACCCCTTTTGTCATCCTTGACATCTCTTCGTAATAGGAGAGACTGTTAAAAGGAGACTGGATGAATCAGATCTAACTAACAAAGTTCAGTTATACCAGCTTCATCCATGACTTCAATGAAATTGTACAGGTGTAACTGAGAGCATACTATAGCCTCTTGAGTTTAAACAGTACACCATGAAATTAAACACTCCAAACTTATCATCAAATGAAAAACAAAAATCTCACTTCTGAACCAACCATTTCAGCCCAAGCTTAAGTCTGATCTGGTAGAAGGAAAACACGCCACTTACTATCTATTTCGATGAGTGTCTGCTGAGATGCAAAAATGTGTTAAATTACGTGAAGTCTTGCACAAATTGTCATTTAGCTGAGTTCAGCAAGATGCTGCAGAACCTGAAGCGCACATAGTTCAGTTTCTTATCTTGAAAAGAAGGGGCTGCCCAAGAAATACCTTTTGGTTTAGGCTATGGCCTAGTCATCTATGGAATATGCCTAACAAAAAACAGTTTAAACTTTTCCGGGTGTTGGAGGTGTCACACGCTGGCTGGATTGGGAGGCGGGGGGCATTCATTATATTATTTAACATCAACATGTCAAAATCAAGGTAATTCATGTGAGATATGCCATGTCAGGTACTGTTAAAAAGGCTGTAATGTGCTAAGTAAGATGATAATGTTTATGTTCATGTGTTATTTGTGTAATGGAAGTTATGGATATGGTTGATATATCTGTATTTCAAATTGTGCTGTGTCTGGGTGACACCCCAGACAGGATGGCTGCAGAACAAGTGCCTGCTTAATGGCCCACTAAGGAAACTCACAGGTACAGTGGGCCGGGGAGAGAGGCCAGGGATATACCTGATGAGTCACCAGGACTTACTTATGTGACACTGGATTCCATCTTATTCCTGTAAAATTCCACAAGCAGCATGGCAAATGACAAAGGATATAAAAGGCAGCTGCCTGACATCCATTTTGTCTTTGTCTTCAGTCTACCTCTGGATCAACTCATCTACACCTGAACTGAAGCTGTGAAACAAAGGACTGAGACCCATCCAGGTACTGGATGCATACCAGAGGAACTATACGAGCCCGTAAACTCCACAATTCTATTAGAAACCTGATAGATATGGACATTCAAATCAATTGTATTTGTCTGATTGCTTTAAACCTTTAACATTTCTCTTATAGCTTGTTTCTTTCCTTTTATAATAAACCTTTAGTTTTAGTTACTAAAGGATTGGCTGGCAGTGTGGTATTTTGGGTAAGATCCAAACTTATATTGATCTCGTACTGTGGCTGACCCTTTGGGGTTAGGCGAAACCTTTTTGGTAAAGAGCATAGTGTTTTAAATAACTGGTCTCTTTACTGGACCGAGTGGCTGATTGGGAGCCAGAGACTGAAATGCAGTAAAGGGGGCTGTGTATATTTTTATTTTGGCTTCTTGATAACCAGTGTGGGGAATCAGAAGCACTGTTTGTGGCTGGTTGGGAAGTCTGACTTCAGTGTCACCCACCAGTACTGGGAAAATCTGCTCTCCTTTTACAGCCTGCCCTGACCTTAGCATTTTCAGGTGGCTACCCTAGGCATGGATGGGTTACAGGGGAGATGCAAGGAAACAGGCAAAAGATTAACTGTTTTCAGTAAACACGCTCAAGTTAGTATTTTGCTTTAGCATCTAAGTGGTGACTGAATTGCTAGACAAAAACTTAGGTTTCTGCATTGTCTGAGGGATTGCTGCCCCAGAAGGTAACTTTTACAGTAAATTAAGGACCACAGAATTTACAGCATATGATCATAAAGAACAGTAATTTAAGTAGAAAGGCAAGCAATCTACTGTGTTATGCTACTATAATATAGAGATTAACCCTAAAAAGTTATGCAATCAAAATAGGGATTATTTGATGTTCTGTGGTTTTACCTAGAGCTAGGTATTATTCCGCATGCATCACTGTAACAGCTGATCAATTGGTTTCCTAAAATTACACAAAATGGCCATAACAAAAATAAATTTAACTCAAAATTTCTTTGTAAATTAGTGTAAGAAAAACATATGTTGATAGGATGTGTGGAATGGAGAGAAATATGATCTGTAGTAGTACTTTGTCCAATGTAATGTGAGATTATTTGAAGGCGTGCATAATGTATTAAGGATAAGGCACTACTTGAATCCGGGATGATTGTCAAATAATTGTGGCTGAGCTGCACATGGAAAATCATGGGAAAGTAATAAAGGACTTTTATTAATTGCAGTCAATTGGAAAAGCCAGAGAAGACCTATTTGTTTAAGAAAAATTTGCTGCAACAATATAAACACTCAAGTATTATGTTTTGCCTGCTAATTTTTTTGATAACCCAGCATTGCTGTAATTATATTGCACTCATTAATGCCCAGGGCTGACAGCAGGAGTCCCAGCCGCCAGCTCATGGGGGTGACAGCAGGAACTCCAGTCACCCCAGCTATCAGCCGCTGACAAATTGCAGTGGAAGCCTAATATTGCGTGATCCGTAATTTCTGCACTACCGCAAATTAAGTAGGGCCTTAATTATGGGCAACACATTTCAACAATAAGCAAACAGATTTCAATAAAATCTGCAAGATATTGCAGGATTCTCTTACGTAAACAAGTATATTTAAAAATGAAAAATAAAGAAAGAGTGCTATAAGACTGTTAGCAGTGTCAACTGAAGTCAACTCTAATCAGAAAAATCAACTTGGTCATCATTAGCAAGAAAAACTAAATCACAACCAGAAATATGGCAAAAATCTGAAGCATAAGAAACAGTGCATCCAACAACTCACTACTCCTTTGTGCCTATCAGCTGTTTGCAACTGAAACAGGAGGCAACAGTTGAGGAAGACTGAAAATTATCAAGGTATAGTCCCTTTGCCCCTAAAATTCTTCTAGCCAACTGAGATCCTTGGTGTTTTGATAAGGAGAGGAGACAAAATCTTGGAGAATGCTCCTAGTACTTATTAGGTGGCAAACGGATTATGAAAAGAATGTGGAAGGAGGGAAAAAGGAGAGGAAAAGTAGTTCTACTGAAGACATATAAAGCAAGTGAATAAAAATTAATATAACAGACCAGGGGTCTGATGGGGCCAGATTCTCTTCTCACACCAGTATTATACCAGTCTAATTTTATTGGCCTAAATGGAGTTAAACTTTATTTACATCACTGTGAGAGAAGAACCTGGCCAAAAATTATTAAAACAATGAATGCTGAAAGAAAAAAATGACAGAGAAAAAACAGGATTTAAAAGAAAGGCAGAGAGTAAAATTCTCAAAAGAGCTTTACTAACATTTTCAAAAGCAACTTGACATTTTAGGAAATAGGACTAAGGTACTTATGGAATTTTTACCCAGCATCTTTTTAAAAATAAAGAGGTACAAGAAATATGGACTGAAACTGGGAAAAATTAATTTTTAAAAAAGGATATGAAAAAATTTAATGAGAAGGAAAACAATATACTGTACTGTTGTACCTAAAACTAGAACAAGGAAAGAGGAACTAAAATAAATATCAAAACAATTAAGATATATATTATTTTATAGGAAGTTATATGTTAAATTATATTAAATAATATATTAGTGTATGAACATTTTCTTTACTGTATCCCTGGATAGAGTCTGTTGGTATTTTGCTGAATCTGAAAAAGGAAAGATTTCCAAGGTTTGACATGCATCCCATGATTTTTGGTCTGTTATGCATCTAGGTATAAGACTGTAAAATTACTCATGATAATGCCAACAATAAAACCTATTCAGGCTCTTTGCTGTGTTATTTAAGAGCCATCTAATAGTAAATAAGTATTACACAACTCTTAAAATTGTAATTAACTAGTACCAATTTAGGAAAATTAAGTTATTATATTTCAGGATGGATGAAATATGTTCAGGAAAAGAGAAAAAAAACAAACAAAAGATACCGGACAATCTTTCCCTTTCCACTACACTGAATCAAACCTCTAGCATGGTATAGTACATCTCCTTTCCCCACTCTGACTGTTTACAGAAAGTACCCTATTACTCTCTCCAGTCACAAGAGCAAGGCTCTGATAAAGGAACAGACCTGCCCTCTCCTGAAGCAGGGTCCTTCTTGGGAGCCACCTACTCATTTTCTGTTTGCAGGTGATCTATACTGGGGCAACCAGAGGCCAACTCTGGCAACTGATCCTCTTAGGGTACGTCGACACATATGGCAGTTTATACAGTACAGACACTGAACACCCAGCTACTGTGGGGCATAGCAAAGTAGATGATGAGGCATTGCTTAGGCAAGCAGAGTAGAATAGAGAACTCTACAAGCCTGAACCCAAGGCATATACCCATCCGGCTCTCTATGTGCCCAACATATGTTTAACAGCATGGAGTGCCGATGCCTCCCAGCTGCCAGTCTTTCCCTGGTGCAGTGAAAGACTGGCAGCATGAAGGCAGTGAGGAAAGGCCTTCCCCTGCCAGAGTCTTTCTTTCCACATCACAATGAAAGGCTCCAGTAATGGGGAGCTGCTGCCTTCTTCCAGTGGCATTTTCACTGCCATGTGTAAACACTGTAGTGCAGGGGTTCTCAAACTGGGTGTCATGACCCCTCAGAGGGTCGTGAGGTTATTATGGGGAGGGGGATGTCGTGAGTTCTCAGCTCCCATGAACGCCTAAGGCATGACATGGGGGAATCATCACTTTTTTGGGGGGGGGGGAGGAGGTTGTCACAGCCTGAAATATTTTCAAAGGGGGTTCCAGAGAAAAAAGCTTGAGAACCTCTGCTGTAGTAACTGTGAACACAGCCTGCTTTTTACGGCAGCCTGTATCTACACACACCCTACATGCTGTGGCAAGTGTAGACAAGGCTTTTGGTGGAAGGAGGGTGGGGGAGAAGTTCCCTCAAGTTGATGGAAGCAGATAAAGGAAAGGACCTAATAAATCCTCCACTTGACTTCACTCACATCACTCCTTTCAAAGTGAAAGGCCCTCTGTAACTTTTTCTGCAATTTCATAACTTGCATCTCACAGATGATCCATGCTTGTAAGGCAATCAGGATCCCTTGCTGCCTATGGAAAGGGCTATTACTTCTCAGCAGCCTGATCCAAAGCCCAACAAACTCAATATAATGACTTCAATTGATTCAATGATCTGTGGATGAGACTCTCCAGTTGTACAAGCTGCAAAGGGATACCACAAGGTAAAAGATGGCTCAAACTGCTTTCTGAAAAGGGACTGGGTGATATTAGCTTCTCAGACAAAAAGTAAGGGAAAGAATCAGAGGGTCAAACAGATGACATGGTATGAAGGCTTAACTGAACAAAGCTTCAGAACTTTTTAAATGTCAGCCCATCACAAGTTATCACTTCACTCTTGCCTGATTAATTAACATCTGACAAAGTAAAATAACCATGAAAGAATTAAGCGCATCCTGCCTGTGACATGACCCAGCAAGGGATTGAAGGATATGTTCTCCTTCCAGCACTAAGCTAGACCAGGGAAAAAGACCTCTGGGGATTGCAGCGTACTTTGGTCAATGGAATTGTTTTTGTGTAGCTCCTGAGGTTTTTTTGCATCTGACCAATAAATTAAACCCTAAGGCAAGGATCTGAAACCAAACTCAGATGTGGCACTGATTCTTTTCTGGGTTGGTGAGGCAGCCAACCAGCTTACACACTCAAACACAGTTTTAACGATACCCAGGCTTCTTGGGCACAACCCAATACATTAAATTCTAAACTACACAAGTAAAATAGTACTTCACAATAAACTGTACATTAATACTTTATGTCACATAAAAAAGGTTTATCATACCATTTTAATTTTAGATCTTCTAGGGAGAAGTTGCAACTCAAAATGCTGAGGCTATTATTGCCAAAACATGGACTTTGTGATTGTGCTATAATTATTTTAATGGACATTAGGTATATCACAAGTGAGTTGTGAAGGTGATCTTAAATGAGTGTTCATAAAATCTTTGTATCATATCAAGCCCCATATGACACTCACTTTACAGAAACTAAACTACTTTTTGTATTCTTGCATTTGGAAAGCCAGGTACTTTAGTTACCAGAAGTCCTATTATACATGCCTCAGAATGAGAGAAAAATTAAAATGGAAATATAAAAACACCTGCAAAAATGACCTAAAATGATTTTTCTGTACATAAAAGCATCCCAGCTTTAAATCTCAGTATCTCACAATTTTGTAGGGTTCAGTTGAGGAACTAGAAATTCCTCCTTTCTGATGACATAAGGCTCCCATTTCTGCCTTTGCAAGTCATAAAATACACTGCATATTGCCTCAAGCTACGGTAAGTTTAAGGTGAGAACTCCACATGTTGAGGGAAAGCAGGAAACATTTTCTGTAGTAAGTTGGGTTTTTTAAAAATCTATCTGAAGCTGTTCAGAAGTTTAGAATGAGTACTGGAGGGGAGAATTAGTGGGCAGACAGCAAGCAGCTAGGTCAAAGATGCAAAATAAATGAATTTATCATGGGATTCTGCAATTTATCACATCTGTATATCAGACACACAACACTTTTATATAGATTACTTACCTCTCAAAGTAGCATTATGAGATCTTAGTTCACATTAAGACGTGACGTGCACAGAAGTGTTAATAGCAGTCAGTGGATGAGCAGGTATGGTCTCTGAGCTTGCAGTTTAATGCACGTCCAGGGCTACAAGGCATTGCGGAAGGCAATCTCTCTCCCTCTCTATGATTCTGCTTCCCTGGCTGGCACAAGCAGAGCTATTCACATCATTACAAGACTTCCCACAATCAGGATCAAAATCATCCCAAGACAGAGTGAGATCTGGCAACATTGGTCATATTATTGGTTCTACAATTTTCGTCTTAAATATAGCAAATCTCTCCCACGCTTACTGTGTGCGCGTGTCTGAATAGTACACAAATTATTAATAAGTGTACCTGCTCTCTCTATATATCAGCTATGCACAGTCATATAATGTGTGTGTAATATACGTTAAAAGAACATTCTTAAAGTTGCAAACATTCAAAAGTTACTACATGCCAGAACTAAGGATGCCAATGGAATCTTAATTTATCCCATTTGTGTGTATGCAATAAGGTACAGTCTTTAATTACATGATCACATACACATTTCTTCCACATCACATTTCTTCCTCAAGACCTGTGCTCATTCCATGCCTGGTATGGATAGTGCTTACTTTCTCACTGTTTTCTCACTGTTCAGTATGGGTCATCTCCGTCCCCACTACCAGCCTCTCATCCTTCTACTTGACCAGCTAGTCCCAATCCAAGTTTCTCTCCCCATTTCCAGTCCCAACAGACTCCCCACCCAGCCCTCAATCTGACATGTTCCCTCATACATTTGAATCAGATAGCTTCCTCCTCCACACTGCCTTAGTGACAGCAGGGGGCATCACTGAGAGCAAAGGAGACAGATTCCCTGTTCTCAGTTCCAGTGCCTGGCCCCTAGCTTGCCCCAGAGTAGATGGGAGCAGCCATTACAAGGAAAGTCTGGCTTCACCCCTTAACTCTGGGCTGGAAGAAGCATGTTCACTTGCTCTGTAGAATGATGCATGTACATCTGGTCAGAACTAGGAGCTGTGAGCTTGTGCATGCTCAGCAGGGATGGAATCTTTGGCTCAGATTTGGAATCTATTGATCATGTGCAAACTGTGATTTAACAAAGACTTATCAATTGGCCAAATTTAGGTGCATTTCCTCTGGGATGGCTAAAGGCACATGACTAACACAAAGACCATTTTCTTGAAGAATTTCAAGTTCATGCTTGGAGTTACGAGCTTTTTATATATCTATGTTGCTAGAATTTTTTAACATGAACAAAATATTTTTCCCTAGCTTTGTTTTCAGAAACAGCTGAACCATTTTAGCTGAAATGTTTGACTTTGGCTAAATCACAATATCTCTGTGCTTCAACTCATATATAAAATGAGGATAAAATTTACCACAGAGTGAGATGCCTGAGAGAGTGTTTGTCAGTGGTTCATATAAAATGGTGATGGAAATATATATAAGTACTTAGAGACTAATATCAAAATAAAGGAATACTGTTGGTTCTGGCAATTTTCATTGTTCACCTTCTCCCACCATCCCCTGAAGTGCAGATATACTCTGAAAAATGACTATACAAAGTTGGCATCTTCTTCCTTATTTTATTCGCTAAAATACGTTATAATCCTTTTTATTTTGTTAGCCCTGCACAATAAACAAAGCTGAAAGAGAAGAGCTAAATTATATTTTAGCACCAACCAATTCACCTGTGCAACTCAACTGAAGATAACAGGATTGCACAACTGTTACTAATCTGGCCTGAAGAATCTGAATTACACGTGATGTATGGAGGAAAAAATCCAGTATGATTTTCGGATCCCTAAGTGAACGTGTAGGGATGTCAAATACAAACAAACAAACAAAATCTCTGATTTACAAACTGAGCACAGTTGATCTAGGATCACTGAGACAGCAAACATGGAACCCTGTGCTGCCACATTTATCTAGTAACTTTTCAGGGTAGAACCACACTAAATTATTGAAGGACTATGCTCACTTCTTCATTTATGAAATGCATTTCTCCAACCAATTACCACCATTCAACTGTATCAAGTATCAATATTCTAAGATGCTGAAACCCACACCTCCTTCAAGACTGGTGGTCATCAATTCTCCCTTGTCAGAAACCAAAAAACAAATGTCCCATAGTTGCTTAGGAATACCAGTTTCATAACTATTCGGTCTCCACATGATCACGCTAATCAAACTATGTAGTACTATTAACTTATCCCTTGAGCCAGAAAATCCATTACATAGAAAAAAAATGCACAAGGTTGAATTTCTAGTTCCTTAACTCACATTTGGAGAGTTGCCACATTGAGCTTTCTCAGGAGTGGGAGAAAGGGGAAAAAGGAGTGAGGTTAGCTGTCCTCACATGCTATGGAATAAATGTTAAAGGGTTCACCTCCTAAAGCTGTGAATCTTAGCTCTACTGTGATCATGACAATCTTAGGTCCTATGATATCCTCCTTGTAGCTCAAAGGCCTGCTCCCATGGCTTCACTGTCAGCCACTGTCCTTAACTCCCTTGACCAAGGTCAGGCATTTCTCAGCACACTGGACTATTCAAGACAAATACTAAATAAATACTAAATTAGTTCACTTTATCTAAGGCATCCGCCTCAGATCCGTGGAGTTGTGAGGGACAGAAAGGAACCTGGTAATGTTCTGCAGACCATCAAAGAAGAGCGTTGGTGCGTGCCAGACAAAAAGCCCACTCTCCTCGTGCCCAGAATCCCTGGCCAGGTAGCTGCCACAAGCCACGAACTCCAGCAACGGACCCAAACTGCAACCTCAAGCCACAATCAGGACTGGTAGCTATATAACTACAGAATGTTTCCATGTGTACACACACACACACAGGCTTAAAATAGTTATTAATTTAGTTTCTGATAATAAATGCGGCACATTGCCTTTTCCCCTTGAAACAGTCCCGAGTGCTTTTTTTGCACAACATACTTCCTTCCCTAGTGCATATTATGATTTTACCATAACTGCATTCCATCCTAGGGATGGCTTAGTTCCTTTAGAGAGTAAAATATCTATCTATGTCACAGAGGAAAGCCGTAACACATTATTAATTAAGTCCATGGGTTAAAGGCATTATCAAAAGTAAAGCACCATAAAATAACATGTTAATATTTGTCTGGCTTCCTACAATGTATATTAGATGTGATTAGCCATTACAGTCATGGATACAATAGAAAAACTATGATAGCTTAGACACACCACTAACTTTCTCCAGAAGAAAAATCAGATCTGTTCAAGCGCGAGACCATGTCACCTCCCAATAGCTACACAGTAGTACCCAGGATACAGCTCTGAAGTGTGCACATGTAAATATGCCATCCTTTAAGGCAGTGTCAAATGTTTGACACCACTGCTGTGAACTTGCAGGGACTCTTCAGGCTTGTCTACATGTCCTCAGAGTTTGCAATAAACGGGTGTAATTTGTAAAGCACATCAGTGTGTTGGCCTCCAAACCCGTCCCCCCTTGTAGACCCTGCTAGTATGCATTGATATAACCCCGTTTCAAACAGGTCTGCATCAACGTGCACTAAGAAACATTGAGGGCATACCAGAAGGGTCTACATGGGGGAGTTACAGTACAACACACTGGTGGACTCAACAGATCACACCCCCATACGTCACACCCCAGACTCCAGAACAGCATCCAGCAAAACCTTGCGTACAGCTGCAGAACTACTCGGTTATATTTAAGAGGCACAAATCTGGCACAAAGTGGTATGTGTCTGGGTGAGGAGAAATGGCACTGAAGAACACTAACCCACCGCCATGACAGTGGATACCCAATGTGTCAAGTCAAAGAAAAGGAAACTTCAAATAAATCAAAGGATGAAAGCCTATTGTGGCTGATAGACCAGCATACTTCCCTTTAAATAAAAAATTTAAAACAAAGCAAAGAAAGGAGATATCCTTCCTTCTACTCTTTCCTTTATTTCTTTATTCAACTTGTGACAAGTGGTCATATCTTTATTCAAGAAGAGAAAAGGTAGATCAAGAGTGTTGTACATTTCAAGAGAAATTCATATTTCTTTCTAAACATGAATGGAAAAATCCATATGGTTGATTTGTAGGCAACAGGTAGCCCTGGTAAAAGAATACAACATTCAAAGACACTATGAAATAAATGACAATGAGAAATATAAGTACACAGGAAATTCACAAAAGTATTACTTTGAATTAGCAGAGTCATTGAAAAAACAGTGCTTACGAATGCTCATCAGGTACATGATGCTACTCTTAAGGCAAGCTATGCAACTGCTCATGAAATAGTTGTGTCTTTGAAACCATTTTCTGAGGGAAAACTTTTGCAGTAATGCATGTTAAAAGCTGCAGAAATAACGTGTCCAGATAAGCCAGCAACCTTCTGCAAATATCAGCCTCTCAAGAAACACATTTGCTGAGAGAATCCAAGATTTGGCAGAGAATTTGAAGAGTCAGCTCAGGACAAAGCAAAGTCCTTTGCTGATTTTTCAATTGCAATTGATGACAGCACAGATGTAAGTGATATGTCTCAGCTATCACTGTTCCTTCATGGAGTTGATGAGAACATGTGCGTAGCAGAGGAGCCTGTAGAACGATTCCAGTGAGACACACAAAAATAGCAAATGACCTCTTCAACAACTCTGTGGAAGCTCTGAACAAACTTGATGTGGATTGTACAACAGCTGAGAGTCTGGCCACAGATGGGGCAATATCAATGGTGGGCAAGGAAACTGGAGCTGTAATAAAATTGAAGGCTAAATTGCAAACTACCAACCATCAACTGCAGGTTAGCAGTTTTCACTACATTTTACTTCAGGAAGCTCTCTCTAGTAAAATTTTAAAAATGAATCATGGATGTGGTTGTTAAAACTGTAAATTTTATCCAAGCTAGAGGTCTCAACCACTGGCAGTTCAGCCAGCTGTTGGAAGAAAGTGACATTCAGACTGCCATATCATACTATGAAGTTCGGTGGCTAAATTGGGGAGCTGTGTTGAAGTATTTTTTGAATTATGTGTTGAGATCCAACTTTTCATGGATGAGAAAGGGAAAGATGTCACTGAATTATAGGACAATTAATGGCTTCAAAGTGTTGCTTTCACGGCGGATATTATGGAGCACTTGAACTTGTGCTACAGGAAGGAAGGTGCCCAAAACCACAACTTAGGCAGATGCTTCAGGGTTTAAACCAATCTTCTGAAATTGATGTTAGCAACAATTTTTTAAAAAATTCTGTATATTCTTATTATCCACATGAAAGCTCAATCCTTTTTGAATTTTGCTAAACTTTTGGCTTCAACAATATCTTATGGCAATAAATTCCAGTTTCACTATGCATTTTTGAAGGGGTGGGGGAACCTTTTATCCCTTTTGAATTTACCACCTTTAATTTATTTTAATGTCTCTTTATCCTTGTGTTGAGACAAGGAGAAGAGAAATTCACAACCTACCTTCTCTATATCAGTCATTCTATTTTTTATGATCCGTCAAATTTATCTTCTTTATAAGGTAAACAATGCAATCTTTTAAGCCTCCCTGTGAGTTTTTGCTTGCCCTGTTTATTCTCATCACTCTTCTCTGAACTCCCTCTGATTCTGAAATATCTTTCATGAGATAGGGTGCACACATGCAGTATTGGATTAGGCTGCAGCCCTTAGACTGAACTCAAATATGAAAGGGTCCGAGTTCATTATCTGCTGAGAGCTACTCAGTGGCCTATGTGAAATGACGTGCTGGTCTCATTTATGTCCTGGAGAATAGCTGGTTACAAGACAAAAATCAGTATCAAAACTGGCACTAACTGGCACCTTTGCTGGTAAACTTAGCAGAAAGATCAAAAAATAAATAGGGATTGAACTAACCTTTCACCTCTCAACAGGTTGTGTCATATTAAAACAGTATAGAGACGCTTGCATTGCCAGCACACATCTGTTATGTCGTTAAAGAGGATACTTCGTTTCCATGGCTGTTAATCTGACACCTTTCACTTTAAAATGTATTTTAAAATAAAATATATTAAGAAAAAGTAATTAAATCTAATAGTCACTAGATTAGAAAAGGATATTCATATTAGAAGCTAGTGAAAAAGGGAACAATTTGAATGTAAAATAACCACTTCTAATCCTTTTTTAAAAACATACTCTGGAATTTTGCTCTATTCAAAGTAAGGACGCAGACTCCCAAATTAAGTAGATACAATTTAAGGTTACATTTGTTTATATAAAAAAAGTGTCTTTTTTCCATTGGACATATAGCACATTTCATAGAGTAGCAATACATTTCAAAAGCAAATGCTTTAATGGTCAGTACCAACCAGCATGTCCCAGAATAGGATTCAAAAAAGAAAACAAAAAACAATCTATTTATTTCCCACTCACTTCTTGGTTTGTTGGTGTTTTACTTTGAAGAATAAAATGGGTAATTTTTAAAAAGCTCTTCAGCAGCAGTCACCAACAACTCATCACTTCAATATTCTACATATTAGAATATTCCTCATAGAATATTTCCCAAATTTAAAGTAACAATCCTACATCTTCAAAGTCTTCCATGGAACTGGTACAAGATACCTAAAAGAATTACTGTCTCTGTGACAATTTTTTTGATTTGTGCAAAACAGTCCACGGTACCTCAACACAAGATCTAGAAGCTCTTGACAAATATTTAAATGCAATTCTTAACACAAAATCAGAAATTTTACCTCACACTCCCCAGTAGAAAGTAACCAAGAAAATAGGTAGACAGAAAACTCATGAGGGAGGATGGGTACTATGTCTCCCAAAAGGTCTAGAAAAATAGACTTAAAGGGCTATTTTCAGGAAGGAGTACCTTCCAAAGTCATGGAGACGGACAACACCCCGACAATAGTTCTCTCCCCTTTAAACCAAGAAGGCTCCAGTATAAGCACACTAATCACACTTGCAGCAGTACCTCACAGAGACACAGGTCCCTGCATAGGCAAGTTCTAAGCAATTTAGGGCGTTATAACCAACACCTTAGGTGATTAGGGCGATGATTAAAGTACAGATACCAGAATATTAGAGAAAGATTCCAGTAGTTAAAAGTAGAGTAAGAACGGGAGTATTTTACCTACCTACATACTGTATTGCCAAGGTACCTATCACATTGTTAATTAACTACCACACAAAAAAATAAGAAAAATAGCAGAGTCTTAACAGAAAAGGCATTAAAACATTAGGAAAAAGAAAAATACAGAAGGGGCTACAGAGTACAATAGAAACTCTTTCTGAGTCTTTACATTGAGCATTGCTACCCTCAATGCATCTACGTAAGTTGAAGATTTTGTTCATTATGTTCAGTCCTTATCTCTTTTCCAGAAAAAGCAACTTAACACTTCCTTGTTTAGGAATTTAATAATAATGAAAGATGGTAGGGTAACTTTCACAGAGATTGAATTCCCCTTATTTATTCACAGGTAAACTAAGAGCAGTGACCAGTACGCTTCCTTATACAGATTTATCAGTATACTGCTAATCTGAACTGGCGATACCACCTCTAATGTGAAAAGGTAGATGGTTTTCAATCTCCATTCAATCCTTGGCTTCTCCACTGAGACTACCACCTTTAGTAGCTGTTCATCTGAGGACACACTTCAACCTAATTCAGTTCCTAGTTGACGTTACTAATCCATTTCAGATAGGCCAAATAGATATCACACGGTAATAATTTTTTCTGGTGGAAGAGACCAGCAAGCTAGATAAGGCTTTCTGTTGTTCTTTCCACTGTCTTAGGTTGTCCAGTCCTCTAAGTACATTTCTTGTAATGTCCATTTTATGGCCTACATAAAAGTTAACTAACACAAGGATCAAGTCTTGCAAAACTGTATTTCTCCAATAGCCAATCCTTGGTTAAGAGGGCCCCAGAAACCATTAAGTGAAACTGCCATTGTCCTTTTATTTTTCTGCTGAATGAAAAGAACAAACAGCTTGCAAAAAGAAAAAAAAAGAAAATGAATCCAATAAGCTGTATCACCACTCCTGCTGTGGAACAGCTATGTATGGAAGTATCAAAGCCATGCCTAGCAGCAGCAGCTTGATACCTCTGCGACTCCTGTACGGTTTACCAATAACAGAACAGCAATTACACTGATGTGATTTGCATAAGTTTCACACTACTGTTCTTTTGCCACTCAGTAGGCAAGTGAAACAGAAGTTCTGCTAGTTTTATTCTTTTTACTGTGAAGAACAGCAGTTTAAGAGGCAGGGCATGATGGAGAGACTAAAAAGTGAAGAGAAAAAAAAATTATAAAGATGCACCACTACAACGGTGGCTATTCAAAGCAAAGTTTGTCACTATCGTATCTTGCATCAGGCCACTGTACCATTGGCTGGGCCAGTTTAAACTAAAAGTACTGGTGTTATAGCTTCCCAATTGCTGTTGGTGCTCCCAGCACAATTCCACACAGCTCCTGCAATCCCTCTGTCAACCAGTGTGCAATGTCAGGCGTCTCCTGCACTTGCTTGATTACATTCTTGTTTAAAGTTACCACAGTTTGTGTTATTTTATGCCTATGATTTTCTATTTTATAAACAATACAACTGCCATGTAATTTTTCAAAATATAAAATAACATGTGCAATAAGATATGTTATTTCATACTTCATATTTTGAAAAAAATAATACATCATCCTTCAAAATATGGCTAACTACTTCTAAAGATCCTGGTTTCAGGGATCTGAGATTCAAACTGCATGACACAAATGTACAATACAGATATTGCAACAGTAGATGGAACATTTTGTGTAGACATTTTGAAATAGGATAGTTAGTGAGGGCACACTGCACTAAAAAAGATACAAGTGCAACTCTCTTGCACAGCAAGGCTTCAGAGAGATATACTGGTACCTCTTTCTGAAGTTAAAGAAAAAACACTAACTCAAAGTACCTCCCAGGTATATTGTGACTGTATTTATTTAATCAATGTGTAAAAGCACATATTTACAAAGCATTAAACTGCAATACAAACCTACAGTATTATAGGGGTTGGAGTGAAAAAAGTAATATTCACCATTAAAAACTTCTCCATGTGGAAGAGGCATTGCCTTTATTACTCCTTTGGGGAAGAGGGAACAATAACCATTAATACTGACAAATATTACTCTGAAGGGAAGAAAGGACAATAGCTATTATTACTCACTGGGGAGGGAAGAAGTTGCACTGGAGGAAGGCAAAGGCCAATATTTACTGGTAGGGGGTAGAAAATTCACCAGGGGAGTAAGAAATTATCATTATTACTATCATCAGGGAGAGTAAAGAAGGAGCATTGATGTAATGATTCATATTACTCAATGGGGAGGAAGAAGAGAAAACAATAATCAGTACTACTCTCAGGGAGAGGCACTGGCAATTGTGATTCTCTTGAGAGAGAAAGAGACACAAAGACAGGGGAGACCCTGGCCACTGTGATTCTCGCTTGTTGTGGGGGTAGGCTCTAGCACTCCGATTTCAGTTCTGTAGGTAAAGAAGGGAGTTGAGCCATTGTTACTCCTCCACTGGTGGAGGAGAGGATCTGCGCATCTTCTCTATCCATGACTGGGGCATGACTGTCTGAATGGGAAAAAACAGAGATGTCCAGTAATGCCAAATAACAGACCCAGATATGACAATAACAAACTCATTCCACAGAATGAATCTGTGATTCACAGAATCTAAGATGCTTTAAAAAAGAAGTCTCTAAATATTATGGTTGTGAAGAAAATCTTGCATACATGAACTAAGGATAAATCAATGGAAAACTGAAGCTGTGTCATCTTTCTGAGTCTGCAAACACACTAAATAGTTCTGTAAGTTGTTAACTGTTTCCACTCACCTCAAATGAATGTTAACTCTTAAGACCTGGTCTACACAGTTTTTGTACAGGTATGTCAGTTCAGGGTACGTTTTTTACCAATATAAACCAGTACAAGTTAAACTAGTACAACCTCTCAAGTGGATGCAGCTATAATAGTATGTGATTTACACCAGTATAGCTCATTTTCCTTCCCATACGAGAACAGATACAACGGTACAGAGCACATTTACACTGGTATATCATCATCCATGCTGGGGGCAGGGAGAAGGATGGGAAATGGCTTTAAGTACACTCGTATAGTTAAAGCAATTTTTCTTTCAAGACAAAGCCTTAGTCCAATAACAACATTTTGAGAACACCATTTTCCAAACTTTAACTGCATAACTGTTTGATGTATTTGGGCAATTATTTAAATTAACATATAAGTAAGAGCAGAAAGAACATGGGCTGAAGCACTGCCTACCATTAATTTTTCCTCACAAACTGAAATTGCTTTAATACAGTGGTATCTTTACAAAAAATTCAATCTTGCAAATGCGTAAGAATGTGAGTAATTCCCTACAAACTAATAACATTTTAGTCACGTGAAAAAAATTGCTCACATGCTTAAGGGTTTGCAATGGCAGGCCCCATTTCTACAGCTACCACGTAAGGATCGTAATTCTATCCTTAATCTCTGTACAAAACCAAATCAAAGTCTTCGGGACGGGGACTAGGTCTTTGTCAGATGTTAGCGCAATGACTAGCACAACAGGCCCCTAGGCACTATCACAATGAAAATAAAAAATAATCAGCTTTCCATCATCGGGGGAAATCTGAGGGGCACATACAGCCAAGGACCATATCATTTCAGGAGCTTTGGCCCTTTCCTCCAAGTAAGTTTGACACTTAGACATTCGCCCGCTCTGGGAAATCTCTGGCTACTGTGACCTTCCCTATGAAAAATGTGTCACAGAAGGTGAAATCTGGTCTTCTCCATGAAATCCGGCTATTGTAGGGGAGACCAGATTTCATAGAGATGGGTAGCTGGAGCGCAGCGGCTGCTAGCCAGAGCCCAGCTCTGAAGGCAGTGCTGCCATCAGTGCAGAAACAAGGATAGTATGAGGATGGGGGAACATCCGGAAGGGACAGGAAGAGAACAGGGCTGGCGTTACAGGTGGGCGAGTGGGCAACCACCTAGGGCCCCATAGTCAAGGGAGCACTGTGGTCACCCCCCGAATACACACATGCAGCCAGCCCAAGGCCTCTAACTCCTGAGCACTGGGCCTAGAGCCAAGGTGGCCACTTCTGCGTGCTGCTGCTGGTACCCCTGCCTTGAAAGCTGTGCGCCGGGGCAGCAGCTGCCCTCCAGCCACGCAACTCTGAAGGCAGCTGTACAGAAGTAAGGGTGGCAATACCATGCTCCCCTACAGTAGCCTTACAGCCCCCACAAATGATCTCCTTTTGGGTCAGGACCCCCATGTAACCCTCCCCCCATTTCAACAGGGTGAAAGTTCAAATGTAAACATCTGAAGCCATGAAATTTACCATTTTAAAAAGCCTGTAACAGTGAAATTGACCAAAAGGGTCCCTGAATTGGGTAGATTGCTACCTACGGCGCAGGGAGCCTCGGGGCACTGCGACCACGTGGGTGTGCGGGTGAGGGAGGCGGGAATTCGGGCCCTCTCTGGCCACTGTGACACTGGGGGGGGGGGCTGCGGCCCGTAGGACTTGCGCTGCAGGGAGGCCGGGTGCAGTGCCGCGGCGGGAGCTGAAGGCCGACCCGCAGGGCAGGGGCTCTCTGCCAGGCGCCCCTAGCCGGGCGGGAGGAGCCCGGTCAGCGCAGCGTGGCTCAAGGGGCAAAGGCTGCGCACCGCGAGCCCCCGGGACGGGAGGGAGTTGCTGTCAGCTGCGGGAGGAGGCAGGGTGTGTGTCTGTCTGTCTGTCCGTCCGTCCGTCCGTCTGTCTGTGGCTGCAGCAGCTGCGCGGGGACGCGGCACAAGCACGTTCCCCACGGCGGAGCATCACGTACCTGGTGCCCCTTTCCCCAGAGGAGCCGGGCGGGGCGAGGCGCCGTTACCGGGAGACGCGCCACAGCTCCTCGCTGCCTCTTTCCCCTCCGCGAATCACGGCGCCGCTGCCAATTTCGAGTTCCACTTCCGGGGTCTGGGGCGATGACGTCATCACGCCGCGTCGCAGCGGGGGAACCCGGAAGTAGAGCTGCTGAGCTGCCGCCGCGGCGATGGGGAAGGAGAGGGGGCGGGGCTTGCCCAGGGGTGCGCTGGCAGTGGTTGAGGGGCGGGGCCGCAGGGAGGAGTGTGGGCGGAGCCACTGAAATGACCGCGGGCCAGGGCTCTTGGTTCCCTTAGCTGTAGCAGGTCCCTTGTTATGGGCCTGATCGAGGCGTCCTATGGGGGCCGCGGAACCTCTGAAACTATTGCTGAGGCCCCATAGCCCCAGAAACTGGCCCCTGAGGGGAATCAGCCCCCGGGGCCAAGCCACCAATATGTTTCCTTTTAAAAAGTGCTTGGAATTGAGCTTGGCCCCTGCTAAGTGATGAAAATGGCCATGAGTTATCCTACCCCTGCAGAAAGCGGTAGCCTTTTGGGGTGAATTTGGGTTTAGTACAAACTTGGCGCCATGTGACAATTAGACTATGGCCATTCTTTCTTGTCAGCGCTGCACAGCGCAAGTCGCAGAGAGGCAAGTTGGTCAGGCCTCGCCCAGGGAACTGGACTTTTCACATTTTTTCCATAGGTCCTTCCACTTGACTTTCTTACACCCCAGAGGATTAAAGCAATTGAGCAATGGAGTTTACAATTTTCATAGAGGGCTGTGTTGAGTAGGGTGACCAGCTAGCAAGTGTGAAAAATCAGGACAGGGTGAGGGTTAATAGGTGCTCATAGAAGAAACAGCCACAAATATCATGACTGTACCTATAAAAGCCACAAATATCATGACTGTACCTATAAAATAGGGACATGTGGTCACCCTAGTGCTGAGACTGTGTGTGCTGCAGGGATGGAGTTTGCATTTATGTGTCCGGTGTTACAGCATATAAATCACATGGCTTGTATTTTAAATTATAAGTAGGGCTAGGAGCACCTCCAGTTATTAAAGTTGCCTAATAAGACCTTATAATGGGAGGCATTTTCAGTTGCTTGTATCTTTGCCAAACTTTAACTTTGGGATGAAGTTTTACATGCCAGGTGTCTGCCTCAGATGGAATTCTCTCTCTCTCTTTCTTATTATTTCAGTCATTTCCAAGACCCAGGCAAATGAAAAATATACAGTTATCCTCATACTAAAAAAACTCTGGTGACCTGTTTTTTGTATTGTGGAACAGGGGCTTGAAACATGGATGGGGAATGGCCATTGTGTTGAGGATATGCCATTTGTTTTCCCTGTGAAAATCTGTCCAGATTTGGCCAAGTTATAAGCATTTGAACGACTCTAATAGGCACATGCTCTACAGAGACTTGCTAGTGCTTCAGTGCTAAAATCTCTGAAGATTACATCCTCACTGAGCGTGCTTAAGCCTCACATGGCTCTTGGTGCTGACCAGACTGTGCATATGCCATACCCAGTGAGCATGCTTCCTGCAGCACAGACTAAAGAGTCAAAACTGCACTTTCACTATAACACCTGCTGCAGGCAAAGGTGGGGTCAGACGCTGGAACTGAGAGCTTCTTTCTCTTGTGTTTTAAATGACCTGCTTGCACCCAAGCAGCATGCAGAAGATGGTATCTAATTTGAATGCAGAGGGAAACAAAAAGATCAAGCAGAAGAGAAAAAAGAGATTGAAACAATGAATCTGGTGATACTGGGACAGAGGGTTGGAAGACTGAAATTGACTGGGCAAAGCGAATGGGAATAGGGAGTGATGGGAAACTGGGACTGTTTAGGCAAGACTGGGATCCAAGGAGGGAGGATGGTGGGGAGAAAGATGGAGATTGGATGAGGACCTGGCATGACGGGAGTGGGAGGGGCTTGACAAGGAGGCTGGGGTGTGATTTCTAAAGCCCACTAAGGTACTAAGTGGTCCATGTGGACCTTGCTAGCCTAAGGTAAAAGTTCCCTAGTGTGCATTACCTACTGCTGTTCCAGGCAATGCTGCATTAACATGCAGTAGGGAGCTTTTAATGTGCAGCACCAAGGTCTGCACAGAGCAACTAATATGCAACATTAGTGTACTTTAGAAATTACACTTCTATGCTGTGCATTGCTGCCTGGTGTAGACAAGCCCAGCTCCAATGGTCTTAGAACTCGAGTGTGGAGGGGCTGCGAGTTGCAGCCAGTATTCTAAACACCAGATGATTATACCTGGACAGAAAAGATTAAACAATTTCCATAACGGAGCCAAGGCCTACTACTAATCAGGTCCTCTGTCATGTGACCTGAGAACAGTAGTTGGTCTTACCACATAAATTGCAATACTCAGCCACAGTATGGTAAATTCTGAATGTAATTTCTATCTGAGGTTTGAATATCCTGGCTTTTGACAGTTGAAAATCAATGGTTTACAATTATTTTCTGTTTTAGGTGTATTGATCTTCTATAAGCCACTGATGAATGTATTGGGAAACTCCAATTCTTAGAGAAAACGGGTACATGTAATATTTTGGTGTTTGAAAAATGCATAAATGATATTTATAGATGATATTAAACATCTTTATATTCAGAATTACTTTAGCAATAGTCTGTTCACTGTAATCAAAGTTATCACTGTTTGTTTTCTTTTACTAGTCTTAATAAAGGATCTTATAATAATACTTGGCTCATATAAAACACTTTTCATCTGTAGATCACAAAGCACTCTACAAAATAGAATATCACCTTTCTCCAAAGTTGGAAGAAATAGCTGGAGCACAGGGTTAGGGAAAACGCGTTTGGATTTAGCTGACTGTTGAGGCTTCTGATTGAGGAAGGTGGGGAGTGCAGCCACTCTCTTGTCTTAGATTAAAAAAAAGGATTTGGGGAGTCAGAAAATGGGTAAGAAAAATAGTGGTGAACTGTAAAATGGATTAGTCAAGGAAAAAAAAGAAGGGGTATAACTGCAGATGCAAACATTTCCCTTCAGTTCCTATGGTTTACTCATTGTCTCTTTTAGACTATAGTAGGTTTCTTTGGAAATGTTTTGGCATACTATATTTAAATGTGTTTCTATTGGTTTTGTTTATACTCATGTCTCTTTTTACAAGCTGATTGCCAGAGCTTCATACAGTATGAAGAAGCTGAAATGTAAAGCAAGGTAGGTTCTACAATTAGCCAGAGAAATTTGGTATGACAGAAGACTCCTCTTTTTTTTTTCTTTTTAGATTCCCCACTTACAATTAAAACTTTCTCTCCTCCAGATGACTCACAGAAAGTGGGCAGGATGATCTTAGCAAGTAGGAAGACTATTAAAATCAGACAAGACAACTCTGATAAGCTGTGGTTAAATCCTCCAGTGTTTGGTGGTAGTAGAACACTATACTCTTTCCTTCAAAGGTATGTGCATTCTGCTTTAGTGTGGGATCATCCAAGGTACTGAACACCCTCAATTCCCAAACGAGATAATTGACTGTGGAGAGCACCTCACATAGTGGTTAGCACTTTGCAGCAGCAGGCTCTCAGGTCTCCCAAGTATACTAATATCAAGCACTTTACATTTAGCTTATTTTATATGGGTCTGATTCCTATTTGCACCAAGGTCCCTTTACACCACTCTAGCAGTGCAAAGGGCTGAAAGTGAACAGTTTAACCTACTCCTTGGCCTCTGCACTGCCAAAGGAGAGTAAAGGGCCTTAGTCTACATGAGAATCAGACCCATGTATTTATTAGACTTCTACACTGTGCCCTATTACATATCTGAGGTGATGAGTTGAAGAAGAATGCCCAACCCATGCCATCAGACAGTTAAATTTGGGAACTGTTAGCTCAAGTACTCCAATGGCTTATGGGAGAATGTGTCTCAGAGCTCAATTATACCTGAGGAAAAACCCACAAGGAAAGACTAAAGGAGAGGAAAGCTCAGTGAGGTTCCCTTCACAATTTTCTTCTCAGTTGTTCTGACAGGTGCTTAAGGGTTGCCATCCATGGGACAGGCTTTGCTTTCTATGTAAATTCAGATAGATAACACCAAAGATATGCTGATAAATTTTAGGCATATATAATTGTTAACTTTTGCTGAGAAATGGGATTTTTCTTGGTATCTTTAAAACTCTCCAAGAATTTCCTTTCATTCTTATTTTAAATGAAATCCACAGTATTGTTAAGCAAAACAAGGCTTCTTAGTTTCAAATATCTTGTGTGTTTAGGAAAATATAAACAGTGGGTCTCTAAATAGTTCATAGGATTGATAGTGGATATGAAGCCCTTCACTTTTACTTTGCGGTGATGGCCTAAATGTGTAGTAACCGAAAGTCATTTTTCCTCAAATGAGCTATTAATTAGTGAAATGAGTTAGTGGTCTCAGTCCAGTGCTAGTATCATTTCCATGTAACAGAAAATATTCCTGACTTGTAGTTTGCCCCTTGGTTTCAAGAGATTGCACAGCCCTTCTTTCTTACAGCCTGTTTCTCTGTAGCTTTATAAGGGGTTCTTTCTCTGGATTTGAGAGAGGTCCACAGGTAGCAGTCCTGCTTCTGCTTCTGTCTCCTTTGTTCTGACAGAAGAGACAGAATATAGTACACAGCCTTCTTCACAGAGCTTATGCTGATTCTCTGGGAGAGAGAAAAGCCTTGCCCTGCCCACTCTATAAAGTTCCTGGTCCCAGGCCCTGGAGGAAAGGGTCCCAGGCCCTGGTTGTTTACCAAATCTTAATTATTCCTCTGGGAACATCTGCCATTCTCCCACCACCTCACTTCCTTAGGTCTTCATCTGGATTCCCAGGATTTAATGGGCCACACCACAGAACAAGTGTTAACTGATCACTAGTCCTTGCTATCCTTAAAGAGACAATCACCTTGTTATGGGCTTCGTTTCACCAAAGCACTTAAAACATGCTTAAACCCCATTAAATTCAGCATGAGACTTAAGACTGCACATGAACTTCTCATGTTATAGTTTGTCCATAAGTTTGTACCTTAGTTTCTGCTATTGTTCTGTCAATCTAGAGCACAAGCAAAAATTCTCAGATTTGTCTTTGACACTGGATGATCTCAAACGTATGTTAAGCTATTATGGCATGCACTCATATTCTAGGTGGAGCTGGTCAGGAAATTTTGGACTAGAGCTTTTCCCTGGAAGATTGTAATTTGTCAAAATTACAAACTTTTCATGGGAAGTACCAGTTTTGACAAAATTTTTGCCAAGAAAGTTTCTTGGGTCCAGGATGAAATTTCTTGTGAGACACACACCCACCCCAGAATAGCCAATACCTTCATGGCTAGGACACTCACCTGGGAAATGGGAGACCCAGATTGAAGTCGCTGTTCTGCTTGTGTCAGTCTAGTGGCATGAAGCTGGCCTTTCACATCCCAGGTGAGTGCCCTGACTACCAGTTTATTGGTTATTGGGGGAGAGGGAGGGAAGGATAGAAGGAAGTTCTCCCTGTTTTTTCCAATCAACAGACTTTGAAAGGTCTTGGGTTCTTCCCAAGGCAGAACAGGAAAAATGTTCAAAATCTGGCAGGAGGGGTATGCTGGATGGGAAAACCATTTTCCACCCAGCTCTAATTCTGTTTTTACCAAGTCTGTTTACACTTTTGCTTTCCAGTCATTGCAAAGTTTAAGTACATTTGGTCTGCATTCTGTGTGCCTTCTCCCAATTAAAAATGCTCTATATTGAAGACATTTGGGAACTACAAGCAGATCTTCCAACCTAAGTGTACTATTTGTTCAAAGGAAATGCTAAAACGGGTTAGGTCATGCATATGAAAACTTTGACTAAACATAACAAGGTGGAAAGCAGCTTGTCACAGAACTTTATTTTTTATTCTTTGCCACTTACAGTGTAGATATATGCCTCACATAGTGGCGTTATATGTGCAAACAATGTACTTGTACCTTGAGTCTCCTCAGCTCTTGACTGTTAGATCCCATTGTAGGATTACATAAATTATTTCTGCAAGGCCACACATAAGATGTCTTTTTTTGTTGGGTTTTGTTTTTTGTTTTTGTACCTCCACTGCACAATTTATTTCTGAATAAGTTATGCATGGCGACTGCTCCATGGTACTATATTTTTTTTAAACAACTGTTATCTGACCAAGTTTATATCAGCAGAGATGTGGAAAAGCAAATACATTTACCTTTTAGTTATGAAGTTTAAGTGGACCTTTTGATATTGGAGTTTCAACTCCAATACCCTAAACAATGCACAGCATTTATGACATTAGCATTTTTTCCACTGGAGAAAAGGAAGACCGTTGCTATAGAAAGCTTAGGGATACATCTTTTGAGTTTCATTGGGAAAGACTGCTGCTAAGTCACAAAATAGCTTTTTCAATTAGGATGTAGAAGTACTTAGATTTAATTAATTTTATAATGCTTATCGCCATGATGGCTAGGCATTTTGATTACAAAAACTAAAAAAACCACCACAGACAAAAATTACACGTGCCACCCATAGTAGGTGGATTAAATAATACTTAAACGACCACAATTGAAGCTGTCATCCTATGCTGGCAGATCAGTTGTTTGGAGGGATCTAATCCAAATGAACAATCCAAACCACACCAGAAATAAAATAAACCAAACCAAACTCTAACAAAATAAGTGAGCCTGATGTCTCACCCGGAAGTTCATCAAATTGGGGTCTGGCCAAGTGCCAAAGGCAGCAAATTCCAATGGCAAAAGCCTTAAACCACGAATGCCTCGCTTCCAGGGCTGAAGAGTTACTGTTTCTCCTCCCATCTTTATTTGCCTCAGCTATATAGATTGTAAGCTATTAGGGGCACGGACTCCCTTTTTTATATGTTTTTGTACAATGCCTAGCACAACAGGAACCAAGTGTCAGTTGGGATCACTAGGATCTATTATTGCCATCACCAATAATAATTTAATTTTTTTTACTTTATTAACAGTATTGAAAGTTTAGAAACTAGTTGCTTTGCACTCAAGAATCCTAGAAAACAAATAACTCCAACTCTGACATGTACAGTATCTTCCAAATAGCCTCATTTGTAAAATCATGAGGATCAAACAAAATCATGAATGACAGTTGGAAAGTACCTGTTGTGTGATAAGTTCTGGTAGAAACAGAATATTGTGCAATAATGTTGATCAAGACCCTGGATAGTTGTCTGACATAAAGAAAGCTATAACTTTCCAGCTGATCATTAGTCTAGAGAGCAGAGCAGACCTATTGATTGACACAATACTTTTGGATTGAATTAATGCAATCACCTCAGTCAAAAAGTGAATATTTTTTAATATGACATCTGTGGGGCATGTCTGGAACATTAGGAGGCCTTAATTGGAATAAAGAAACCAGAAAGGAGATTATAAACTGAAATCTGTCTGCACTAATCTCAGGGACCTAATCCTTCTCTATCTCTGCAGAAACTTTTCATAGCAAATATTTAGCCATCACCTTCAGAAATTACTATACACCTGAATGTAGGATTCTGGCCAAAATCATTTCATTCTCAGAGCCATATCTTGCTTAGTATAGAAGTATTCTGTTTACTACTCCATAAACCTGGAAAATCATCTTGCTGTTTCAACCTCCTTGTGAAAAAATCATGCCTGTCTTGTCCCCCATTCTCCTTTTCATTCTCTAGAGGGAGCATAATCTTAATCTTGCTGCTATTAAAATTTAGTAAGAGAAAGGCCGAATTAAACAGGTAGCAAGACACCCAGGTTCTTTTACAAGGATTCTGAGACCGATGGGAAAGAACACCCCAGGTTGAATCAATGAGTAGCTTTATTGACGATATCACAACAAACAAGACAATTGACAATACTTCTTACAATCAAACACTTAGACAATTAACACTTAGACTTATTCATTATCATCTATGCACTTATTCAGTACTATTTATGGTACCTAATTTATTACTTATCCTTATTCTCCTTATCCTAAAAACGTTTTAGCAATTGCCTAGAGGAGACGTGATCTGCAGATCTCAATTAAATCCCCCCGATTCCCTGAGTCCACAGATTCCTGAACTATCCAGATGCTATACTCACGCTCAGACTCTGCCTCAGCCTCTGGTCTGGATCCTTGCTTCAAAACCCTCATCCTCGACAGGTGGTCACTGGGATCTGGAGCTCGCAAGCTTCTTAGGGCTGGTGTCCTCTCGATATACTCAAGAGTGGACACCCCCCTCTTCAGCCGGGCTGCAGTCCACTGAACCCGTCTGCTCTGAGTATTTATTCACTTTTCTGAGCACTCTGTGGTCAAACAATTTTATGTAGCTTAGTTATCCTGCAGAAGCCTGCCTAAGCGCATCCGGTGTTCTGTGGTTGCTCGCCCCCGGCAGTTGACCTGTGGGTGAGCTTATCCGCCGAGCATATTTCTGCAGTTGAGCATATTTCTGTTCTATTCTTGCTCAACCGTTTTAGCTCAGTCATTGTTCTGTTTGAGTTCCCTATGCAATTTGGTCAACTCTTTATATTTTGCTAGGCCTTGCACAGTTTTTAGGCCTAGTCCTTATAGCCAATTCCCTTAAGATCACGAATCTACATAAGATGTAAATCATGTCTACTACACAGTTGCCAGGACACAGAGAACAACTACATTATACTGCTGTGAATATAGATAAAGCTGATGGAAGAGAAAGTACCTATTACCTTTTCTGAACCATAACTTTGCAAATGATTGGCTTGAGATATATATTTATTATGAACTCTAGTTCGCTAACGTCCTATGTTAAGATACTGTGGCATATTACTTAAGTGATAAGTGTATAAATACATGGCTGAAAATCAGGAATACAGAGATGGAGAGTTACTCACCTTCTGCATTAACTGGAGTTCTTAGAGATGTGTGTCCCTGAGGGTGTTCCACTTCAGGTGTGCCTGTGCCTTTTGATCAGAGATTTTTAGTAGCAGTGCCTGTTAGGCCAATGTATGTGCCACATGCATCCTTGTGCCCGATGCCAAGGCTATATGAGTCTGTATGGATAAACCATCCTTAATTTCCTCTCCCCCTCAAACATCCACATCTCAGATAACTTCAGCTGGAAGGAGAGGTTACTCACCTTCTGCAGTTGGAGCAGGGTTGCTGCAGGTAGCCAACTCAGGTGACTTCTGAGCAGTACCCCCATTAAGGAGGTGGGAGGTTCAGAGCAGAGTCTGATACAGAAGAGAGAACTGTATTGCTTATAGCAGTATCTGATCTTGCCACAGGTACCCAGACATAATGATTTGAAAACGTATGAATAGATGTCTACAATTGGTACATCTTTAAGCAAAGCTATAGACGTAGAGAGAGTGCTCTTGTGAAATGTGCAGTCATTCTCAAAGAGAGTTGAAATGTGAGTTCCGTCATAACAAAATCTTAATACAGCCAGACAGCTTTTTTGATAACCTCTATCTCAAAATGACTGAATCCTTGTTTTTGTCCACAATGAATACAAAGAGTCTAGGAGATCTTCTAAATAGTTTGGTCCTATCTAGGTAGAAGGCTAATGCCTGGCATGCAGGGTATGGAATATGGCTTCTTGAGGCTTTTGGTGTGGCTTTGGGGGAAAAAACTGGGAGATGAATGGTTTGATTAACATGAAATTGAAGACACTTTAGGTACAAATCTTGGATGTGCCCATAGTGACACTTCCTCTCTGGTGAATACCAAAAATGGTGGGGGTCTGCCATTAAAGCCCTCAATTCTCTCACCCTTCAGGCAGAAGTGATTGCCCCCAATAACGCTGCCTTCATTGATAAATCTTGTAAAGAGCACATAATTAGTAGCTCAAAAGGGTGTTTCTTAAAACAGTTAAATACTAGGTTCAAGTCCCAGCTCAGCACAGAATCTCTGATTTGTGGGGAGATATTTCATAAACCTCTTAGGATCCTACCATAGTTGGGGAAGCGAAAAGTGAAAAAGCCCCTATGGGCATGTGAAAATCTGTTATTGCTGCTAAGTGAACCCTAACGGAATTCATAGACTTGATGTTTTCAATTCCAATGGGTTGTCCAGTACCATGGGAAGAGGATATCAAGTCAGGGAAATGTGATGACTGTCATACCAAAGATAATATTTCCATTTCTGGAGGTAAGTATTTCTTGTAGATTCTTTTCTACTATCTAATAAAATGTGTTGTACTTCTAATGAACTCTCTATTCCCAGGAGCCCTTAAGGGGACCATGCTTGGAGCCTGAGAATCTGCAAGTTGGGGTGAAGTGTTCAACTGGCATCCTGGGTCAATAAACAAGGACTGATCATAAACCTCCAATAAGGGCAAAAGGTGAGTCTGATCAAAAGGTGAGTCTGATCTAGTGACTCAGTGAGGGCAAAAGGTAAGTCTGATCAGGCCTATCTTGGCCACAGTGGTACAATCAATATGGCTTTGTCTCAGTCTTGTTGAGAACCTTTAACAGTAACAGTAACAGTAACAGTGGATATGCATAGAGAAGTTACAGCCACCAACTAGAGTTTTATCACTTCAGCACAGAGAGATGGGGGATGTGCACATCCATGACACATAATATAATACATTTATGCCACATTGCTTGTTGTTACCTTTATGGACTTCAATTTGATTAGCTGTAGAAAGTGTAAGCAAGCGTTTTTGACGGTTCTCAGTTCCGAAAGATTGATGCGAAGAAGCTCTCTTCAAGTGACCCTTTTCCCTGCTTCTTGTGAAGTCCCAGATGTGTCCCCCAACCCAAAAATAGTATCTGATGTAATCACTATGGTAAATGCAATCTGCAAGAATGGAATACCTGTGCAGGTCATGGTTTGATCCTTCCACCAGTTGACTGATTGTAGAATCCGTTGGGGAACAGACAGTAATGTGCCTAGATTATATGTGCTTGGGTTGTAAATTGTTCAAACCCATCCCAGTAGACTTTGGAGGTGTAATCTGGCATGCTAAACTAAAAAGATGCAAGATGATGTGTCCCAGCAATTGAAGACAATCTTAGTGTTACACGAGGACTGCCCTGAATCTCTGAGATGAGATTTGCTAGTGTGAGAAATCTGCTGGACGGTAGGTATGCTCTACCTGTCACTGCATCTGGGGAAGCTCCTATAAAATGCAGATGCTTTAGTGGAGTTAAAACAGACTTCGAGGTTGATTTGAAGGCTGAGGCTGTGAAACAGGGAACATGTGATTTATATTGACATCAATATTTCCAGATAGATAGTTGATTGGGGTAGATCATAAGTCCAGGAGAACGATTATACCCAAATGACATAGGTGAGCAGGAACTACTGTCAGAATCTTTGAAAATACTTAGTGCTGAAGATAGGCCAAAAGGGAGCACCCTGTATTGGCAGTGCTAGTTGTTTATTAGAAAACGATGAAACCGCGTGTGAAGGATAACAGTGACATGAAAATATACAAACCAGTCTCCAACGATTTCAAACGAAGGAATTATTGCTGCAATGGGCACCATCCTGAATTTTTGTTGCTTTACATATTTGTTTAGAGACTTGAGGTTTAAAAATGGCCTCCACCAGTCAGGAAATACTTTGACTAGAATCCCCTTCCCATGTTGCACAAAACCTATTTGTCTGATGTTATATGCTCCCATGCATCCTGAAAATGGGAGAGGTGGCATCTGGAAGGAGGGAGGAAGAGGTGGTAAGATTTTACAGCTGTAAGACCCTGTTGGTTGAACTCTCAACCAAGCCATCAAAACTGTCACTTAGAACATGGATGGCTGAAAAGATGTAGCTATAGCAGAAGGAAGTTTCTTTTTCTGAGTATCCCAGTCTCTTGTACGGTTCAGAGGGTCTATGATATGTTGAATACAGGGCTGGGCATGCTCTTTGTGCTGTCTGAGATCAACTAAATCTCCTTTTATTACAGGAGTGTAAATCCCTAGGATTCTCAGCATGAGTCCTGAGTCCTTTAAAGTGTGGAGAGATGCATCTATTGAGTCTGTAAAGAACTTGTGACAGTCTGTGGGAGATCTTCGACAGCATTCTCTTGGAAAACCCAACAGCTTCATCCAAGACACACTTCTCATGTCCACTGCAGTGAAAAATAGACCATGCTGCATTATCTGCCACATCCAAGGAGGCCTAGGGTGATACCTTTGCCAGGAGCTGCTCTCTTGTATAATGGACCTAAACTGGTCCGGATGTTCTTCTGGCAGATGCTCAATAAAAAAATTGAATGTTATAATTTAAAATTGAGTTCCAGAGGGTTAGCTGTGTTAGTCTGTTTTTAGCAAAACCACAAGAGTCCTGTGGCACCTTAAAGAGCAACACATTTATTTGTTAAATAATTTAAATCGTTGTATTTGACTGCAAGTGCCTGATGGTTTGCTATTCTGAATTGAAGTGTGGCTGAAGTGTACAATTTATTACTGAAAAGATCGAGCCTCTTGTGTTCCTTACTGTACGGGGTAGAATTTGAGCTATATTGTCCTCCTTGTTCATTAATTGCCTCCACTCGGAGCTGGGTGAAAAAATAAACTCCGATTCCCTAGCTGAAGCATAATACTTTTTATCCACCCTCTTGCAGGTAGGAAGTGAGATAGCTGGAGTTTGCCAAACTAGCTTTGTGGGCTCCATAACAGCTTCACTGACCAGCATGGCAATCTTCATAGAGTTCAAAGTGTGCAAATATCTAGGAGCTTATGGTAGGACTCCTGAACCTCTTCTACAGGAATATACAAAGTGTCACCACTCCACTTCCTCAGCTCCTGAAACTGCCTGAAATCATTGCAGTGAGTCTGTCACGTCCGAAAAAAAGAGTTGGAGGCATCACAACTTCATCAGGAGATGAGGAAGAAATATTAGTGAGATCTGTCACCTTCTTATCGGCCCTTGCCTCTGGCATAGGGGGTGGTAAACAGGGTTGAGTAAAATGGATTCTTCTCTATTTCCTGTGGTGTTGTGAAGACCTCAATGTAAATTATTGGTCAGAGAGAACCCAGCAAGGACACTGAGGGAGCCCAAATGGCATAGATGGAGGCAGCCATCTGTGCCATGTCGGTGTCATTTGAGTTTTATTCCATTGGAACCCTGCCTGTGCTTCAGTGGAAGTTTGTCAAAGCCAAAATATTTCTGGGAAACATTTTGATGAGTCAGCATTTCCTGACAAATTATTTTGTTGGAAAATACCCTGCCAACTGTAACAGTGAGTGTTACAAACAAACTAAAAGAATGGGAGAAGAGATGATGAAGGTAACAGTGATAAAAATAAATGGTTACATCAAGCTAGATGCACCATTAGCTGGTTTTGAGTAATCTGATGTTTTTGTCTAAAGTTTTAAAATAAACAAGAAATGTTAAGGCGCTCAGGCTACCTTACTGGTCATCTGGTATTTAAAGCCTTGAGTCTGCATTTATGAATGTGTTTAACTTTAATCTTGTGAATAATCCTACTGAGATTAATGAGACTACTCACATGCTTAAATTACACATGTTGAAATACCTTGGTGAATTGGAGTTTAAATGAGTTTCTTGAAACCAGAATAGCAGAAATGTTTAAAATACTAGGGTGTATTATAACGTAGATCCTGCATAAACTTGTCTTTTACATTTCAATAGCTTTCATATTTCATACAAGTAAAAATTATAATAGTTCAGGCACAATGTGGAAAAACACACTGGGTTTTTCTTTTCTTTTCATGACAATCAATGCTAAATTAAAATAAAAAGGTGCCTATACCTTCCTAAAGGTTACAATAAACACAATTTATGGCAAGTAGGGGCAAATCCTTGGATGCCACTGAGGGACAGGGATTTCAACTCAGGGTGTATGTGCAAAAGTGGCTTAAAACTCACCTTTGCTTTCTTCTAATCCTGCTGATGCTTCACACAGGGGAGTGGGCCTGTGCAGTATCAGGCTATGTGAGAGAGATGCTTTGACATATACCAGACAACAAAGGTTCCCAGGAGCTGAAAAAACAGCTTAGGGTTGTTGTAGGTCAGAGATGTCTTGGCCTCTTTTCCCTAGTACACCAGCAGTGGAGTGAATGTGTAAGGAGTGGTGTGAAAGTGTGTTTTTCAATAGTGTTAATTCAATCTAGTTATTTTAACATGACAGAAAGCCTTCTTAGTGTTAATTAAGAGGCAGGCTAATACATTTGCAGCCATGTTAGCTGGCTGTGTTGTAGCCTAGATGTCCCGTACTCCACTACAACACAGCTTCAAAGGAGTTACCCTGCATATTAATGAGTGGTAAAATGACTTTCCTATCACGTTAAGCTAACTCAAATGAGCTAACATGAAGGAAAAACACTTCTTTGCCCATCAAGACAGGGCCTATGCTAGTTCTACCCAACAGAAGCGTACCCTTTTGTCATAGGGTCACCATTCCAGAATGCACTCTCGTGGTGTGGCCCTCCAGGTTTCCCATCCTCAGTTTTTTCTTCTCAAGGTTCCTCGAGAATACTTTTCCAACATTCTCTTAGTCTAATAACATCCATGTCCTGGGGTAATTTCTTAATATAGACACCTCAAATAAAGTTCAATAACGTAATTCAGAAAATTCACGCTTCGCTGCCTTCTGTGGCTCCAGGCTCTTCATCAGTCCCAATTGTCCTTCAGACTGGTGGGCTCTAAGGTTCCTCCCAGAGGCCCCTTCTAGAATTCAAAAGCTCAAATGAAGCAACAGTGCAAACAATGTCCAGCCACTCTGGGCTTAATCAAAGTCTCATGCCCCTCCCAGGTTCTTGCCCAGCTTCTTGCCCCATATACAGGACAGAGGCACTCTCCTGGGCCTTCCTCTTGCTCCAGAGTCTCCTCCTCCCGCCATCTCAGTTTATGGCCTGTCTCCCTAGGCCCAGTGAGCCCCTGCAGAACATTGTGCTCTCTGCAGCCTCTCTTTCAGGCATGAGAGCCCCACATTTGAGCACTTTCTCTTACTCTCTCTCTGCCCCACTTCTGAGTGACTCTCATGCCTGACTCACCCATCTCCCTGCCATTAGGGCCCAGGGTCAGGTGACCAGTCACAGGTGCACTAGCCTCTTCCCTCTTGAAGAACCAATGCCACCCAAGACACCCTTACACTTGGTGGTCTTTCCAGGAAAATTAGCATGACTATGGGTTCAGATTACAACAGTGGTGCAGCATAAAATGCCCACACCAGTGAATCCAGCCCTTTAATTCTATGTCTTTTACAATTTACCTTACTTTTTTTGTGAATTCACACTGCTAAAAATCTCTGTATTTCACCTCCTAATGTTTGTGTACTAAGGATGAGTGTAAATATGTGAAAGACATTCTTGGATCAACAAGCACATGAGAAGAACTAGTATATCAAGTACAGGAGCAAATAATTATCAGTGTATGAATGTTACTTTTTAAAATGAAAATTTCTACAGATAACTGAACTTTACATATAGTTTGTAGACACTATTTTATGAGGGAAAGTTGTGGAAAGCAGGGTCCTGCTGTACAAATATTCTTAATTTTATATAGAGGTGAAATAGATGTAAAAATAAGCAGTTCTTTCAAGTATCATTTCTTGCTCTCCTTCAAAGGCATTAAGTGGAAAATAAAAAGTCTTTCTGACAAATCAATAGTATGCCATTTAGCAATCATAATTATAAACCTCATTCCTCTTATTCAGACAATTCTGGTCAACAAACACAGAATGTGGCAAAAGTGCCTGCTCAATACACGTTATTTCCCCTTGTTGCGTTTTCCCAATTACATCTTGAGTGTCAGTGGGAAGGAACACTTCATATGGACTATATCTGCATTCCTCACTAATGATATAGGGAAAACTTCTGCTTCAAATATGAATTAGTTTGGACTCTTAGGTTCATGAAGACAATGTAGATTTGCATTAAAAAAACATCCGAGTAAGATATTGTGAACATTTTCAAGCTTTATTTGGACTTCTAATTCCATCTCTTTAGCTTTACTTTGTAAAAATCAAAAATATATACATGCTACAGAAGATGTAACTATCGCAGAGTTTTTCACTGGGTTACTATTGAGTGAACTTTTGGAGGGGGTATTGAGGATCATATTTCTTAAAGCTTGCCCACACATTTATTTTGAAATAAGGAATGGTGTGAATTTAAAACATCAGACCTATTCCAGAGTAACTCCCCATGTGGACACTCTTATTCTGGAATAAGAGTGCCTTTTTCCAGTTTAGCTTAATGTACTTCCAAAGTTTATGACAAAAAGGCACTCTTATTCTGGAATAAGAGCATCCATGTGGGGAGCTATTGTGGAAAAGCTATTTTAGTCAATTTTCCTGTGCAGAGAAGCCCTTATTTTGTATGACTGTACAATAACTAATTAATTAGATACGATACGCATTAAAATAAATTTTGACAAACTAGGACCAAATAAGCCAAGTAGTCTGATTGACCTCCACCCACCTGACATATTATTAATATGGACGAAATTAATACGGTTAGGAGCATGTATGCCTCATTTGCCAGCATATCGCATCTACCATTTTAGGGAATGCCTCTAGCCATGTTTCAAACTGTAAACGCTTATTTGTGGGCTTAAAAGTGAAATCCAAAGCAGGGGGAAATAGTTTTTACCCTCCAGCACTTCTTTATGATGTATAATGACTGTCTCAAGGTTAAAAAAGACTGATTTTTCATTTTTATGTTTAACACTTTAAAAATACCAGTGCTTCATTTCCCTCTCTTTGCTGGCAGACCCAAGCAAGATCTTTGGAAAGCTACAAGATGCAGACATCGTTTGAAACAGTCCAATGTCTGCTCTGCATTAGAAAAATTACCAGTTAGGGGAAGGGAGAACTGCACCTTAAATTAAAACCTCATGCAGCATCCCTGTTTATGTCTGAAAATGATCTTCCCAAGGTCCTTTGGAAGAGAGAGGTCACACGAGCTCCAACTTTCCATTTGTTTATATCATTGTGACTCCCTAAGCACAAGTCATAAGACTGTTTGGATGGAACAAGGGAAGAGGCTCTGAGTTCTATCCTCCTGCACAGCCACTAGGGGTAGATGGAACCCCACATGGCATGTGAAATACACTGGCAAACTTAGGCTATAAAATGTCCAAAACTGTATTATTTATAATGCTGTGGTGAGCTTTATGCTTTAAAGAATAATTTTTCATTTAGCCTTCAGCTTCTTGCCTCCACTGCACCAAAGTATGTCCTACCGTGTAACAGCATTTTCACGTTATTCTTGCCTACCACACATATAACCATTGCTGTTTTACGGAGGTGACTAGGCAATAATAGAGTAACACCCTTTAGTTTCTAACTTCTACTCATCAAGATGCAAGTTCTCCTGTTTTCTAGTCATTTAATGTATGCATAAAGGGATTATTTTTCAATTATCACTAAGCGATTATTGTAATCATGTTTAATTCAGCAGAAAGTGCGACACAAACTCTTTTCAAGGTGACAGTTCTTCCTTATCTTCTGAGGCAAGAGGGGACTGTATGAAATAAACATTTTTTAGGTGTTCCATCATAGCTTTTTCCTCCTCTTCCAGATCTCCATCTTCTTTCATCTCCCATCTAAAAGAAAATATATTTTTGTTAGATCCCTTGTATTTTTCAAATCAGTTATTAAGCAAATGGATAACAAATTCAAATTAGACACCCTATATTTTTCGCCAAACGTACTAGGTTAAGTGAAATTTCTGAACCACACTAGAACAGACAAATCACACCCTATGCAAGCCTTCTGGCATTTAAACTGCCAAATCTCTGACAAGCTTCCTCCTATGTCTATGCCATAGCATTTTCCCTTTCAGTTTTGTATCACACCTTCGTAGCAAATTGACCAGAAGCAGTGTAAAACTGACAGAGAGAGGTGGAGCAGCTAGCATGTGTTTTTGAGATGGAGGTTGGCAAATACTTCCCAGAGATAATTGCTTTAAAGTGAAAATCAGATAGTACAGGCTTCTCTGTTCATGAACAGCGTGGCAGGTCATCATACTGTTATAGTGATACAAGTGAACTTAAAGAGCTGCCTTATAAAATAGCTTAGTTTTTTGAAAATGTCACATACACTATCACGTCTACAAATGACACAAACATCGTCCTTTTCCCTTATATTGAGGCTCACTCTAACCTAGGTTCCAATCCTACTTCCTAAAATCAGTGGCAAAACTTCACTGACGACAAAGAAATCAGGAGTTACAAAGAAACCTAGGTGAGAAACAGAGAACCCTAGATGAAATATATATATATATTAAGAACATTTATGGTTCTCTTTTTACTACATTCTTTTACTAAGTTTGGCTTATTTTAAGAAATATTCATATTTTATAATATTACCTTTCATATCATAATTAAGAACATCTCCAGGGAACTTCTGTGCACATATTTATTTTTATTTAGTTCCATTCGTATTTCAACACAAGTTATTGGAAGACACAAGGAAGGACGTCAAACATATTTGTTTATAAAACAGAACTGATTTAGCTGATGATGGGGTGATGTTTCACCAAAATCCCACAAACTACTCCACAGAAAGTTATTTCAATGTGATAATAGTGTAAGAACCATTTTACTCTCACTTCTAAAAGCAGAAACAAACAGCTCCTTTATCAAAAGTATTTGAAAATGTCTACAGACCTACTGAAAACCATTCCAATAAAGCTCACAACTACAGCATTCAATTGCATTGGGAACCCCTCTTCCTCCAAAAATCTCCTGAAGGCTTACCTGTTCCACTAACATTAAAGTATTCTATCTCATTCTGGGTCTGATTCTGTTCTCATGTATACCAAATTTAAACTGAACTCCACGGTAGTTATTCCTGATTTACGCTGATGTATGTAAGAATGGAATAAGGAATTCAATTCCTAAATGTTTCTGACATGATATCAGTAGCAAAATGGTGACTTCCCCCCCGGCAGCATTTCTGCTTCAAAGAAAACAACCTACTGAGGTGAATACAGGAAATTCAAACTTCTCTTTTTCTGTTCCTATCTGACTGGCTGCAGTAATATTATGACTTAGCACTTACCCAACATTTTTCATCCCCGAACTATTATTTATTATTTGTATTATGGCAGCACTTGGGACCCCCCAATCATGGATCAGAGTCCCAGGTGTGCTAGGCACTGTACAAACAGACAGCATAATGACACTCCCGTCCAACAAAAAGCCTATAATGTGATCTCAAAACACTTGACAAAGGTGGGTAAATATCATGACCACCACTTTTTACACATGGAAAAACTGAGGTACAGAGAGTGTCAGTGCTGAATGTCACACAGAGAATCAATGTCAGTACCAGGAAGAGAACTCACATCTCCTGTCTGCTAATAAATAACTGTCCTTTGTAAAAGGAGAGGTCAAAATTTGCCCTCAGATATATTTACCTAAAAATCCCATTGACTTCAGTGGGAGTTGCATGTGCATAGCTGAGGGCAGACTGATACAAAAAGACACTGACATGCACTGTGAAGGTGTATCCTTACTGCCAGAGAGGATTAGAAATTTCGTTTTAAAAATCAAAATGTAAGGTCTAGCAAACATAGCAAAATCTAGAGAAACCAGGTAGGAGACCTTAACTCTCAGGATCTCATGGACAGCAGGAGTAGATGATCCTCTAAGCAAAGATCCTGAAATCATGCAAAGTCGTTAGTAAAAAGGAGGAAACGATACACACGTTTACTATTTTAAAACAAAGCTTTTCAAAGCATTTCCTGAAGCATTAGTGGTAAAGATTTATGTAATTCGTAATCCAATAAACCAAGTTTAACATATACCATACAGAATTCTGGATAAACAAGACAACCATTGCCAAATTCTCCTTACCCAAAGAGGAAGGTGGTCTTGTGCCTAAGGTACATGACCGAGACTCAGGAGATCTAGATTATATTCCCAGCACTACCACAGACTCACTATGTCACTGTGTGTCTCCATTTCCCCACCTATATAATATATTTCAGCATAAGGACTGTGATGTTTCATTCATTATTTAGAAGGTACTGAAATACTGCTGTGATGAGGTCTGTAGAGATGACAATAAATACAATATACATCCTATTGATTACCAACACATACAAAACCAAACCAAACTGCAAAAACTGTAAAATGCAGAAAAATTACCTTTGCATTTTAGTCTGTGGTGTTTTATTTATCAGTGTCAAACATGTTCCAGCTGCAAATAAAACCATTAATTGATTCTTGATTAAGCACGATATTGACTAATTAAGCTGCCAAGGAAAAAAGGCTAATTCTCTCTAAGAAAAAGCAAAACATAGGAAGCAGTCTGATGTTTGTTCTTTTTTGCATAGGTACACGTGCTTTATTGCAATTTAATACTTTACAAATACTCAGCAAAATGATTATTGTATAAATAATGTTATGAGCTGGATGAAACCTTGTTATGAATTGAATTAAAACCTCATTCAAACTGATGTGTGAATGCACCCTTCATTTAAGATAGCTAAAAGACAGTTAAGGCAGTGGTTTTCAACCTGCAGACCCCTGGAGGTCCACAGACTCTCTCTAAGGTTTCCAGATGGGTCTGCACCTCCATTAGAAATTTTTTAGGGGTCCACAAATGAAAAAAGGTTGAGAACTACTGAGTTAAGGGACCACATCTAAAACAAAGCCTAATAGAGTGTTCCCAGAAACACACCATCTGGGCAGGGGAAGGGCTTCCACTGGGTATTGTCACCAGGTGCCTGTGAGCATGTGTGAGAGAGAGAACACACATAACTGAGAACAGACAGAGGCAGAGGAAAAAGAGCAAGAAAGCCAAGTAGTAGCCTGTGAGCATAGTGTGACCCTGGGAAAAGCTAAAGAGAGCTTTTGGGTCAGTTAACTAAAGAGGCTTGGGTATAAACTAAGAAACTGTTCCTTTTGTTCTTAGTTCCTTCTGCGTTCGGAGAAGCAGGCCTTAGTACATTCCTTGTATATAACAAAATTGCATCAAAGAAAATAACAGACTCCATCAATTTCTACTGGAACATCCCAAGGCTCTGAAGTTTAACTAGCTGCCCAGGACGAAAAGGGCAACACTAATTACTAATTAGGAATCAAACAAATAGTATCTAAATAAACATTTTAATCAATCACCGAGATTCAGCATCTTCTATCTCTTTGTTTCATTGTCAAATGTACATATTTAAGGTAATTTAACTAAATTTTATGTGCATGAAATATTTGAAAACAGTGAAACCCAGTGATGATTACTGATCCTTCTTAATGTAACTAAACATTTTGTAGCTAGAGGAAGCCGAGATTTTCAAAAATGTGTGCCTAAAGTTTGGCCAGATTTTCAGAGCTGCGGAGCACCTGCATCTCCCATTACTTTTTATCATCATTTGTTTAGGTGGATTTAGGAGCCTAACTTTAGACATCAAGTTTGGAACATCAAGGCCATAATTCTGAAAGTCAGTTTGGGCAAATCCTAAAGAATGCGTAGGCCCCATTCTTCTTTGTCAATGAGATCTGCTATGGCTTGCTTAATTCTGATGATGGCCTAGCTAATGCAGGTAGGAGGTTTAAAGAGTCTCTTAAGCTGCTCCATGACTACAACCCGTAAGCTGGGGAGGAAGACGAAAATAAATGGGAACCAATCACAGTCAGTGGGATTTAGGCTCCTAAGTGCCTAAATCATTTTTGAAAATGAGATTTAGACTCTTAAATCAGTTAGTCATTGCAACACTGAGTACAGCAATGCCTAAATACCTTTAAAAATCTGGGCCAAAACTCTTGAGACAGGTTTTGCATAGTGCCTTGAACATGAGGTCCTTGTCTCAAGCTCCCTAGTGGAGTAGTCTCACTCCTCATCTGTTGTTCATCAGCACCAAAACTCTTCAGCTCCACTGGAGACAATCCGTCGTTGATGAAGACCAGGATCTGAGAGTGACTCATGTGAGTGTCAAGGTGTGTTACAGAATATAGCCTTGCTTTTAAGAGTTTGCATGAATGTATTTTGCACACAAGCAATTTTAACAGGGCTTTAACTAAGTTTCTGTTTGTGAGGAATATCGTGTTGTTATAATGAGACAACACTATCCATTTATCTGCAGGACAAGGATGATAAGCGCACCGATTAGAAAATGAAATTAAATGGACAAACTGTGACTGAGTTGAATAGTTCTCATTCAAAATTAACCCATGCATATTTTTATGACACATTGAATTCACACAATTACACCAGAAATTATAAAATGTCAGGCATCCAATAGTTAAGTATTTTTATTTATTTAGACTAAAATAAAAAAAATGCCCACATAAACAATAGATGCATAAAATATAACTAATAATACAACAAAAATGACAGCAGCGTTAAAATTACCGTTCAAAGGAACTCAGCCAGCTAGCTAGCTACAAAAGACATCCTTTCCATCTCTTTGTTGTTTTGGAAAGCATACCATCAATCTCGTCCAAAACCACCATCAAAACCTACCAAACAGTGAACTCCAGAAAGCTGATTCTGCACTCCGGTTTTACACCAGTCTAAGTAACTGAAGTTGCACTGATGTAAAACCTATATAAGCAAGAGGAGAATAAGGTTCCTGATATTTATCATTTAGGAGCAAGGGACATTTATCCATAGATAGACAGAGCCAGTGTCTTTAAACCCATTCCAACTTAGTGGAGTTGGAGGTAGTTCTTTTCTGAGATCTCTCAGTAACATATTTGGCAGCTAGTATTACAATACCGCACAAATCTTTATAATAATTTAGCCTAGGCAGGGGATCAAAGAGTCCCAACAGAAATAAGACCAATCCAGATCTGTAATACATAGTATAATTTCTCTGATCACAGAGAAACAAAAAGATTTTTAGCACTAGAAGCAGCATTACTGTAATAATAGGCACATCTCATAGGCTAGTTTGTGTTGCTTATGTTTTACTAAAGATCCTGGGTCAGACTTTGGGTCTGGATGATTTAAGGGGAGTTATGCTGAATTTACATCAGTGCAAGCAAGTTCAGAATTTAGTCCTCTGTGCTCAGATCAAACTGTTCAAATACAAGCCTCCCCTCTCTCCTGCAAATACTATAAAACACTTTATATTATGTTGGGGGCTAGGCAATTACATCACTTCATTGAAGCTGTTGGGTGGGGGAATCAACTTCCATTCAAACTACAAGAGGGAACAATGAAATGCTCCTTTGTTTAATAATAGCTGAAACAATGGAAAACCTACTGACCAATGACTAGACTGCATGTAAGCCTGGGCAGTGGCCACTGGGCCATAAGGTTTCTCAAGGATCTGATAAACACAAGAAGGGGGACTGATCTGGTTGAAGCTGTGTATCTGTGGGTGGGAGAGAAGCAGCAGTAATACCAGAGAAGCAGATAAAGATGGCAGCAAAGAAGACACAATGGCTGGAGAAACACAAGCATCACCCTGAGAAAAAGTAAGAGTGTGTTTTGGGTAAAGTGCTGGCTGGAAAAAGGCTTGGAACTGTGAACAAAAAACTGTCTCCTGTTGTTTTGATTTCTACGTGTTCAGGGAAACAGAGTTGGTGTACCTTCTTTGCAAATAAACAGAGCTGCACCAAAGAAATACTGACTCCATCATCAATTTCTCCTCCTAACAGAAACAACTCACAACCCCCTGAATATTGGCTAAGTGTGCAGATCCGAAAAGGGTTCTAATACTTGAAAAGTTACTTCAGGTCAGAACCCATTTCTGCATTCATTCACAATCTGTCGGTCACCAGTATGTGTTTACCCTTTAATTGCTAGGCATTCCTCTCTTTGACAGATCACTGAAAGGAATAACAAATAAGACAACCAACAATCTTCGGAGGCTTAATGTTGATCTGAAACCACGACAGTTGATATTTCACAGTTAACACCCCCAAATGCTCTGGGACTCTGACATAGGGACCATATACGTGTGTGTGTGTGGGTGGATGCAGTGCCAGATTAAGGCATAGATACTACAGGCCCGCTCTTAGGAACCCTGTTCCTGGAGTCACATGCCGTATCAGAATCATGGCTTTCAGAAAGGATGTTTCTACCCCACATAGTTGTGAAGAAAAGCTTGAAAACACAAACTGACGGACTGATGTATTTGTCTGAGTACAGAAGACTGCACGGAACAAAAGCTCTGGGAGCTTTGCACTGCCCCTGCATCTCAGTGGGCTGTTAAATCCAAGACCCACTGCTCTGGAGGGCTCTGCCAATAACGCCCCAGCAGAGAAGTCTGTATCCGGCAAGCGCAATGGGCTGGGCTCAGCCACCCACCAAAGCAGATACACCCCAGCTGCAGGAATATGAACTGGGACATCATCGCTTCTACCCCTGCCTTTCTAGGAGTTTAGGGGCCCCTGCTATTCCTATGGGCGGGGGGCTACGGATGCCACTCCTGATTGGGGCAAGAAGGGGGCTCCATGCTACCACTCTGCCACACTCCAAGTGGGGACAGGACTCCTGGGGCCTTGTGTCACAGTGTATCTAGGACCTCATAGTGGTCATTACAAACTGGTGTAAATTACGGCAGCACTAAGGACGTTCCAAATTCCGCCTGTGACTAAACTGCCCCTAGCAGCCACAGGGATCAGTGGAGCATGCAGGTGGATTAAAGCCACCCGTGTAATTTATTCTCTTCTCATTTAACACATACCAACCAAATCCACTCACATCCTTTTAAGCTAACAAATGCCTTATTAAGTTATAAAGTATTCTAGCTCTGTGACCAGTAAGCTCCTGTACAGAAATGATCCCTAAATATTCCAGTTGTGACCCCACAATGGAGCCGGTCATTAGTAAACATTAAACCTAAGGAATGAAACAGAGCAAGGTACAAGAAATTTAGTCTTAGCTGTTGCAACCAAATTACTATAAAAATTCTCAGAAATTTATTTGCAAAAAATAGTGACTTCTGTTAGAATGGCAAAATTAGAAACCATTATAGAGTTCAGTCATTTCAACCTTCATTAAGCAGGTGGAAGCAGGATTCAGAGATTGCTTAACATTTTGCTTATACCCAGTAGCCAAACAAATACAAAGCTTCAAGGGCTATCAGGAGTCATAATCCTTTTTGAGGAACCTTGGCAATAACAAGTGGAAAGGCAGAGGAGCTCCTCAGAGGGACTATGCATGGAGCCAACCAAAACTTAGATCACTTTAAGGAGAAAGGATGATAGAGTTAGGTTGCCACCCCTGGAATTATGACCAACACTACTGGCAAGGGACAGGTAAGTTACCTTACTTGTAATGGTATTTAAAACTGTAAGATAAACAGAAAAAGAAAAATCCTCTGCAGTATATTTAATGACTAATATAGTTAGGAAGAATCTCATAAACCAACATGTATAATGCAATATAAATCAGTGGTACCTTTGCCTTGGAAACTGTTGTCCAGCTATACCTGAAGTAGGACAGGAAACTCTGGATATGCTTTAATCAGGCACAACTTTATTATTAGATGTCTGGCACTATCTGGCAAACAAAAGTGTACAGTGCAGGTAGCTCCATGATTATTTCAGTATCTACTGGGGATTTTCTGTCAGTCCCCCTCTTTTTCCATCTTGTCCCCTACTGCTGGGACCTTACCATCCACTCTTGAATGAAGGTTAAGGTACGCTATAAAGGGAGGTGAGGTTAGCGCCCTGCCATACCAGTTATAGATACCAGCTCACTTGCTTGTGTATTGTCTGTATCTTAAAGTTTTTAAACCATGAGTTGAGGACTTTAACAACAGTTATATGTTAGGGGTCTATTACAGGAGTGGATGGGTGAGGTTCTGTGGCCTGCATTGTGCAGGAAGTCAGACTAGATGATCATATTGGTCCCTTCTGACCTTAGAGTTTATGAGTCTGTAAGTCCTTTACCAAGCCATTTATCTGATCAGGGTATCCTCTCCTTACGGAGTACCTGTGCTGGACATGCACCCCACACTTACATAATGAATTACTATATCACAGCCTAAGTCTCCTCCTTACTCACCCTAACAAAGCTCACCGTGAACCTGCTGTGGGGAAGGCGAAAAAACACCCACTCCGCCTTGGCCAATCTGGGGATGGGGGAAAAATTGCAGCTAACCCAATGCCCACAGTGGGTCCTGACCAAACCTGGTATTTTGCCCCTTTCAGTCCCTGGGGAATTAATCAGTGTGGCCACGTTGACCTATTTCGCTTTTGCAGCAGTGTCCATGCCACTCTCTTCCCCCCACCATTAAATTAATACACCCCTTCCTCCAGTAAGCCAGACAAAGCCCCCCTCCGCTAAAGGTGTGGTACAGTCAAATCTCACACACCACACAGTTCCTGAATTACTCAAGTAAGTAAAACTTCACCAAAAGCAATGAAATATACTCTCAATAAACTGATATAAGGTGCGTGTCCATGAACAAACTTTTGCAGTAATTAACAGGTTATTATCCCATTTAGATACGACTCTACTGCTACATTTCAGCACTATTAAATATTAACACTAGCTACTGTGAATTACTATGATGATTTCGTTTCATCCTCAGATTTAGGAGGTAATTATAAAATCTGGCCATGTAAGTAGTCTGTGCAGTTACTTGTGCAAGCTTCCCAGATAAAATGCTCTGAAAGAGGTTGGCTGTCCTTCTCTTCTTCCCCTAATGCATCAAGGAGCCTCTTAAAACCCAAGAAGATATAGTGAAACCATTAATTTGAATTTATGGCTCTTAGAGTCATTCTGAAACACCACTTAGCTGGTCTGATTGATTCATTTAATTAATATGATTTGTTGCATATTTTTAAGTAGAAGAGTTGTCTGCTCAGAAAGAATGCAACTAAAAATGCTAGCAGAAAACATTTAAAATAGTTACTACTTGCAGTACAAAACAAACAGAAGTATGGCAGTCTATGACAATGGAAGCTTAACTTACCCAAAACAGTAAAGCAGGAGATTCTCTCTAGAGTTATTGACTTCATACTTGTCAGTGCATTTCATTGAAGAATTGGTAAAGTCTTAAAACTAGTTCAGAAAGTCCAAAATATCACGTTTTCCATAATGTGGTTAAATTTGCCATTACCTGACAATATTTATTAAATGAATTTGACGGACACCTGTTCTCTCTTTCACTTTCTCAAACAGTTGCATTAGTAAGCTCAAAGTGTTATTACAAAAACCCTAATGGATAACAGGAGACAAGGCAAGAATTTATGTTCATTTTCCCAAAACGGATGAAAATGCCTCAGTGTTCAAATGAAGGAAAGGATTGAATATCTACAACTCCAGAATTGTCCAAAATGCAATTTTTTAACTAGCATATCACAAGTGCATGACAATTGTTTTGGCAGTAATATCTGGCACAATTTCAACCATGCAGTAGCCAGTTCAGCTAATGTGAATGTGAATGAAATTACCATAATGAATTGCTTGCAAAATACTGGCTCCATCAGCTGAACAGACAACTTGCAACCTCTGTTACTTCAAATTAATAGCAATGTGCCTTTTAGAGAAGACATTCAAATATATAGTTGGCACATATTTTATTTTGGGTTGACTTAGAATTTTGTAAGATTAAATTAAATCAACAGTCCAAAAGGTACTAGAAGTGTTTGAACCATTCATAATAAAATTATCAAATATTTTGTTTACAGTTCACATAATCATAATAAGATAAGTGTTTGTCTTCTATAAATGCCAATTTTATATGCATCCTGAATTTTTAAAAAAAAATTAGTTAAATTAAAAGGAAAATATGAAGTACCAATGTGTTTAAGGTTTAGGACTTGGAAGAACAAATCGAGCAAAATTTCAAGCTCACTTGAGTCTAGTGGCTTTAAAATGGAACCAAATCCTTTGAAAAGTTAATGTAAGTCTTTTTAAATAGGCAAAGTGACAAAATAAGATGGTTAAGCAATGCCTATGCTACATGAAAATCATCAGTATCCTGGAGAATGATATTATCACAGCCATGTACATGGGTGACTGCAGAAACCTCCACACACGATAAACAGAGATGGCAGCGGGGAGAAAGGTTATCAACTTCAGGACCGAAAATCAAGCACAGAGGTCTGCCTGAAGAGATCTCCCTTGCAGGATCAGGGCTTCAGGGAAAATAATGTATTCATTAGACAGTATTCTAAATAATTTCCTGTTTAAAAATCTTTTCACATTAGATTTGTGCGATATTAAAAGGTATAACTCTTGAGTGGCCTATTCCTACTTAGGAGTTTTCAAAAACACTTGTAATTAACATTGAGAAATGTTAATTTATTCTTACGGATCTGGAGAATTTGCACAGAATGTACAGCTTGTAAAAATATATGCATTACTATAAAATACATTTATCGGATATGGCAAAGTGTTAAAAGTAGAGATGATACTGATGTAAATTTAGGGCATGTCTACACTTTCCTGCAGTTTGGACGAAGGGAGTGGTATGGATTACATTAATGTAAACTAAGGACCTTTAAGTTCATACCTACAGCATCCACATGGGGGAATGATAGTGCAGCACTTTGGTGTGCACTGCTATTTACACCGCCTTAGTCTGAATTGTGGGGCAGTGTAGATATGCCCTTGAATGACACATTACTGGATATACTTGAACAAAGAAAAATAAAATATGTACCATTTCCTTCACATGCAACCTCACTTGTATGTTGGCTATATTAATCTAGTAAAACGCTACCCATGTTTTTTTTCTGCTGGGCACAACAGAGTGCTTGAGTGGCCTGATCAAATACTCATTGAACCCTACGTGGCGTACCCAGATCCGTGGCCCAACGCACAGGGCTGGCGATGTAGTGCAGGCTCCATGAACTGCTGCTTCCCCACACATGTACTTGGGCAGAGAAGGAAAAAGACTTCTTCCAGGCACTCATCGCTCTGGCTAGTAAAGCAAGCTAAGAGCAAGAAGGGCAGAAGGCAGCATCCTATCATGGTCTGGCTTTGAGTCACAGTTCCTTCCTATATCTCCAATGGCAGTTCCGCAGTGTGCTGTTCCTTATGCAGGCTCAGTATCAATATTTTAACTTTATGTATAGCTTACACATGGCTAAAGCTCATTATATTTTCCCTCCCTCTGTTTTACTGAATTATAAACGCTAAAGGGACAGTAAATGGTTTTTGCAATGACCCAAAATAAATCTTTTTCAGTGTATTTTTTAAAACTCATGCATGGCATTTTAGTGTGCATGCATATAATATATGATGACATATTTGCTTTTTTGATTATCAGTCGCAATATTGTGTACAAGTGATGTAAATTGCACCTATATGCCTATGCAAACACTTTAAAAAAAATTAAATGGTTTATTATTATATTTAAGTGTTTGTTACACATCACAAGAAAACATTTGCAATTAATACCAGAGTGTATCATATCAAAACTCTCGCAAACGCATTCATATCCAGATAAAATTGACTCAACATTAAGTAGCACGGGTTTTTGCCTATCACAGATTTCCATCCTTTCTGCTAGGATTTTTAGTTACTTTTGGAACAGTTTCTGATTTTTGTTTTGGTTATGATTTATACTCTTGGTAAAAGTAAATAAAGATGAAAGAAAATGTAAAATTATTTAAAGCAAATGTCAGTTGTGAAGGGCAAGAATGTATAAAACTGGCATAAAATACACAAAGACGATCTTTAACCCAAACACACACAGAGCTATTTAAACTTACTTGTTGGTGCCATGAAGACTCTAAAAGACAAGTCTCAATACCTTCCAAAGATTATAAAGAACAATGATAAAAAACAAAACAAGTGATAAACACATACGAAGATCTGTTCTAATGCAAATATTTTATTAGATTTGAAATAATTCTATATTTGTCCCAATTTGGGCACTATGTTATGGAAACATTTTCACAGTGATGTATTAGATAAGCCCATTTAGGCCTTTATGTAAGTTGGTACATTTCTGGATTTTCATTTTCTGAGGATGACCCTTTTTTTATTCTTTAAAATTGCTGTAGAGGAACAGTTTGCACCATTAGCTGATACTTTTAACACATCCAATAATCTTAGCTCATATAACCTCGCAGGCAGGCAAGGTTATGTATATTGGTGCTGTTTTTGATCAGTTTTTGTGTTTAGAATTCAGTAACCACTGACAACAAAATTTAAGATAAATACGTTGTTGGCATCTGTATTATCTGCCACACCTTATTAAGCTAGCCCTTACACAAGTGTTCATGAATCTAGTAATGGCATCTTATTGTGAAAGTACATTAAAGAATGAGATGGAAGTTCAGTTGTTGCCATTCAAAATTTAACTTTTCCCCACAGTTTACAAGCAAGTACCAGAGTTATTTCACATTGTAAATAGAGGGAAAATCTGCTATCTCAGTCCCCATTGTGTGGTGACTGTTGGGAAATGATGACATTTTAATTGTACATCTGTACTTTGGACAGTATGGAATACATATTTCCAGTCTTCTCTATAGCTATTTTATTATCATTATTACTATTTGTCAAACAAGATGCTTGATATTGGGCAAACAAAGAAGAAGACATGACTCACATAAAATCTAAATCATACACAGACAGTACCATTCAGACATCATAACACTGGATAAATATTAAAACTCCAAGCAGTGCAAGCTTTTAAGCTTATCTATTTTTAATTTGGTGAATTATCATTGGAAGGCTTTATAGAAGCAACATATTTTTAAAAAGGATTTGGATGAAAATAGCAAGCACAAGCCAGTTCCACCCACGCATTATGTAAGAAGGCAAGACGACAAAGAGGGTAGGGACAGGTATGAAAGAGGTATTTTGAATGTAACTTAAATGCCCATTTATCTTTGATTATATAGTTCAGGAAATATGAGCTATGCAGCTGAGCCACATATTTTCTGCAAAAAGATCTTTATTGCTAATTTTCTTAATGAAGTTGTTTTGCCATAATTTTCCAGTATTTGTGTGAATAGTGCACCTTAATAATTGATAAATGGAATATAACAGTGATAGGAGATAAACAAAAATATGTGATTTTTTTAGCCATAAACTAAATTCATAGCTACAAAGATGCTCATAGAAGACTGTATGTTTTTCATATATGAGTGCTGAAGATAGGAGGTATTCCAGATAGGAAGTAAGGATGAACTGGTTAGGTCATATTTTATCTCTGTTCGTGGTAATACAAACTCTGAAGTGTTGAAGACTAACTTCTTTCTCAGAAAAGTAGGCAGATGTTTGTGTTATGGCAACATACAAAGAGCCCCTCAAAAAGATACCAAATCTGTCCCTATACTTACACAGGTTGGAGGTTAATTATGATAAGGAAGATTTATTAGCCACTTGAAGAGCGAAAGAGGCATTTCTGAGGACGGGACTGGTGTTCATTTAAAAAAAACTGTACATCTTAATAGTGGAAAAAGGCAAGTGAAGCCATTCCTCAATGTCTCTCCCCCCCCAGTTGTTTCAAAATGAAGTTAAAAAGAAACAAAATCATTTTTTGCCAGCCTCAGGTCTTCAGGCTTGATCCTGCAAGCTGTCTCCAGGCTCGTGTGGAACTCTCATTGAATTCAGTGAAAATTTCCTCAAGTTTCCAGAAAGCAGCCTATTATCCATAAATATGTGATATCCTTCTATATCTGAAATAGGAATTGTGAGGAATCTGGTCTTTTTTATATGTCTAGGATTTGAGACTTCTCTAAGTTAGAACAATATTCTTATTGTGTTAATTAATTCAAGAGCCATGGGACTGAGGAAACAAGATCCTTTTGCTGCATGAGCATATCATCAGCATACACATTTAATTCATGCCCTTTCTCAACAATAGTAATGCCTTCTGTCTTAAAACCATCTCTAAGAGTTCATCTTCTTTATTAAAGAAAAAAGACAAGGCACCTTCTTCTTGTCCCCTTCTCAGGTGGAATGTAGAAGACATATTAAAAGTCCACAGGACAATTATATAAACATTTAACTGAGAATAAAAATAGCAGCCTAAATCTAAGTTTATTAAACACTGCCACAGTACAGCCATTCATCCCTATCAATAGCTAGTTGCATTCTCTGCAACTAACTGCAGTGTATTTGTGGGGAAATCAGTTTGATGAGATGTCATATTTTCTACATATTAGCAGATAATGGAGCCTTTTTGGTGCATTATCTCCTCCTTTCATAACACCTATTTATGAATATGAGAGTGGGTTTAGTGTCTTCCAGTCACTTAAGCAACAATGTTGTCAATGATTTGAACAATATATTTAACAGTGAGCTGGGAAAAATCTCAATAGCCAGTGTCCATATTTTTTTAAGCAATCAAAGTAATTAGCATCATACATCTGTCTCAAAGCATCATTCTTGCCTCAGATGGTTCTGAAAATACTTTTTATAGTGTAGATAACAGTTAGCTAGGAAAGATATTTACAAGTCTACTGAAAAGCCATCTTAACTCACTGCTTTTCCTGATTTCAAGTCTTGAATAGCTCTTTCAGTTTCCATATAGGAAAATGGTTTGTTATCTGACCATTCTACTTTAATGACAATGAAATTAAGGTGACGACTCTAATAGTTTGATCAAATTGTATTTGGTCAAAAGAATTTTTGAGAGAGATGTTTAAATTTCTTAGTAAAATCTAGAGGTTCATTTATAATACATTCTTCTTTCTGCTTTCCTGAAAAGTGTTTGTTTTAATTCTTTTTTGCCTGTAATTTCCTGTTTTTTAACTCTTTTTAATACTTCTCTTTAACCCTGTTTAGATAAACACTGTCCTGAAAGAAATTCAAAGTGGGAAAGCAGTCACATAACACAGCTGATAGACTATGCTTAGACCATTCCTGTGAGTCTGTGTCAAATATATATATATGGGAACTTTAGTAGTAAGGTCTTCACACTGGAATCTGATCTTTTGGGATGCCATCTTGATGTCTCTCTTACATCTAACAGTGTCTTAAGCATTCTTGAGGCAAAACAAAACTACATCCATCTATGGTGGACAAATTATAGAGACTAATTATAACTGGACCTTGCTCCCATTTGAGATAAGAATGATCACTAACCCACACCATATTCAAAAGCAAATACAAAATGCATCTCTTGGATATAACTTTCCCACAATACATTCTTCTTTCTCTCTATCTCACTCTTATAAACACCCAAAATCTACCCCCAAAGTTTTAACAACACAATTAAACTGTATATAAATCACTCTGTTTTTCCTAGAGGGTGAGAGGGAAGGAAGGAAGGAAGGAAGGAGAGAGGCATTATTATTATTTATATTTTTAAATATTTGAAGGTGCTTAGAATACTTCAGAGATGGACACTACAATGAACAGAGTGAGGGGGGAAGAGAGAGAGAAAACCACTGAACCGCTTCTCCATCTCTGAAAAACAAACCAAAATAAAAGAAGGTAGGTTAGCATAAAGAACTCAACAATGGCCCACAGGCAACTTTTTAGAAAGTGTGTCATCAAAAGACATAATGAAACCTTGATACAGGGACTATACCTGTCCCAGATATAGATTCAGAAGTTGAGAAAGATGTTTTTAAGGAAATAGTAACGTCACAGGTGTATAAAACAAAATGTGACTTTTTTTTAGGTCAGGAACATAGATGCTGAGAGAGCTGGCAAGCAGACTGGTAGGCAAATAGCAGAAGCTTCTATGAGCAGAGAGAAAGGAACTCACAAGAGGAAATAGCTAGCCATAACTGAGCTACAGTGAATCCAACCTTGTCACATACCAAAGAATGATACTCTATTTCTTCTTTCACAATTATAACAAAGTACATTAAATGATTCTAAGTATTAAATAGTTCCAATGGTTCTTTTAAAAAGGTTTAAATAATTTAAATAAGCCATTTCTTAAATGCATAATTTTGTAACATGAGTATTCCAAAGAGCAAGGCATATACCAATCCATCTTTGCCACATTTCTCTAACTCTCTTATTATTACATAAACCAAATTCAAAGGTTGCACACTGCTCTTCCAGCCACTGGCAGTATGTTACACAAGTATCTAGATTTTAACCAATTTTCCATACACTCTCTTCTGAAGCTCGACTTACATCTTCAGCTATATCTAGGAAATAATTTTTAATATAATAAAAAAAACACTAAACTAGGAGAAATGGGATGAAACTAAGAATACAAATTTAAGCAGATTACTTGCAGTAGTGGCTATGGAGTAATTCTGCTGCCTTTTTGTGCATGTATTTTGGGTGGAGTGAGGAGATTCTGTCCTATGAAGAGTATCCCTGCATCTAGCTTTTTTACTCAGGATTAGCACCGGGGACAGGATTTGGAGCACCAGTTCTAAGCAAATATATGAAACATAAAGGGAGAAAATGGAATTACTATGTCAGTAATTACTGACTTTTGTAATGTGAGCTGAAGGGATAATTTAATCATTGATGTTTAGACTCTTTAAAGCTATTTCTAGTTTCACTGTGGATTCCAATCAAAATTTCAGGTTCAGAACACTTATCTAAAGTTTAATATTTTGTTGCGGGTATTGATATTCTTTGGGGCTATAGTTTACTAATTGTGGGGCTTTCATTCAGGCTTCACTCTTCATCTTGATGCACTGGTCAGACTATCTGAGCCAGCACAGGACATTGGCAGGCAACTGGTTCAGGCCAGCTATAAATTATTACTGCCTAAAAGCAAACTGGAACTAGGGGATGAATTGTAGCTCAAAAGTGAGTTTCTGAGTCACAATGCCACCAGAGATTATTTCTAAAGTGGTACGATATATGCAGCATCCTTTGTGCAGGGCTGTGCCTGATGTAACAATATATCCTTATGTGAGAAGAGATTTCAATCTAAAACGCTTTACAATTTCTAATATTAGTTAGAAATCAGCCCTTCACTTATTTCATACTCACATCTACAACCAAACCAGGCCCTATCTGAAAATATCTAAGTTGCAAAATGTTCTTCAGAATTTGAAAGAGAAACAGTAAAAATCTAACAAAATGTATGTGACTGAAGTGAATACTGTTTGTTGTTTTTATAATATTGCTAATATAGTGATTGGTAATTCAGGATTTTGCTTTATCTCTATGCAAGGAGGAAGTAATTAAATCATTTGAATAATACTGTGCTGTAAGTTTTATAATGCAGTGTTATGATTTTCATTAATAGCAGTCCTTGCGGTAATTAGGATGCTGCTTAAAACCCCACTCAAATTGAGTCAATACCGTTTCAGTGAAACCAAACCAACAAGTTCAGCTCACCCAAATTTGCACTTTCAAGGTTCACTTGGAATTTTGAGTTCACACAAATCCTGGACGGCCACATGAACCTGGAGAGACACATGCAGTGATGATATGCTACCGGTTCGCATCGGTTCGCGCGAACCGGTTCTTAAAATAAAAAAACCACAGCGAACCGGTTGTTAGCGGCGGGTGAATCCTGCGATTCTCCCCGCCGCCGAAATTCCCCACTGGTCAAATTCTCTGCGGAGGGTGAATTCTCCCTGCCGCCGAAATTGACCAGGGCTGGTCAGTTTCTCCGCGGAGGGTGGTTTGAAGTGCTGGCTGCTGGGGTGTTGCGAGATACCGTGTTGGGTGCTGTGTGCATGATGTTTAAGAACCTATTCAGAATAGGTTCTTAAACATCATCTGCCTTTATAGAACTGGTTGTTGGAAATTTGGGATATCATCACTGGACACATGTAAATGTTAACATTCTTCTCCAAGCAGTCCTTCAAACTCACTATTCATTCTCTAATTTATTCTGGGACATCTGAAGTCCCAGAATACATTCTTTGGATTCCTCACCATAGTGATCTTCCACTAGTGCATAGTGAATCATGTGGTACAAATGCCCCCTGAACAGGGATTCTCTATTACAAAGCAGTGCATTCTAATATAAATTAGATCCCAGGATAAGGTAAAGGACTTTTAGAAAAGTACATCAGCAGGAACACAGAAGCTTTCAAGAGAAATTCATAGAATCATAGCATCAAATTGTTGGTTAACAAACCCTTTCTCTCAAGATGGCAATTTAAGGTAAAGGGGTCTATATCACAGGACCTCCTATGGGGTTTTTGTGAATTATAGAATTGAGGAAGGATCCCAGGCTGGCCCAAATCATCTCTAAAATTCACTCATCTGAATTGAAGCACACCTACTTTGGATATTAATTTTTTTTCACCAATGGTAGCGATCATGCTTAGTTATTTTACCAGAAGAAAGATGAACTCTCACTATTTATAAAAAGTTATAAAAATGGTTATCAACACCATTAAGGATGGAAAAACTAAATTATATATAAAATAGATTTTAATATTAAAATGTCAGCAAAATCACCTTTTTAAAATAAGAAACCGTTCTTAAATTATTTCTTCTGTTGAGACTTGTCAGTGTTGCTCATCTGCATAGACATGCAGAAGCAGGAACCCTTCTGAAATGTTAGGGAAGTATTCTTTGCTGAATCAACACTTTATTTCTTTTTTAGAGAGTGATCTTTGTTTTATATTGGTGTGCGTTGAATACGTTATTCTTATCTTCCTTATTATTTTAATGTATTGTTTATATTGCTATCGTGCCCAGTAGCCTCAGTCAGGATCTGGGTCCATTCTGTGAGGCACAGTATAAACACACATGAAGACACTTTCCCTGCCTCTAAGATCTTAGAATCTCAAGCCCCGATTCAGCCAAGCACTTAAGCATGTATTTAACTTTGAGTAGATGCTTTAGACTTAAGCCTACAATTAAAATATTTTGCTCAATTGGGGCCCAAGGGTGTGATCCTCATCCCTTTACTTTTTGTTTTGTTTTTTAAGACTCTAGCCTGAAAAATATTGATAGGTGTAAAGTTACTCACATGAGTATTAGTCCTAATGAAGTCAACTGGACTACTTTTGGGCTCTATCATGCAAACATTGACACATGTGAGGAACTTTACTCATGCAAATAGTCCCATAGACTGCAATGGGACTCTGCATAGACTGCAATGGGACTCTGCATAGGCGCAGGAGTGCAAGTTGGCAGATTTCATCAGAAGACTGGCACCTAAAATAGCAGAGCTGAGTCAAACTCTTGGAATTAACATTTTTTAACAATATGTCTTATTTTCTATCATTTAAAATGATAAATTAATAACATAGTAATTGAGTTTCACTGTATGGTCAATAAGAGTTAATCTTTGAGGAAATCTAGAGACACAACTTCACTCTATAATCACAATGCTGGTAAAAAGTCCATTGAAGTAAACAGGAGTTGTACCTGCTTAGAGATTTCAGTATAGGGACTAATAATAGAAAATTCCAACTCTAAAGCTTTATTTTACTCTTCACATCTTACACCATCTCCAATTTAATAAGGGTTGTACAGAATGACAGTTGAAAACCCAAAGTAAATACTTTTAAAAAAGGCTTAAGTCTTCCAGTTTGGTTACTGTGGCAGTGTGTACATTTCATAAATACAAACACAAATTATATTTGCTAAGAAATTACATTTAATAATTTGACAGCCTCATGGCTTAATGGAATAAAAAATTCATACTTTGTCAACAATGTAATGCACTTCCTCCATTTGAACAGAACAGGAAACTTCTGTAAGTGCTCATTACAATACCATAATGAAGATGAAATATTAAATATTTTGGAAACAAATATTATTAGAGGGAAGTGGTACAATCCCATTATTTAGGTAGCCAGAACATTCCATTATCAAAATTCTCCTTCTTTTGCTTTTGTTTTTAAGAGTTCCAAAGCCTCCATGATTTGCAGTTTGGCCCGTGGATAGTCATGTAGTCAAAAGGCTACCTTTGGTTGACCCCATGAATATCCATTCAGATGTGTTCAGATTATGAGCTGTTGAAAAGGACTATATCCAGTGATGATATCCCAAATTTCCAATAACCAGTTCTATAAAGGCAGGTGATATTTAAGAACCTATTCTGAACTTCAGACTACTCTCTGCCGTGAAATTGACTCTGCCTTGTCAATTTCGGCGGCGGAGGGGGAGACTCGGCATAGCAGCGGAGAATCTCCGCTCTGAAACTCACTCTCCGCTGTCAAATTCGAAACCCCACCAGCACCCTGCAGAGCGCGACAGGGGAGGGCGCTAACAACTGGTTGGCTACATTTTTTTAATTTTAAGAACCGGTTCGTGCGAACTGGTTGGATATCGTCACTGACTATATCCTATCTGTGTTTTGCTCAGTGTAGCTTTTTCCTCACTTGCTGAAGAAAATCCTGAACCTTCTATTAGGACTGGATATGTATCACTGCACTATCTTGCTTCAGCACATCACACAGAATTGTTTCAGATGGGACACAAAGAAAATTAGTATGTGATCATGTAATTAAAGACTGTATCACAATGCCAATGCACAGAGACAGAATTAAAATTGCTCAGACAAACTTAATTCTGGCATTTGCTAATTTTTGAGTGCTTGACTTTGCAGCTTTAATAACAATCTTTTCACTTCTTTTAATGTAGCTATTTATATGTGCTGTGAATATATGCTTTATAGAAAATGCTGACAAATTCACAACATGATGTCACAACACTATACTCAACCAGCACCATAGATTCCAAGCCATAGGAGATTTAATACTTTGTACAAATATAGTTGCCATTTTTATGTATTAAAAGGGCAGGTGTCTATACACCAGTATAATGCCACCACCATGGACTTAAATACCATTCTAAGATATAAAATCATATACATTGACAGGATGGCTCAGAGAATTGGTAATAAAATAGAGGGTTTTTTATCATCATCAAAAAACTCTTATATTCAAGATCCCATGTTGTCTGCAGGAAGCTTGGACTAAACTATGAATCCCACCTATGTTTTCCACAGCACTCCAGTTCAGCCAGCTGGAAATTCTGTCACAGCTTAAAAAATTACAAAATATTTGTATTGAATTAAATATTAAAATAAACAATACACTCATTACAGTACCCACTGTGTTATTTCATTTGATATGATATTCAGTTTATTTTATACTGCCCCATAATACTTAGTCTTCAGCGAGCTGAACAAAATTGTACTGAAAATACAAAATATATAGGTTAGAAGTTGTCAGAGGGAAAGCTCAAGGCTTTCACCTTTATGCCACTAGTTTGGTTTCATCTCAGGCTGACGGTGATCAAAGTCATCCGGTGGCCGTTCATTGACACTCTTGTCAAATCTTTTGATATTTGGTGGTTTTCCCTAAATCTTCAGCTCCTTCAGCCCAGTGATTCTATAAGAATCTCAGCTTTCATTTTTATAAAGTAATTTTCTAGCCCTGATGCTTGGGGCAAAGTCTTGAAATTACAAACCCCTTTAAGCCTCAAAAACCAGAAGACAAATATAAAGAATCAAAAATATTAATTTTAAATCTCCTGATATTTTGGGGCCTGACTTATGATTTCTGAACACTCTGCAGTACTTTTCATTGGTCCATTTGAAATGAATGGATGGTCTTACTCCAGTTGTTTGCAGCACAACAGGAGTTCCTGGTGGAATTCCACATACAGGCAAAACGTTACATTGTTATAGATTTATGACTTGCATAGTGATTGTAACTCTAGACTGGTCCTTAGGTGCATGGATAGTCTGCGGCCCTTTCAGGAAAAGAGAATGCTCAAAGATGTAGCCCCATAGGAGTTGTGAACAAGAAGGATCACGTAACCATGTCAAGACCATATAAATAGTTGCCCTTCATAGCTGTCACATTTTGTTAAGCTCCACATGTAACGTGTTATGCATATTATATAATAAGCTGATTTGCACATTTGGAGGGAGGCTGGGGACTGCTGGGGTAGATGTGTGGGTAAGTGCCAGAAGAACGCAGGGATGTATAGACGGGTGGGTCTGGGCCATGGTAGGATGTTCAGGAGTAGGTGGTTTGGACAATCCTTGAAGGTGTTTAGGGCTGCTGGATGGGTGCTGGACAAAGTTTGAATTCTGAAGTGTGCCTAGGGGTGCTAGGTTAAGTGGATTCTGGATATTTGGATGTAGCTGGTGACTGGATCCAGTTGTTTGGGAGAAGATGAAGGCTGTCTGGGAACCCTAGTGGCTGGAGAGCTGTCTGGGAGGATAAGATGGGGGCCTTCTGGGAGAGATGTCTGTGAGCAAACTGGAGACTGGGTGTCTGGGGGAGAAGCTGGAGATTTAAAGGCTTTTCATGTTTGGGGGTTAAGCGGAAAACTTGAAAAAGTGAGCCAAGTATAATCTAAAGGCTAAAAAAGCAGATGGCAAGTAAAAAGAACTCCAAATGTATTAGTTTTAAGTTGATCTCATGAAGTTTTAGGGCATCATTCATGATTTTGGAATACTGCATCTGCCAGAAAGGAAAACTGTATCACCACACCAGAAAGAGTTATGCTATGGTTACAATTATCCTATTATATGATTTATGACTTGGGGAAAAAAACAAAAGAGGAGAAAGGCAGAAATTTAGTAACCTAAGTAATAATCTTGTGATAACAAACAGGCTATTTCAGCAAAGAAAGCAACAGTGGATATAGAGTTGGATGTTACCTGAACAACATGATAGACTTTGTATTTGTGAATCGCAGATGAAAGTCAAGTGTGTTATCCTGCAGATCATCTGTGGCCAATATCAGATCAGATCATAAATTAGTGCTGGCATCCATGAGGCTGAGATTGACATCAACCAAAACATTGCCAAGAACTAAGATCTATGATGTGGACAAATTAAAAAACTCAGGTATCAGGAAAGTATATAAAGAAACTATGTGGAAAAGCATCACATCTCCAGTGAAAGAGGAAATGAACATTGAAGAGATATGGAAAAAGTGTAAAAGATGGGATTATGAGAATGTCTCAACAAGTGTTGGGTTACAAGGCCAAAATGAAGACACCAAGGTGGATGACAAATGGAATACTGCAGTTGGGTGACAAGATAGGAAGCTGAAGGAGAATAAAAAGGAAGACACAAATCTAAGAGCTGAGTGCAATAGATTGCCCAGAGAGAAAAACAGGACGTGAAGAGAGACAGAAACAAATGGGTACTGTTGTAATAGACTTCTGTAAAGTCTGTAATGTATGTGTGCCCCGAGGCCATTTTATGAGAATTTGTATACCAGCATAGAGAATGCTCAGGCAACAGAGAGAGTTATTACCCAAACCAAGTTGTTCCTGAAAGTTTAGCAATCTGAAATGGAAGCCTGTCAGCAGACCTGTTGACCATTAAGAAACAGAATCTGCTGAATCAGGGTATCTGCCCAGCAACAGCAAGTGACCCCATGGCATGTAACTTGCCACGGGGGCAAAAGTCCCCTACAGGCATGGGACTTGCTGGTTGGACAGTAGCCAAAACATCACAATTGGTTTAAGCAAGCAATACGCCGGGGTGGAGATATAAGGTTGTCAGAAGAGAGGCAAATTGGACGAGCCACGCATCACAAAGGGTGCCCCAGAATTGCACCGCAAAGATGGCCTGATCAGCCATCATTGCCTCTCCCCAGCTCTCTGCTCAAAAAAGTATAGGGCATTAGAGCTGGTAACCTGGGTGTGAATGCGATAGAGTTTCCACCTGGAGGAAAACCAGTAACCTGGGTGTGAATGTGATAGAGGTTCCACCTGGAGGAAAACCCGGGAATGTAACATAAAGAGTAAAGAAATTTGGCCATAAACTTTTATTGTTTTTGTTGCAACTGAGTTCATCCATCTATGTGGTAAGTATTAATCAAATGTTGTTTAGTTGTAAGGAAGCCTTTAAGTATATGTTTAGTGTATTTGTGTTAGTATGATTAGTTGTTTAAGTTTTAAGTGTTAAGTTTTAAGTTTAAGGAATTGTAAAAGAATAAGGGGAGACAACTTGTGATAGAGAGAAAACCTCAATAAATAGTGAATTTAAATTGAACAGAGAACGTGTGTCATTGAATGATGAATGATAGATTTATGAGCCGTTGACCAAGTCTTGGACTAAGACAGGTTTCAGCCACCCTCATCCGTCCACAAGTTGGTCGGGTGAATAGCAAGGGGGGCCTATCTGAACCTAGTGACTCAACAGACAGGCGGAGTGACTGCAGCCACAAGGCTACCCTTTTCCTTTCCCTAACTCATGAGCCTTTGTAGCTCCGTTGCTCAATAGAGCTCCTGTGACTTCAAAGGATTCCTTCTGTGTCTGTCTGTCTGCCTTTCCTCCCCCCTCCTGCTAAATAAGCATTCCATTATCGGATTCATTCACCCTGTCGGTATTGCAGGTTGAATAGAAATGGTGCGGACCCCTCAATCAGTCAAACCTGAGCAAGTTGCATGACTGTGTGTGTGTGTTTTGAGAAATTGATCCCTTTAGAAAAATCCAACTGTCTCAAGCAAGGGATAAGAAAAGAAGAACCCACAACAGGCCATAAAACTATCACCAACCAATAGACGGAAGTAAAGCAGATAAGGAGTACTTCCTTCCTCTTTTCCAAACCAGCCCCCCCTCCCCCCTCTGAAGTGAGGAATACAAACGAACCAAGACAGGAGTTTTTTAACCCCTTGTCACCACAGGTACATGAACAATAAAAAGAAGCAAAAGAATACATGAAGACAACTGCAACACAGCTATTGTACTGCAACATGAGAGAACTGAATGGGACATATGAGTTGAAGATGCTGGCAGTGAAAGACAAAGGCAAATAACTGAGGATGAACAAGCAAAGAATAAGCAATGAAAAGAATATTCTGAAGAGCTGTAATATGTGCAGGACACAGAGAAGCTCCCCAGCTCAAACAAGGGAGAGCAGATGCCAGAATTCTTAGAAATAGTAAAGATCTCAATAGGAAGTTTGAAAAAGAAATATCACTTCCCAGTGCCTAACATAATCTCAGAGCTGTGGCAAGCCGGCAAGGAACACATAGCACATACAGAAACTATTCAACAAGATTTACAAATCAAAGCAAGTGCCAAGAGAATGGGGGAAGGTGATAATAGTACTTATCGATTAAAAAAAGAAAGAAGAATGAGCACAAAAACTACAGATGAATCAGCTGAGCGTTCTGGGGAAAACATTCTACCAGATGCTAGAGAGGAGAACGAAGAAGTATGTGGAAGCAGTGCTTACAGAGGAACAGGCCAGATTTAGACGTGGATGAAATACAATAGATCAGCTATTTGTGATACAACAGATATCGGAGAAGCATGTAGAACACAAGTGAACCTGCTTACAACAACTTTAGACAACAAACAGGCTTTAGATAGCATTTGGCAGAAAGGGTTATGACAAGCTTTGAGAACATAAGCATATCCGAGAAATTGATCAACCTAATAGCATGCATCTATATCAGGTCGATGAGTGCAATGAGAGTAGACAAGAAACTGATGGAATGGTTCAGGATGACGTTAGCAGTGAGACAACAATGCACCCTATCGCCAGAGGGGCTGTTTCCTGTGTACGTGGCCATGATGCAGCAGCGTGCAAATGTCGAGAGCAGTCAAAACAGAGCATTATGGGATATCTCCTGGAGGCCAATGACATTGATTTACGTTGTGCTCTGCCTACACTGACACTCATTCGATCCATACAATTTGACTTCAGTGCTACGCCACTTGCAGAAGTGGTTTTATTAACTTGAATTTTACCGTGATTTAGGTCAGCGGAACTGACATGCCAGTGGAGACGCATACTTTATTTGGTCAACGGAAGCTGCATTCCATCAACCTAAATTGTCAGTGTAGACCAGGCCTCAGGCTGTCTTTGTTCTGCTTCAGGACAGGCCTTCACTTTCCAGTGCTGCAAATTTGGTGTATTTCATGATCCAAATTCTGCTCTAACTTACACCCTGTGTAACTCCCCTAGTTCAACAGAGTTGCACAGGATCTAAGTGAGTTGAATTTGGGCCCAAGAATACTAGATTCACTTTAAAATATAAACAAAATTAAAATAGCTTTAAATTCAAAAGATTATTTGCTATCAGAGAAATCTCCCCAGACTCCACTGAGTCACACCTCTAAACAATTAAAAATTATGGCTCTCTGATTAAAAATCTGGAGAATAAGCCACTAAAGAGTGCAGAAAGTTGAGACTATAAAACAGTGCTTTAATGTAATGTGTCTGATGTAGGGAATTCCCTTTGGCCTGCCTATGCACAGCTCTTCAATATTCTCTCAGTTCAGACAGTAATACCCACTGTACTTGAGCCCTTTTCTTCTGATTGAAATACTCGCATTTACTTCATTGGGCTTCGGATGAGGGCCCCTATGGGAATCATCTATGGACTTCCATGGGAGCCAATCATATCATCCAGTGGGAGAACAGGTGCCCTTTAATTTACTCAGCCTCAAAATAATTCAAATTCAAGTGAAAAGATTATTTTCCTAATTAAACTATTCTAAGAACTCAATGCTAAAGTCAATTTTCTCAAATTAGACTCCCAAAATATGTTTTGTACTGATTTATTTTCCTGTCTTTCAGTTGTAGTGCAAGTGTGTTCCCTTCAAAAAAGCATAGAAAGTAATCTGTGTCTATATCCCTCTATCAAAAATTATGGTTACTATAATGAAGTCTACAAGTAACAACAAAAAATGACTCTAGTGCTTTTTTTCTGTTTTAGTTCAGCAATTAATAGTATATCCACTGAAGCTGTGCATCAACATACTGATTTTTAATAGCGTAATACTAAATAGAAGACAAATGAATTCCTATTTTAAAGATAGCGATGGAGATAGAATATGCCAAAAAAGGAGAGAACAAAATAAATTGGCTTGCTTTCACTTTTAGATACAAAACCCAAGAATTCCACAAGCCCTGAAAAATAACAGCTGCTTCTTATTTTATTTTCAAAACATAGTGATTGGTTGTATAACTGTGTCAGACTCCCCCAGAGGATTACAGAGGCCAGCTTGAACATGGAACAGCCAATTGATACTGAGATATCATCTCAAAGAAGAATGAAATAATCTAGTAGATAAAAATCTGCATAACCTAACAAATCAACCACAGACAAGGGAACAGGTGAATAAACAAATGCTGACAAGGAGATAAAAATACATAAACAGGATCTATATGGCCACTGTGTGCTCCCACTGTTAACAATTGAATGTCTATTTCATTGGAGGACTGTAGTCCTTTACAAACCATTGGGCACTTAGAGAAACAAATATAAAAAGGTTTTGTGTGTGTGAGACTGAAAATCAGGTTAAACTCCCCACATAACCCAGCTGAATACTTTCAAATGTTCCAGAATATATAGGCAAGATGCTATTGAAGTCCAACCAATACTTAAGTGTGAAAATTAGTATTAATACAGTTTTAAACTGAACCAAGTGAATGTTCAGAACAGATCCTCTAACAAACCAAACCAAAACCATCATACCCTGATGAACTTTAATCAAACTCCCAGTAGTTTGATTACACTATATGTAAGTCCTGTGGCTTGAAACTCTAGAGTGTAAGGAGCTCTCTACTCACATTTGTTGGAGAGCATGGGGAAACATGACTTCAGAATGAGCTTTGTGCATACATTTTCTATGCAGAATGCCTCCAGTGACTCACTGATAGTTCCTCCTACTCAGCTGGGTATGTAATTGAAATCACTATAGCCCGGTTAGGTCACGGAGCTTCAGGATCAGGTAGAACTTCTCAAGACAAGCTTGCCCAAGTGCACCCAGGACTTTGGGACTATGCTGCCTATTGACACCAAACTGTGAGTGGGGTTTAGTGAATGAAGGAGGGGAAACTGATGAGGTAAAAGGATATTCGCACCAGCAGATGGGCAATTGAATTAACAAACTACTGGCACAATTACTGTGGAAAAGTGTTTTATTTATCATTGTATAAATATATTGTTGCAGTGTTTTCCCACGTTGATGCTGTGTTCCCTTTCCCCGTAATAATGTTTTCCTTGTTTCATAAACAGACTCGGGGGCTGTGAGTGGGGAAGTATTAAGGACATTCTGAGAAGGCTTTTAATAATCCCAGAAATTCTGGGTGGGGCTCAAACTGGTGGTGTTTGCTAGTCTTATGAAGGACCTCACAGCAACTTGAACCAGGCCTTTGCTCCTGTCAACAACACCCGGCAGAAGGTTTATGTGTATCAAAGAAATTATAGGGTCAAAAGATCTATTGGAGGGAAAAAAATCTTGTTTACTCAAAACAAGCCAAACAATTTGATCTTTGCCTGAGCTTTGGTCAGTTTCAGAGGGAAAATACCATCTAGTCCATACCTAGGGTTTTCCTTTTCTCAGGAAGAACTGGACAGTTTCTTCACTCACTCAGTTCTTTTGAAGGAAACAAAAAGCAGTAAACAATTTGTCCTCAACTTACTCTTCTTCCACAAGGAATCCTGCTCACACTGTCCAAAGTACCATGTGATCAAACAATCTGTTGACCAAGTCCATCCTCAGGAAAGACCCTTATCTCACTGGCTGGCTGTAGGTCATAAACCTGTGGGAGCAGTTCCTTCCAGACTTAAAAGAGCAATCCGTCCTCTACCAAGGCACCCAGTTGTAAGACTGATCCCAGCCCTTTTATGTCCTATTCCCTTCTGATTGTTAACTGTATCTAAAGGGTCATCTTACTCTAGGCTTCACACTTCTGACACGTGTTTGGATCAGGGTTCTTTAATTCCCCATCACCAACAGAGCCGTTATTTCCCTGCCTGGCCTCTCCCCATTGTGTTTTGTACTCCCCATTATAATCATCTAGTCCATCTCTTTGCTAATGTAGGATTACTCCCTTCCACGTATTTCCTAGTGCTTTTTTTCAATCTAGTTGTAAATGTCTTCAGGGATGGGATTTACGCTGTTATCTTTGGAAGAAATTTACCACATCCTTTTAGCCCTCACAAGGTCAGGAAATTTCTCTTATTATTTAGTCTAAAATTTCCTTTCCTTAACTTTATCCTGTTATTTCTGGTTCAATCCCCTTAGACTGCAGTAGTTAAATAATTCCTCCTGCTCCTTGGTTTTTATACCATTCAAATATTTTTACAGATTATCACATCCGTACTCACTTGTTGATTATTGGAGCTGTACATACTTAATTCTTTTAGTTTTTTTCTTATAAATCACCCTTTAAATCACCTTGGTTGTTCTTCTCAAGATGTTCTCCACTTTGTATATATCTACCTGCTAATGAGGTGCCCAGAATTGATGGCAGTATCCTAGCAGAATGAAGTATTTTTATACTTTAAAAGAACACTTTTCAGGCTACTACAAATGAAATGTGGCCTACATAGCACTACCATAAAAATGTGTTGCAATTAATGTGTCAGTCCTAAACTACATTATAGAAAGCTTATACCTGGCCAACCTTTCCTTCACAAGCATCAGTTCTTTTACCTCTTTTGGCCCAAGATGTTAGCCAATATTCAAGGTTTTGTGCATTGTTTTTGTTAGGAGGAGAAAATGACGATGGAGGTATTTCTTTGATTCAATTCTGTTTATTTACAAAGAATGCACATAAAGTCCTGTTTCAATGAACACAGTTGCAGTCAAACATCAGGGGGCAGTTTCTTTGCTCAAAGTTCCAAGCATTTTCTCTGCCAGCAATCTATTCAAACCCTCTTTTCTGGATTGTCTTCTCAAGATCACATCACAAAATGCTTCCCTGGCTGTCTCTGGAGCTTCCTTGCTCCCTTCTAAGTGTGTTTCTGCTTATTTCGCTCTCTCTGTCACACACACCTCCATCAAACAATACCCAACTCCTTTGCATTTGCATTCAGACTCCACAGAAACCCCTCAGACAGCATGGCTCAACACCTCTTCCAGACTTGCATGTGGCCTGTGTTCTTTTTTGGTGGAACGGGGTTGGGCGTCTCCTATTGTTTCAGCTATATAGTCTAAAAAAGAACGCAATTGCTTTTTACATTTATCCGGAATGAAGAAGTGCTGTTATGCCCACCAGCTTCAATGAACTTTCTCCCAACCCCCAGCACAGCAGTATTATATGCAAGTGTTTTAGCTAACTGCTCAAGAAAAAAGCCTTAACAATCCTGCCCCATGCCAATTCCTTTGTAATCACTGGGGTAATTTGGACTCAGTCTGAAGACTGCCTATGAAAATGTGTTACATCACAGCCCAGTGGAATAAACTCTAGGTCACCCAAAACTTGAGGTCAAATACTGCATTTTCTCATCAATGCGATTATGGCTTTTGTAGATCCACTTAGACAATGGTTATTAATTCCTATTGTATTCTTTATTTCTGATTTTATTTTCCAGAAGCTGAAGATTAATCACATAATATGAACTGCAGAATCCAGATTAGTTCTCAAGAAAATCAGCCAAAGGACTACTGCTTTTCATAGCACATCTCAGTAAATACAATGAAGAAATCACCTTTCTTGTTCTGATGCCCATTTATACACCAATAAGGCAGTGACCAATCAGCCAGTGTTGTTCTGAAGGGCCAAAGGCAGCCAGTCTCACAACAATAATTGTCTTTTGTACAGAGAATTCGTGGATATGCAGAAAATCTTTGACTCAGGCCACGAAATGTTACTTATTCTTGGCCATAGATACCACAAGCAACCAACTCTAACCAAGGGAGCTTGTGGAATCCCTTTCTGTCATGAGTGCTGGCCCAGGAGAGGGTCGGACACTCAGCCTTCCTTTGACAGGTTCCACTAAGAAGATCCAGATAAGCAGCACCTGTGCCGAATAAAGGCTTATGAGGGCTCAGACTAAAAAAGCCCCAAGGGTGGAGGAAGCTCCTGGTGAGAGGGCAGTTGGGCAGAAGCTAATCCCAGGAGCATCTCACAAAGAGCAGAGGCTCACAGCAGGAAGAACAGACCCAGAGAGAAAGTTCTCCCAGATGTGAATGGAGCAGCCCAGGAGAAAGAACAGAAGTGGGACTTCCCAGGAGCTACTAGGGATTGTTTCAAGCAAAGAGTGATGCACTGTCAGACAGAAGACTGGCACCCACCCAAATGCCCAGCAGAGGCCCAGCTCTGGGCAGGGAATCCATCCTGAGAGTGCTCTAGGGCGAGATGGGAGAAACATAAGACTGATTAACCCAGGGGCGGAGAGTTTATGGTGGAGTAGGTGACTGAAAATTTGTTTATGTTGTTATGTTGTCCTTCTCAGTTAAGTAAATGAGACCATCTGAAGAGGACACTGTTTAATACTAGAAAGGGTTGCTTGGACTGGTTTATATCCCCGGGGAGGGAAAACTGAGGCAGGGGCTCCTCTGCAGCACTGCGCCTGACCATAGGGTTTGGTGTGGCAGTCACCCTTGGGCACTACAACATCACTGGAGGTTTTTAAGAACAGATTAGACAAACACGTGACAGGGTGGTCTAGGTTTACTTTGGTCCTGCCTGAGTGCAGGGGGATGGATTGGATGACCTCTCGAGGTCCCTTCCAGCCCTACATTTCTGTGATTTAATTCATTTGACTTCTCTGAAATACAACAATAGGATTACTCTGGATTGTCATTAGCAGTTCTTTCAGCTGATTGCTCTGATGAGTTTGGGATGTTCCCTGCAAAATAGGTAAATTGGCTCTCAACTGCCTTCTCTGGTCTTTTCAACTGTCAGAGCTGTAGGCTAACAAGAAACTGTTATCCACTAGTTCAGTTTGTTTTGGTCTATGATGAAGATTTGTTTAGCGTTTTTGCAGCCATGTCAGTCCCAGGATATCAGAGAGACAAGGTGGATGAGGTAATATTTTAGATCTTTTTGATTCCTTAGTGCTAATAGTCTGTGGCTGAGAATCCTATCTATCTTTGTTAAGGCTAACAGTAACTGATGCTACTGTTGATAGGGATTATCAGCATCTCAGTTAGTTACGAGAAGGTGCCTACCATCCTTGAACATACAGAAATCTACTCTCTCTTCAAGAAGCCATCTTTTGATACTGGCTTGCCAATTCCTACCCTGTCTCAAACCTTCCCATATTAGGTGATGTCTGTTCAATGCAGGTACCTATAGACACTCAAATATGATAGCCTGGTGTAACAGAGTGGCTTGTCTCTTAAGGCCTGGGGCCACCCAATTCTAGTTACTCAGTAAGCACACCTTAACAGGAATCAGTTGCTTCCACTGTAAGGAGCAGCCAGCTGCAGAGGTGTGGGGATGCTCAGGGAGAGACTCCAGAGTGAAGCTGGAGGAAGAGACTTCAGCATAGGCCTGCCAAGGCAGAGAATGGCTGCTGGGAGTGAGTAGACTCCACCAGATAACCCTGAGGTATTAGAGGGAATTGAGGAAGACTACAAAGACTGTTATGAGTGAATAGGCTCCAGGGAGAAAGACCTAGATGACCCAGGAGGAAGACTAGGAGCATGGACTTGATAGGGATTTGATAACTTTATTTTGGGAATTTTTTCATTGTAATAAATCTGGCCCCAAGGAGTGGTGTTTCTTAACTAGAGAAGAGTTCTCTGTGGAGTTCTCAAGGGGAGCTAAAGAGGGGAAACAGGAGCAGAGCCCCACACGGCCACCCCCAGCCATGAGAGAGTGTTTGGGAGGCAGCTGACCCTGTTCCCTACGGTTTTATTCCAGTCTGAGTTCTTCCTTTCCTTTGGAGTTGAGACTTAGTAGGGTAGCAAATTATTTCCTACTGGTTTTAGATTGGGATTAGGTGGTTATTTTGATTACACTGGATCACTCAGCAGCTTTTGATTCAAATGTTCAGAGATCATTATTTCTGCAGCAAAAGAATATTGCAGGTGTGTCTCAAATGGTGGTCCAGTGTTTCTACTCAGACAAAAGTCAGTTTGTGGTGGCAGAAAAATGCATGCTATCACCAAGGGACCCAAGATCTTCTAAGAGTCAAATTATCTCCTATGTTGCTCACCGGCAGACTGCGGCTTATAAAGAAGGAAAATTCAATCACATATCAGGCCCCAACAAGTTGGACACTCAATAACTGTAGTAAAAGTATGCTTTGCAAGTCAACAGTGATTCAGTCTACTCCAACATCAGTTCACTGGTGCTCCTGCTATCCCTCCATATCTCTTCTATTTTTTCTGACGTCCATAAGCATAAACCACTACCAGTTCTGCCCCATGCCCTATACTGTTACAGCACCAAACACAAACTTATTTTTCAATTAAAGCTAAAGATTGTTTGGGAGGAATTTTCAAGTTAGATTTGAATCGTTTGAATACATTTTGAAAGATGCCATCAAAAACATACATAACAGATCAATGGACTATTGCGCCAGGGCCATTCACTTTTGGATCATATATCTAAGACAGCATTAACTCCCTGTACGTCTCTTGTACACCTGCTACTGAGCAGCAATGGGAGACTCTGTCAGTGGCAGCAGGAGTCAAGCTGCCAGGAAGAAGTTAGAAGAGTTGTCCTTAAGAACCTTGGAATCTGAGGGGCTGCAGGTAGAACTAGGTGAGTTCTTCACTACGTTTTTCAAGAAGAATAAATTAGATGAAAAAATTATTTTTTGTGGCGCACAGAAACTATCCATAAATTTGGATTGAATTCAGCAAATAGTTTTGGTTGAAAAAACTTGAAACAAAAATTTTGGAAATGTCAAAGTGGTTCATTTCAACATTTTCATTTTGAAATATCAATTAGAATCAACATTTGTTAATTAACCTTTTTTCATTTTTTTTTACTAGACATTCAGAAGGTTTATTTCAATTTGGATAATTTTTGTTGTTTTGCTTAGGTGAGAAAACACAAAAAAAATCTTTTGTTTCACTTTGAAATGAAAATATTTTTTGTTTACAGATTTTTTGGTTTGGCCACCAGACCAAAAATATTAATTATTCACTCAACTCTAGCTGCATTCTGAACCTTTTCCTTTATTTTGTGTGCCCCAGAAACCAGCAGGTAAACTTCACAGATTTTCCTGCATTTCCAGAATCTTTCCTTTGGTCACCTCTATAGGAAAGGACAATTTGTAAAAAATGAGAGAATCCCATGTCACGCTTATTCAGAGCCACATCGGAACAACAGATACATACCAAACAACAACGGCTAAATAGTAGCAAGCCTTTAACCTGATAGCTTTACAATGATATGTTAATTGAATAAGTAGCATCTGGTTTCATGCTAAGATTGGGCTGAATTGTGACAGTACGGTCTAACCTAAGGGGAAGCATGAAGCTGTTCTGTCCCAGAAGCAGATCACAAAATGAACGGTCCTTGACAGTCAAATTTATTCCCAGAATTCTTTCCCATGTCTGTCAGTAGCAGATTACTTCCCACTCTGTACTCAGCTCAGATTCACTAGCTGGCATGTTGTGGGAAGGAAGAAGTGGAGGGAATGGGGTCAAAGCTCCTCCCATTCTTCACCTATCCACACTCAGGATAAGACGTAGCAGCTCTTTGGAGGAAGCTCCTCCCATTCCCACACTGTGACCCCAAGCAGGGGTGCTGGAACAATTTGTATAGTGGAGGTGCTGAACCAAACTGTAAATCCTGTATATGATGGGAACCACTTCAAGCCAGCACCCCTAATTCCAGCACCTGTGATCGCAAAGCAAAAAATTATCTTCAGAGAAATATTTCCAAAATGAGCTTTATACAGGCATTACATAATTTTTCAATATATGTCAAGTACTTTTTTTTGTAACATATTCTTAGAATATTACTATACTTCAGTATACAGTTTTAGAACAGATGCTGAAAAGTGGTCTGTAGTCAAACAAATGTACACAATGTTTTTAACACCCCTCAGATTTAAGGTAGCTTCTTTCATTCCTCCATTCTTCAGAAATATTATTTTAAGGATTATCAAGCTTTAATTTTTGAATTCCTCCAGGGGCATAATTTCAATCATAATAGTGGCTTTACAAATGCAAATAGTGATTGAGCAATTTTGCTTTAGCTAATATGCATGGTAAAGAAATTAGTAAAATTATTCCTGCATTAATATGTTATTGCTACAATGCACAACACATCGAATGTTTGATACAGAAAGAAAAATAAAAACAAGTACAGTAAAATAAAACTATACTTAAAAATAATGACACAAGATAAATATATTTGTTAAAGTACACTCCCATTTAAATAACAAGGCCAATATTTTAAAAAATAGTGCTAAATTTAAGCTCTCACATCTTTATTTAGCACTCATTTTTGAAAATTTTGGCCTGAGATATGTAGAGATGCCTGAGTATTATTTCTACATGTGCATTAGAGGGGTTGCAAGGGTGATGTTGCTAATGCGTTAGCTTGCATCAGAAACTTCTACCACTCTGACATTGTCACTTTGAACCTATTTAGAAGTGCAGTTTGTCTTTTGCCTTTGGGAAAAATGCAACACCATTAATAGCGTCTTTGTGAACTCAAGCAGGGTATCTACAAAAGTCTTTCCACCATCCAGGAGCGCAATGTAATAATTTCACTGCACGCATCATAAATTCCACTAATTTCAAAGTCACATGCTATTCCCTTGATACAGTACTAAGATCTTCAGTTTTCCTGCACACAAAAATGTCATGAATGCAAAGTCCAAAATCTTGGGACCTTCTAGGGCCATTAACAAGTGCAGTGTGTGCAACTGAACAGTTGGCAATCACCGCTGTCCATTGGCATTGTTTACTATTTTTACATTTACGTTACCTTATTTTATTTTAAAAGCATGCTAGTCACTTTCAGAACAAACGAAAAAGACATGGTCCCTACTCTGAAAAACTTTATATCTAATAAGAGAGAATGTGATGAATGGGAGTACCAAAAAGTAGGAAGGGGATGAGAAAAGAAAGGAAATGCGCTGCAACAACACTGTGCAAAAGTCATGCACATTTCAGTGATTTGGTGAAAGATTTGTTGGTGCTATCATTTTAACTTATAGCTAATGACTCACTTATTGTGGGGATTGGAGACTTTTTTGAGTGATGCACATTTCATTTTTCACTGTGCCATTCATGAATAATTGGGTCATACCAAACTCTTGTTGATACATTATTTATGCCATTCTACACCATCATCTACGTATAATTCTACCATGTATGCATCCTCTGTCCAACAGACTGATTCAGGTAGTCTCCGCTGTGACTGTCAAAATAGTTGCCAACTAGTGACATTTGTAGTTGTGTCTGTGTCTAGAAACTGGACTGGAATCACCAACACATTTCATATAGGGCACACAAGTAATAATGTCTTGATAGACTGAAATAGATGCGAACTGGTGGCAAAGCTGAAAGTTTTCATATTTTTTTTTTTACAAACTATGCCTCTCTCAGTTCTGCATTTTTTCTAATTCTGGAAAATAAAAACATAAAATGCAAAGCTGCTGGAAAAATAAACCATGAGTAAGTAGCTGCAGATAATAGAGCTGGGTATTTTTTTTTTTAATGAAAAATGAGAAAATCAAGAGCAAGACCTGTTTTCTAACGCTCGACAAGTCTTTCCATTTTTCTCAAATCAAGCAACATTTTCATGGCTTATTTGTGGATCGTCATGAGAACTTAATTCTAGTATAAAATACTAAAAAAATAAGAAATTGAACCCGCTTTAATTTCTCATGCTTTTTAAATAAAGACTGATAGATTTAGAAATTAAAAACCCTAGGATCATAAAACCAGCACTTGGAATTCCAGCATCAGCCCAAGAATTAATACTTTGCTTCTGAAGTATCTACACCTCTGCAAACGAGGGCCATCCTGCTGACTCCAGCTACTAGACCTTCCTACCCTGTGCATCAGAGACAACATATGGACTCTGGTCATTGGGCCACACTGCCCTGAGGGAAGGGGCATCATATTGACTCTGGCCATTAGACCATATTTCGGAGAAAGAGAATAGCCACATTGACTTTGGCCATTACGCTGCGCCCCCTGAGGCTAAGGGGGTTGTGACACATAGCTGTGGTGCTATAGTGACCTGAACCCACCCACACCGGGGAATAGGCACACTTGGCCAGGCAACAGAGAGTTTAAAATGTTCTGAGAGTGCAGGAGTTGACTCCTGCCAATGAACATAGGTCTGACAAATAACCCACCTTCAATTAAACATGTAAAAAATGCATTAATACAAAATCTCCGGGAAAAAACCCTATTTGTTTGTGCTATGCATAGCCTAACAGATTCACAGAACTTCTTTACAGGAATCCTTTTCCCTTTCAGCATCATGAAATCCAAAGAGGCAATCCCTCATGCATGTTTTTAGTTGAAACCTTTACTATTATCCTCAAAACTAATTTGCCTCCTGTGGAACAATGCCTTCTCATCATTCTAAGAGTTCTTACAATTCACAACCCTCACGGCAATTTAGTAACTTGAATGAATGATGAAAGGATTTCCATTTATTTATACACATATATAATATTAAAAATATTTTGGTGTTTTCATTTATTTAAATATGCCTAAGCATCGTGAAAGTGGTCCACATTTTTCCTCTGATAAATAGAAATGTACATAATAACATAGAGTAACCCACTCTCCAGCCATTTTTCTGAGGTTCATGTGCATAAGCACACACATCCAAGTTGGTTTGAAAATGCCAGAAAATTAATTTGCTCTTTAAAGAGGTTTTTTGAAAGGCATTTAAGTTCTCATTTTCATTCATCCTTTTCTTTATTTTAAAAATATAGGTATCTGATGCACAAAGTTTTGTAATTTAGCTCTAATTCTGGTGAACCAATGGTAAATTTACGATCCTGGTTGCAATTCTAACTCAGAGAGTGGCTTTACCCGAGTCTCAGAGCCTTGCTTGATTCAGATGATAAAGAATGATGGAAATGCTCAGGTACCATGCTTTGCCTGCCTTATGTTTAACTATTAATCACATTTGAAAATAAACTATATTTTTACAAATCGTTTCTAAACTGCTTATAGACTCCAGAATCAGTACAGTGTCTGACTAGAAATATTAGCAATATTGTTTAGCCCACACTTTGGGACACAATTGATATAATCTGTTGCAGGGATAGACTGCTGGATGTATTTTTTCACCCATAACATTGTCGTCCTCCTTCCTACCAAGCTAAGCACTGCTCATGGAACACAAAGAGTTGCAATCAGCTTTATGCTGGCCCTTAGCACATGGGTGAATATCACGTCCAGAGAATACATTCAATATTGCTGCTTTAATGGTATTGTTAATGAGAAGTGCAGCTGCAGTGGAGGGACTCATTACGCTTCTTTATTTTATTTTGTTTTAAGATGAGTTTGGAAAACTTCCCAGATTATACCTCTAAAACTGAAATTTCTATTCAGAAGATAAGGCTGTCCAGGACGGTATGCAGAGCAGGCAAGTGTATTCTGAGTGGGCAGACTTATTTATCTTTCAGATATCATTTCTGGGTTTGCCCCTAAAAGTGTGGCTGCTGGCTAGCCATGAAAAAGCTGGAAAATGTATACTAGTTATGCAGAAACTAATGTGTGCTACTGTAGATCAGTCAATTTGATAATCCACAACATGTGGGCTATTTGACTTCATGTGGGTTGCAGGCGAGAAGAATCCACTGTTCATAAAAAAAAGCCTCCACTCACCCTTTTAAATGCTATTTCTATAAACGTATTTCTCGAGTTTGCTGAGAGTCTTTATTTCTTTATGTTGTGGCAGTGAGGCAGATTGCTGATAACACAATACCTAGTGCAATGTACCCTATGCAGTAATTTTTCAGGTAATTTCCTCAGACACAAAAGACCCAACCCACATTGTTTTTTGTACAATGCTAGTCTGTAATTTACTTCTGGCTAACAAATTAACAATTTAGTCTCTTCTTTAACAAAAACAAAATAATTTTCATCCTTTTGATTGATTTTAACTGTACCATTACAATATTATCCAATACTACTAGTATCATGCATATTTAATTTTATTTCAGAGATAAAACATTTTCTGGAGGGGGGAGAGATAAGCTGACACAAAATGAAACAATTCTTCATGTTAAAAATAACCTGCGTGAAAACACAGTTGCAAGAAAGGTAAATTATAAAGTATGCATTTATCCAATCATTTTAAATACCATAATTACACAGACTGCTCATCAAAAGACTTTTAAGACTCGTTAAAATTATAAAACATTTCTAATTAAATCCATATTTAAATGAAGTTTCTATAACTAATCTATGTGGTACTTTAAATCAAACAAAAAAGGTTCTGTGAAAAATCCAATTAATGGAAGTTTTTGTAAGAATTAAAGCCTAATTATGGAGCAGTGGCAGATGCTCCATGCCTAAGGTTGAAGCTAGCTCTCTGTTATCAGTCTTATTTCTATCCCCAGCCCAAACTTCTCCAAAAAGAAACCAATCTTCCTGAAATTTTGCATGCCAAATCATAACCCAGGGTACAGTTTTTCTGGAAAGGACAGCAAAAATTAGACAAAGAGTCTCAAAGTGATGGGCAGAGATTTTCAAAGCTATTGAAGACATTTGGATGTTCATTTCTCATTACTTTTAGGAGGAGTCTGGGTGGCCAAATAACTTAGGTATATTTGAAAATCTGAATCATAGTTTTTTTGAGAATGTACATTACAAAATTATGTAATGCTTTTTGCGGCTCAATGTATCTCTAGCATGCCTAGAAACTCCAAATTTGTTTTGGAGGAATTTCTGAGGAGAGGAGCTTTTAGTATTCTGAGGAAAGGAAAAGGCTAAAAAGATATAGAGTTGTCTTTAAGTCTATATAGGGCAATGTTCATAATATAAGCTTTTACCATGTAATGGGCTAAATTTCAGTGGGACTACTCGTTGAGGAAGGTATTGCTAAGCATGAGTAAAAGTAGCAGAATTGGGTCTTAAACAAAGACTGTGGTAACAAATTATTACTGTGAATTTGGAGGCAAACTTCTGTGCTATTCATGGACTACTCCACTTGAACAAGATATCTTCTCCCTTGACTCCCTTCAACAGGGACAGCTTGAACAATCTCTACCATGTGAGAAAGGGACTGAAGTTCATTTTGGTACCCCTAGTTTCATGTGCATTTCTAGCATCTTCCATTGACTACCTATGCCTTGGGTTTCAAGTCCAGAATGACATCCCTTTGGCCTCACTTTATCTTTATGGAAGCTGTGCTCCATGGTCTTGCGTGGGCAATCAGGGCTGATCAGCCTTGGCTGTCAACACTGATTAGAAGACATTTTGACATGACCGGGAACCATCCTGAACCCTAACCTAATGTAGCTAAACACTTCTTTGTAACTGCTTATGATGTTTCAAACATGGTAGCACATGCAGTAGCAGTGACTATGAGAATGGCTGCTGGCAAAAGAGTTCTGCATTACCTCAGAAACAAAAGTAGAGCTGCCTTTTGAAAGGCAGAACTTGTTGATAAAACAGCATCAAGAAAAAATAAAAACTGCACAACAGTGGAGTTAACTGCTCAATGGCACAAATTTACACCAAGTAACTGCACAACTGTTCACTGACAACTACTATAGACTATTAGAGTACAATGCAAATGGAAAAAAAAAAGCTGACAAAAAGCAGAGGAAAGAGGTTACCTGGGTCCTGACTAGATGATCTGATCAATGGAAAGAAGTGAGCAGTAGGACAGGACTGCAGTTCCTTACAACACCTTGGATCTGAGCTTTTGTACAAAAATGGAGCTTTTATGTGACGCACCTTTCAACCACCAAAGCTTTTCAGAAGGTTTTGACTAAAGGAAACCCCATAAACATCTAAGACTATGGATCTGATCTGGGTAGGTAACATAAAAAAGCAGTTTACAAATATCAATTTCAGCTGCTTATAATTTTTCTCCTTCCAGACACACACAACATTAGGTAATATTCTCTGGGACTATCTAGTTAATCTAGTTTATGCCAATGCTCCATTTCTTTCTCCCTTCAACTATCACATTAATGACCATTACCCATTCTTAACAAATCCAAAACAATTATCTTAGCATGCTTTATTAAGCAAGCCATAATTAATATGTTAATTGGGCCATTCTTCCAAGCTGATTTCCAAACTCATAACAGTGAAACATTATTTAGATAAAGAATATGAAATTATTTATAAAAAAGATAAAACATAGACTCAAAAAGTGGTCATGCCGGACCTATTTACCAAGATCCTGTACATAAAATCAAGTTCTCTAGGAATCTGAAAATTTCAAGCGTATCTTTTCTGCTGATATCCATTGGATGGAATTTGGGTGTGGTGCCAACCATGGTTTTTCATAACTGGAATAAAAAGGGGCCAATACTGCAGAGAGAGAATGGCTTCTAGGGAGGTTGGTAAATGGTTCTCACATCCTTCACTCCTGGAGATGAATAAATCTCCATATTGTTCTGAGATATGAAAACATCAAGGAAGGGTGCTTTCTCAGGTCTCTCTTACATCGCTGAAATGTGCTGCTGCTTCTGCTGCTCCTTTAAGACCAGCTTTCAGAGACTTATTTTTTAACATATAGCTGGTGTGTAAATGTGCATAAATGGGTTGCACCTAGTTGCATAACTACGGATAGGAAAATTATTTTATTATCTATAATTGATACTTGAGTAAAAATACAGTATAACAGAAACATCACATTTTTAAACAAATTATATTTAGGCTATTTCACATTCAGGAATTTCCAAACGCAAAAGCACTCAGAGGCAACAAAAATGGTAGTCATCAAAACCTACTCAGAGCCTTTGCTGTACTATCTGCTATGATTTTATACATGCACTATATGTATAGAGTTTTTCACTTAATATACAAGACCAGGGCTAGCATACTACACAATGTAGAAGGCCATAAGTTAGGAGAGGCTACCATAGGGGGAGAGAAAAAAAGCAGAAGACAGATAATCTGTTCTGAGCATGTTTAGTCCCTATCTACACTTATTAAGAGTGATCTACAGAGCCTCAATCTGTATTCAAAGCTGTAGGGCACATCAAGCATGTGCAGATCCAGGGTCCTTTCCAGCAGTCAATGCTATGAAAAGCTCCCTTGTGCACCTCTGGTGACACATGACAAAGAAAGAGACTATGAGCAGAGGAGACAATATCCCACCAGGGGACTCCTTTGGTATGCCTCCTCCCCACCCCCAAATGATGTTGCCACACTGAGGAGGGGGATCTTCTTTGGACTACTCTATGAAGGATGATGATGTCCCAGTATTGAGGCTTTCTCAAGGCTTCCCCATTCCTGCTGATGATGGTGGTGTGCAAATGAGGCTTCTCCTACAGGTGACAGTGTTTCAGTTGGTGGGGAGTGAAGTGCAAAAGGGATATTGCTTTCTCAGAACTTTCTTTCAAAATGCATGATGCTCCAAAGAGGGAAATTCCCTATCCGATGTTCCAGCACATAAAAGGGCTAGGGTTGTCCTCCTTTCAGCTTTCCCTAATCTTGATGTTGCTTGTACTCCAACAAGAGACAATAGATAGTATAATTGCCAGCAGTGATAAGTTACCACATAGTTCTTCACTCCAACAAGGGCTGGTGGGTGATTCGTCCTTCTTAGCCCACACAGGGGTTTTTTCAGAACACACCACACAAGTCTTACAATGCTTTTGCAGGTAAAAATCCTTCACCTCTCAGGATTTGGGCCCTTTGGACCAGAAGTCCTGTCCAGTTGTTGGGTCAAAAAGAAGTATCTGAATCGGTTTTAACTAGGGCTATTTAAGCAAAAATGCTTTCTTTGTCTGTTGGTCACTGGAGAATCCAGTCTGAACCAGTACATGTGAGTCTCTTGCCAGCTGGTGGTAGTTCTCAAGTGTTAGAACCTGAGTGAATTTCCGTAACCATCCCCAACTGTTCTTAGTTCTGGAGGGCTATGGTTACCCTTTGTCCCCCGGAGGAACATAGAATACATGAACAGTGTATAAATATTTGCATTTTTAATACAATGAACTCCTAAAATACTTAAAGTTAACGCAATAAGATTTGTTCAGATATTACAGGCTACTGTTACATCTGTCATAGTTTACAAAAGTGAGAAGAGTTATCACAAAGAACTGCAGCACGGTATCTCAGAGAAACAAAACATTAGTTGCAGTTTTAGCGATGAACACTTGTAGTAAACGTCATAAATTCTTCTATACACAGAAATAACTAGATCTTCTTGAACCCTCCTAGTGATTAATTAGAAAGCCTGTCTTACAGATTTTTCTCTCAGGTGTAGTAACCTTGTAGACCTTCCCATTAAGAACTAATAAATAAATGCTTGGTTAAGCACAAACAGGTTGATAGGCAGTGAAAAAGAGTGATGATCTTGGTTTTTATGCAAGATGGTTTTACCTTGTCATTTTACCTTAGAGGACAAAATAATACCAAACAAAAATAAAATTTGGAAATGCCAAGTATAATACTTTATTTAGAAGGATTAAGTCACTACTTTTCCAATATGAATTTAATACCTGAACAAAAGCAGAGCACAAAAGATATAGCCTTGCAACCAGGCTGCAATATTTTCATAATATGCTTACACTAGATGTGCTTAAAAAAATCAAGGAAGACATACTTACTAAAATAGATATTAAACAGAATGCATGCACCACTAGTACTTGTGTCATAATATGTCTGTACATAGAAAGATAATGCTATAATACATTTAACCTCTTAAAATATTGTACTTTTCAATGGTTTCCACAGTATCACAATGCAGGATATGTCCCTTTAATGGAAATTTGACAGTATAAAAATATAATGAAATGATTGCCTATTCTTACAGATTACCTGGGATATTAAATGCAATAAACTTGCCTCTGTATTGTATGCATTATGGTAATAACCCATGTTGGCTGCTAACTCTACTCCTCTTTTTCCATAAATCGTGTGAAGCAATATAACAAACAGGAACTTCCAGATCAGCTGAAAGGGTATGATAATCCTAGCACTTTCAACCTCTATCACAAGTTTACTTGAAGTACAATAATAATTTTAAGAAGATTTGGGAGAAATAAATACATGATTCATAAACCTTATACAGATATCTGTCTATTCACTAATCTAAGATTTAAGTAGCTGAGCTAGTTTAAGCATATTGACAGTAAGGAGCAATTTTCATATTCATAGATATAGGATTCCTAGACTCAGCTCTCTTATGAGACCACAAAAATATTGATGTGTTAGATGATACAGTGCAAACACATCTTTAGTATAGCACTTTAATTTCACCACCTTATGGATAGGCATTATCATACAGTCTTTACTTATATAATCACAAAATGACTTTTCACATGGTGGTCAGCAGGGTTTTAACCCAGTATCTTCAGATCCACAGCACAGACCTCTTCCATTTGAACAAAAGAAACAACTAATAGCAGAAGGAGGCTGTTATCCTGTATGGGAAACAGCCCTTAGAGAGGAACATGACACAGATGTGGGAATGTGTGACAGGGCTGTGAGATAAAAAACATTTGCCATGTCTATGTAAAGTTGTTAATACCTGCTTTGTCAGTCATCAGGAAGCCAGCGACTCAATGTAATAAAAACACCTGTGATTACACTGGCATACCTCTTATTCCAAATACATTTAGTGGCTTTAGAAACTCCACATTTCAGAATTGTTGCATGCATAGAAGGCTTTAAAAAAATAGGCCCAGATTCTTTTTTTACCAACCTGAGTGATGACTGGCATGTGTATGTTTGTGTGTAGCTAAGGAAGTGGGGGTGGGAAGGATGAATGCTGTCCAGGAGCCAGTTAAGCCCCCCTAATTCTCCAGGCACTCTAACTCAGGCAAGCTAGGAGAGAGCCCTAAAGTAAAATATACCTGCTGAGCATAACCAGTCTGGCTGTACCTCTTTGACAAGAAGCCAGAGTGCAGCAGAGAATCTGGCCCTAAATATAGACAAGAGTGTTTTCTTTAGAAGAAAATCATACATACAAAGAAAAATAAAATGCAAGCTAAACAGTGAGGTCCACATCTCAGTATTCCTGTGAAATCTCTTCTACAAAAAATGTAGAGTTCAGCCAAAAAGCTGGGCAAGCTTGTAATATTCTGCAAAATAAAATAACTGTCTGGATCTGAAACAGCATGAGCTGTCAGATGCTAAGCACATCACTGGGCCCTGGAAAAAATAAATTTAAATAAGAGATTAATTGTGCTGTGCAATGGTAAGAGGCACATATATTTAATTTTACCTGTCAGATGATAGTTGAAGGGGGTGTGCCCAAGCTTAAATAAATCTTCATGCTGCTTTTACTAATTAATATTTGTAAAAATCACAGGGTGTTTTCAGCGGGGGTAATCCTTTACTTCACCAGTTTAAAGTTCATCATTTTTCTTCCAAGGCCCTTACTGAACCTGGAATTGTGTGATAGTAATTAAATTATTGAATTTGTGACAAAATTGCCACATTTTAACCCTTCTTGTGTTTCTTAATTTTGAACTCTGCATTTTGACAGCTCAACTGTGTTGATTAATGCCTTCTAGGAACCCCTATATGGTTTGCCTGTTAGCGATCTAATTTTGTGCAGGAATGCTTGGGCTGGTATGTTGAACTGATTCACCACCCAGGTGGCTACATTTGGACTAAATGAGCTGTGAAGGGTTTCATCTCTGCCCATCACAATCTTCCTTCATGGAGCCCCACAGTATGCAGCCACTGCTCCGACATGATTTGTCACAACTCATCAATAGAAAATAAATTATTGCCATTCTCACTTGTCAATGGGCTTGTCTTCACTTCAGCTGGCCTAATGATTGGACGCTCAAAGGGAACATTTCCAGCCTTTGTGGAGCATGATTATGACTGAGCACACTACTACCCTATGCATCTGGGCCAGTAAAAACATGTGGGGAAAGCAAATTAATTGGATGTTTTGCGCCAATGATTAGAGCATTACACATGAATATTACAGACGCTTATATTAGGCAGTCAAGACTAGCTCAGTCCTGACATTTATTTGCTTAGTGTCACATTATTAGTAACTGCTTCATTCAAGGTTACAGCATTTATTTCTGCAGAAGGAAACAATTATAATGTAAAGACACAAAAATGCAAGTAACAAAATGACTGATAAGATCAGAAATCTTTTTGTGATGAAGGTAAACACAAAGGAAAAGATCTCAAATGGCTTCAGACTCGTACCTTTGTCAGATATTTTAAACAGATATTTTCTTTGATTATCAGAGAGAGAGAGATTTGCAGAATGTATAAACGTTAAGTTCAGTAGACAAAGAATAAGAAAAATCAATAATAAGTTTAGCTGACATCTTTGAACTAACCGCAGAAAAATGTACTAGCTTTTCAGGCCACAGAAAAGAGAATGAGATATAGAAACAGATGTGGTATGGTGTTAATTCAGATTTCATAATTAAATTCAGAGATACAGTAGATTAAAGGGGAACTATAGGTACAGGGTGTGGATTGGAAGTTCTTTCCTGATAGCTTTGTCTGGATTACATTGGTAAAAGGCTCTTGCAATTAGAATATCTGTTTTATTTGCTGTGGGTAAATGGCAAGTTCCCAACGTATACCAAGCAGCTATTAACAGTATTTAAAAAAAATATACGAGAGAGGATGCCCAGAAAACAGGATGTATTAAAAAACCACAAGAATCACCTATTTCTGGTACTGAAAGTGGCACTAACATTTCATAGAATTCTAGAGGCCACAAGTATAGTAAAAGATTTTCATTAAAATATTAGTTTTGTATGTTCAGAAATGGCAACCTAAAACACACTTTAAAAATGTCTGAATGTTCAAAACCTACATTTGCACACACAAAGTTGGCTACCACAATAAAGGTGCCAACTTTTGTAGACTTGGCCCTGAGAATTCAAAGGAGGAGATCATTTGTGTAAATTACGTATTTGAATAATTACTGTTTATGACATTTCTCTCACAAGAAACTGTATTCTCCAAAAAAAAAGTTGCCGTGATGCCAAATATTGTCATTTTATGTGGCTCATGATATACAGTGTTTTAGTCAAATGACCAGCTCCTGATGTCGTGATTATGTGAGAGTTTCATTTAAAGAAAAAGTTTCCAGCCCTTATGGTTGAAAAAAAGTTTGAAGATTTCAACCCTAAAGACTCAGAAACTAGAAGACCAATAAAAAGAACTCAAAACTTATTTTTTTAAAAATCTCATGTTTGTTTCAAGTGAATCTTAAAATTTTGGAGGACAGATCTATGATTTGTTAATGTTTGCAATTGGCAATACTGACATTGCAAAAGTCGGTAATATATAAGGCAGCACTATATCAGACACTGATCCTATAAATGACTCTGTGCACATGCAGAGATGCGCACCCATACAGACTCAATCACAGAATTGGGGCCTAATGCTGGGTTAGAAATGCTTTTAGCAGAGACAGACAGACAGATTACTTGGGTAGACTTTTAATTACTGAAAAAATGGTCACATTAACTTGTAATTATTGGTTGTTGAAAATATAGAGGGGATACAGCAGAAAACTGTATGAAAGTTGGGATGAAAGGAAGATCGTGAAGTAAATGTTAAATTAAAAAGCACTTTCCATCTTCTTCCTTTTTTCCAAGCAGTTTTTGGACACTATGTCCTTAACCTGACACTTGGCTCATTCTATAAGTTTTTTCAGTTTATCTTTTTAGAAATAAAAACAAAAAACAAAAACCCCCTAAAAATAGTGCCACATAAATAAAATATCTATTATGTTGACTGTGGACATACCATTTAATTCCAATTGTTATGATTTTTTATATCTCAGGCAGAAGTTCATCACCAACTAATCAAAATAACTATTTTTATAGCCACATAAATACATAAATATTAAATTATGTACACCTAATTATTAATATAAAATACAAACTAATATATAACAGTGTAGTTTATATATCAGGTCACACAGACAAACTAAGTTATAAACATTATTAAGGTTGCAAAGTCAAGCACTCAAAAGTTAGGTAATGTCAGAATTAAGGTTGCCTGTTCAACTTTAATTCAGTCCCCTTGTGTGTACGTCTTATGATGCAGTTTTTAATAACATGGTCACATTTTTTTCCACAGGACCCTGCCTCAATCAGTGCATGGAATGAATGGTACTCAATTAATGAGCTGTATGTAGTATTTCATTTTCTCCTTGTTGTTCAGTATATGGTCTCGTGCCTTATTTATTGCTCACTCTTTCAAAGCCTGCTCTGAAGACAGAATTATTCATTTCCTCATGAGCTTTTCTATGGTGCTCATCACTATAGTATCTGAGTGCATCACAAACATTAATGAATGTATTTGCAAACACTCCTGTGAGATGACTCAGAGCATCACAGAAATGTAAGGCTGGAAGGGACTGCAAGAGGTAATTTAGTCCCCCTTCACTGAGGCAAGTTTAAATAAATCTAGACCATCCCTGAGAGATGTTTCTCTAACCTGTTCTTAAAAAGCTTCAATGATGAGGAGTCCACAACCTCCCTAGCTCATTTGTTCCAGTGCTTAACTATCTTTATAGACAGAACATTTTTCCTTAGATCAACTCAAATCTATCTTGCTGTAAACTAAGATTATTGCTTTTCAACCAGCACACATGGACATGGAGAACAATTGATCACCATCCTCTTTATAACAACTTTTTACATATCTGAAAGCTGCTATCCTGTCTCTCTGGGGGAATTCCAGATTCCAGTCCCCCACCCTCCTTCAATAAACTTGTACAGAGACATTCAAAATCAGTGGCCCTACCAGTAGAAAATCTATTGTTCGTATGGAGGAAAGTCATTCAGTGTTGATGGCTGTCTCATTGTTAGCCCTTTGAGTTGTCCCACATCACTGCAGGACAGTGGCTAGAACAGACTGATCTTGTCAAGATCAGGCTTGTTCGCAACACAATCTGGATGTCTTAATCCAATGTGGAGGGCGCAATAATATTATCAATTGGTTTAAACCTTCATTGGTGGAATGGGTGGAACAGAAGCCCTTCATCTGGGATACATGTGAGAAACAGTTAAGTTGTTATATGGAATCAAATAGCTGAAAAAATAGCAGCCTTCACCCAAAACATTGGCACACGTCACCACGCAAAATAAAGGCATATGTGGGTATTGTTTTGTGACGGTTTGTGAGTCTGGGAAAGAGAGGCACCAAGATCAGAAAGGCGGAGAAAGTGTGGCTCTGAGAAAAATCTAAAATGTTTTAAGCTGAGTGCTGTCTAGAAAGGGGCGTGGAGCTGTGAGCAAAGAAACTAGCTCCTGCTGTTTGATTCCTGCTATGTTCAGGGAAACAGGACTTTGTACATTCTTTGTAAATAAAACAGGAATGCATCAAAAAAGCACCTGGCTCCATCTTACGTTTCTCCTACAAATGGAAACAACCCACAAGATCCCAAATGAAGTAAAAAATGAACTATTGTTCATAAATTGTCTTCTGATTAGAAAGATGCAGTGGAATTTCAGTCAATGCGAATCATAATTAAATATCTTATTTTCCCATTCCTATTTTAGAAAGACATATTAGCAATTAAATCTAGTTTAAAATTAATTTGTTTCTCTTTTACAATTCTTATTTCTAAAGAAAAAGAGTAAACAGACTCATTAAGGAAAAGTTAAAGACCTAGAATGATCTTTTGTTTACACTTTTGACCTAGGGAATGTTTTTCCTCCCATCAGTTTTAGTTTCATTGTATATCCTTGTAGTTCTCTTGAGCTCAGTGGAGTTGATCTTGATTTATTAGGTTAGATGAGAATTGGATGAGAAGTGCCCAGATGACAAGTCTACATGATAATATTTGAATATGCCACTTAATAAGGAAAGTTAGTGTGTTGATCATGGTAAGTTGAGTAAGTTCAACATGACTTGCCCCAATATCTATATAGTTGAAGAGTTGCTACAGGAGGAAATTCAAAATTGTCAGCAAGTGAAACTCAACAGCCTAAATTTTCAAAAGTGACTTCTGAATTTAGATGCTCAAATTGTAGCAATTTCAAGGGGATTGATTTTCAGAGGATAGTTGCTCAGCTCTTTCTGAAAATAAAGTGTCTCAGAAGTGTCTGAAATTTGACACCCAAAAATTGAGGCAATCAAAATCCCTAGTTATATTTAAAAATTTAGGACAACATAACATGAATTTCATCACAACCTATAAAGACAATGTACAATAGATAATGGAATAACAGACAAGAAATACACCACTGAATAGTATAACATATAATTGACTTAGCTAATGCAACTAACACCAGATGTTATGCTCATAAGAACACAGGAGTTGCTATATTAGATCAGGTCTCCGGATTTTGGTACCCTTCCTTCAGCAATGGGCAAGTACTTGCTTCACAGGAAGGCAGCAAATAAAAATTCAATCAACCATTAATGCAACTAGGGTACAATTTTCAAAACCCCTAAGTGACTTATGTGCCTAAATTTCATTTTCAAAAGAGCCATATTAAACTTTGGGTGTAGGGCTCCAGGTGGAAGAAATAGGCCTGCAGGGGGCAGTGGTAGTACAAGTATCTACAGAAGTGGGTCAGACCTGCTGTGTATCAGATCTGTCCAAAGCTAGCATTGCAGACACTCATTTGGCAGCATTATCATGCCTGCCTGCAATTCAGGCATAATGATTATACCAAGAGAGTGAGAGAGGTTAGTGTGTTCATCCCTCACCCTCTCCCAATTAAACACTCTCTTACGTAGGCCATGGGTTCTGGTCTAACTTCATCTAATGACTGACATTAATATTTCCGTGCTGTTCACCACCCTTATACTGATCAAAGTCTCATACGCCAGCTCTAGAGACATGCAACTCTTAATCTCTTTTATAAATACGATAACTGAGAGGCTGATCAAGGTCAGCTTAGTCAGGGCTGGAATAGAATCCAGGTATCTAATATGACATCACATTGCTTTTAAAAATAAATATTCCAATACTGTGTTTTTTGCTATGCTCCCTGTTACTGCTCTTCTAACCTGATACTCACTGTCCCACTATTCTTTGAAACAGTTGTGTAACCCCCAGGCAAAGTGTGTGTAATGTCATCCCCTAGAATGCTTGATTTTGCCAATCTTACTGTTTAATATATATATATATTTTTAAATAATGCTATATATTGTTGGCCTCCAGGTGAAAGGTTCTGTAGCCACGAGTGTGTATATACATCTCTAACGTCAGCAATTTCAATAGGAAAGTTATTCCCATGTAATGGATGTTCGGTGCCCCCTGTATGAGATAGTGTGGTGGATCTTAGTTTTAGTTGCCACATTGTAAAATCACCACTATGTGGGTGGTGCTGGCTCGGGAGGAATTATGGCCAGAGACACACTCCACCTGCGGGGTTCTGAGCACCAGTTAAAGCTGTTCTCCCTTGGTGTAAACCTCCAGAAATGACCATGGTACACCTTCTCTCTGTGCTTCCAAAGCACAACTGATCCTGCAAACTTCAGGAATTGCAATTTGGTAAAGGGGGTACAGTGACAGTAAGTCCATCAGTTCTCAGCCTCAAACTGCAGGCACGAGCAAGCATTTTTTGTTTGTCTGCTCGAAGATCTATGCATATCCACTGAGTCAGCTGCACCTTGCCTTCCTGCAGAAAATGACAGCATGAAGTTCTGCTCTGCAGTGCATGAGGACGGTGAAGGTCCTCTGTGTGGCCTTTCTGCAGCATGGTCTCTATGCAATGCAAATGCAATAATCCTGCTGCATTTTGGGCTCTAAAGAGGATCCTAGAGAAAGGCATTACATATACTTTGCCCATACGGTATTTGGCCCTATATGCACAGCATTCACCTTACTCACCATTAAAATTCATCTATGGTACACAGGAGCCATATGTTAGCTCACAGTAACAGCTTAGGACCCAACTGGTGAAGACAATTACTGTAACCAATTGGAACTGCAGAAGGAATTTAGCTCATTAACAGGAAATTACATAAACTGGTATTAGGTCAGAACACCAGTGCCTGTTGAAGTTAGGGATCCAAATCCTTTTGAAATTCAAAAGGGTTCAGGAACTGGACTCCCATAAGCTCCTTTGAAAATTCCAGGTAACAGTATTACTGCTCTGTGTGTGAGGAATATTGTGTGTGCGCACACATGCATATACACACACAAAACATACTGGTCTTTAAAACAACTTGGGTTTAAGCAAACACTTAAATCAGCATTTGCACCATGTTAAATTGTACCCTTAGTCTTCTCACTAGTTGTTCTGAACTAGGGCTCAGCTATTAAGAGAGGAGTTAATGACAATTCTCTTTTAAAGAATAAAACTGCCTTCTTTAATTATTAGATGGAAGATTTTGTAATTTAACAACATAGGCCTACTAATAATTCAGTCTAGAAGAAATTTGCATGTTTTAAATTGGAGACATTTTAAAACACCATAGTTAAAGCCTGATTCAAATAAAAGTTCTTTTTTGGATTAATTTCAGCTTCTATCAGGTGGCATTATTTTTCCAATAGTCTCTTACTCTACACTTCGCATTTGAAACAGCTTTGTCCAACCTATAATTATTTTCTTCTAATTAGAGTAATTCATGGTTAATTATTCAAAATGATTCCCCTTCAAAATCAAACCCATTTCTTGCCATGACACTTTTTAACTGTACGATACAAATAAAATATTCCCAGAATGCAAATTTTTGTAAGAAGAGAATGCATATTTTCCTTTCTTAAAAAGCATTAAAATCTTTCAATAGCAATGAAGGTTCTGATAATATCTACATTACAGGCAAAATTCTCTGCTGGTGAAAAATGATACAAGACATAGTTTGTCCCCATGTAAGTTAGCTATAAAAGGTAAGCTGAACAGATGCCTTTGTTTATGAAAATAGGTCAGATGGCTTGATATAGAATACATTAAAACAGAGGGACAGTCATACAACATAAAATTAGACAGAGCCCAAAACACTTTAGCCTGACTGGATCAAGCTGAATCAGATATGCAGCCTGAAACAAGCAGTTCCAACTTCTATGGAAGTGTCTAGGCCAAATCCAGAAATGCTGTAAACAATGGTGTAAATCAGTCAGAAAATAGCTGTAATGGTCAACACAGTGTAATTGCACAGATGCAGAGTGTGTAACAGCAAAGGATGTGTAAATGAATATAATTTACATGCCAAGGTGTGGTCTGAAAAATAATTATCTAGAGGGCTCAACCAGGCTCTCCCCATCTTACTTTGTTATATGGCATTATCTCAGTTCCTGGGGCTAAATTTAAACCTCAAAAGTCTGCACAGCAGTCACTGACTTCCAAAGAGTCACATCTACTTTTGTTAGGAACTGAATTTGATCCTTGAAACAGTGCATATTGCACATTTTCACCCACTCACTGAATGCCAAATTAGTGTAAGTTATACTATCTTGCCACTTAAACTCAAAAGGTAATTCAACCCAAACAGTGAAAAAAGAACAACAGTATAAAAAACTAAGTGGACAGTTTAACCCTTAAAAATACATTGTAGTTTCAGGTATATATTTGTTTGTCTGATGTTTACTAACAAACTTAGGGTATTATATGACAACAGTTACAAGATTTAAGAGCAGGTTACAGTAATGGGTCTATATGCCTTTTAATATCACCTGTTTTATGTTTCATTTCACCTCTTCCTTACACACTGTAGTTTAGATTAGAGACAGAAAATAGAGCTTCAGATCTTAGTTATATGTATGAAAATCCAGAATAACATACATAACATGAGTGGAAATCTAGAGTTACTCCACTAATTTCAATGGAAAACCCAGCAAAATTTGCAGTGTAGTATAGTTTTCTAAATCAATTTCTGTTTTATTTTCCTTCTAAAAGTTCAATGCCATAGAACAACTGAGAGTATTAACTGACCTGCCTTGTTAATTCCATCCTTTGTTTATTGAAATCAGAGGTGGCTTCAAGCAGCCATGTTTTGATTTTGTCAAAATTTCAAATCAATGTGTTCTATCTTGTAACGACAAAACAAATATCACACAGCGGACTTTGCAGTGAATCAAACCACAGCACGGACAAAATTAATGTAGGAGCCTGCAGAAAAACAGATTATATTATTGTCAAAATTCAGGATCATATGGTTAGCCAGCCCCAGCATTGCCAAAGTCCATGTAGGAGTACACAGTGAATCAGGATAATAAAGCATTGCCAAGATGGGTGATATGCCAAGAAGCACAGTCAATATCTTTATACACTAAGCTGAAGAAAAGCTATTTCAGAATGTTCTTGCTCTGACAGACTGTTTTTCTTGTATACTGTTATGTGTACCTCTACTTTCTGAACACATAGAACATTTACTAAGAGCCTGTCTACACTTAAAATGCTACATTGGTGCAGCTGCTCCGATGCAGCTGAGCTGCTGTAGCGCTTCAGTGAAGACACAACCTACACTACCTCCCATCAGTGCAGGTAATCTATCTCTCCATGAGGCATTAACAAGAGTCTGGTCTACACTAGAAAATTAGGTTGGTTTAACTATGTCAGTCAGAGGTGTGAAAAATCCACACCCCTGAGTAGTGCTGTAAAGCTGACCCAAGTACTACATGTACTGATGTACACAACACTACATCAATGGAAGATTATCTACGCCGACAGGAGAACCCTCCTCCCATCAGGATTTGTAGTGTCTACATTCAGAGTCAGGTTGGCTTAGTTCTTATGGGGGACTTCAATCACCATGACATCTGCTGGGAGAGCAATACAGCATAGCATAGAAAATACAGGAAGCTTTTGGAGAGTGTTAAGGACAACTTCCTGATGCAAGTGCTGGAGGAACCTACTGGGGCCGTGCTTCTCTTGACTTGCTTCTCACAAACTGGGAAGAATTGATAGGGGAAGTAGAATGGGGTGGCAACCTGGGCAGCAGTGACCATGAGATAGTAGAGTTCAGGATCCTGAAAAAAGAAGAAAGGCCACCTGCAGAATATGGACCCTGGACTTCAGAAAAACAGACTTTGACTTAATGCTTTTTTCCCCTCTGTCTTCATAGACGAGGTCAGCTCCAAGACTACTGCACTGGGCAGCACAGAATGGGGAGGAGGTGAGCAGCTCTCAGTGGTGAAAGACCAGGTTCAGGACTATTTAGAAAGGCTGGACATGCACAAGTCTATGGGATCGGATGCAATGCATCCAAGAGTGCTGAGGGAGTTGGCTGATATGACTGCAGAGCCATTGGCCATTATCTTGGAAAATCTGTGGTAATTGGGGGAGGTCCCAGATGATTGGAAAAAGGCAAACATAGTACCCATCTATAAAAAAGGGAAAAAAGGAGGATCCAAGGAACTACAGACTGGCCAGGCTCACCTCGGTCCCTGGAAAAATCATGAGGCAGGTCCTCAAGGAATCCATTTTGAGGCACTTGGAAGAAAGGAAGGTGATCAGGAATAGTTAGCATGGATTTACAAAGGGCAGTCATGCCTAACCAACCTGATTGCTTTCTATGATGAGATAACTGGATCTGTGGATGTGGGGAAAGCGGTGGACGTGATACACATTGACATTAGCAAAGCTTTTGATACAGTCTCCCACAATACTCTTATCAGTAAGTTAAAGAAGTATAGGTTGGATGAATGGATTATAAGATATATAGAAAGCTGGCTAGATCATTGGGCTCAAAGTCAACGGCTCGATGTCCAGTTAGCAGCTGGTAACAAACAGGTGTCTCAGGGGTCGGTGCTGGGGCTGGTTTTGTTCAACATCTTAATTAATGGTCTGGAGGATGGAGTGGATTGCACCCTCAGCAAGTTTGCAGAGGACACTAAGCTGGCAGGATTGGTATATTCTCTGAAGAGAAGGGATAGGCTACAGAGTGACCTTAACAAATTCGAGGATAGGGCCAAAAAAAATCTCATGAGATTCAACAAGTGTGGAGTCCTGCACTTAGGACAGAAGAATCCCATGCACTGCTACAGACTGGGGACCAACTGGCGAGGCAGCAGTTCTGCAGAAAAGGACCTGGGGTTACAGGTGACAAGAAGCTGGATATGAATCAACAGTGTGCCCTTATTGCAAGAAGGCTAACGGCATATTGGCTGCATTAATAAGAGCATTGTCAGCAGATCAAGAGAAGTGATTATTCCCCTCTATTCGGCACTGGTGAGGCCACATTTGGAATCTTGTGTCTAGTTTTGGGCCCTCCACAATAGGAAGGATGCAGACAAATTGGAGAGAGCCCAGAGAAGGGCAACAACAATGATCAGGGGGCTGGAGCACATGACTTACGAGGAGAGACTAAGGAATTAGGCTTGTTTAGTCTGCAGAAGAGAACAATGAGGGGGGGATTTGATAGCAGCCTTTAACTATCTAAAAGGGGGTTCCAGGGAGGATGGAGCTAGGCTGTTCTCAGTGGTAGCAGATGACAGAACTAGTAGCAATGGTCTCAAGTTTGTAGTGGGGGAGGTTGAGTTGGATATTAGGAAAGCTTTTTCACTATGCAGGTGGTGAAGGACTGGAATGGATTGCCTAGGGAGTTGGCAAAATCTCTATCCTTAAGAGTTTTTTAAGATGCGGTTTGACAAAGCCCTAGCTGGGATGATTTAGTTGGGATTAGTCCTGCTTTGAACTGGGGGTTGGACTAGACAACCTCCTGAGTTCCATTCCAATCCTAATCTTCTCTGATTCTATTACCTCCTAACCCCATCCTGATTTTTCACACTCGATATCTAGGTTGGCTTTTCTATGCTGCTCAAGGGTATGGATTTTTTATACCCTAAGTGAGGTAGTTAAACATCTTCTAGTGTAGACCAGACCTGCGTCACATACAAGAGGATCATGTTGGAAATCAGAATCCAATATTAGTAAAGATGCTTGCTTTGCTGTTGTTATTGGAGCAAGTTTCCTACATATTCAGATGGCAGAAACACACATTATAGCACCCAGAAAACCAGCCATGTTATAGCAACACTGTTTGAAATAGTGTTTCTTCAACTTGGAGTTGTAAAGATGTTGAGTGTGCTTATTATTTTCCCATTCCAGAATCTATGTAATACAAATACCAGTACAGGAAACCATGACTTTTCACCAGGTAGCAAGGGAACACTTGCATGAATGTAACATTTTAAGCTTCCACACCACTATGGAAATACACACAAAAGTCAGAGTTTATATGCACAAATCCTAACTTGGAAGCAGACCTCCACAAGTGATGCACAGAAATTTATGCCTTTAGAAGTCTGGCCCTAACTTTAAACTCTACAAAATGCCAATAAATATTACTGTAGCTTCATTTTAGTGGTAGCTTTATTTTAGGTAGTATTCTAGCCTATGCCACCAAGACAAGACATGGTTTAAAACTTTGTAAAAGTCTCTCATCATATTATCTGCTACCTATTGCTGTGAGCTGCAAAGCCAAACTGCCAGAGGCTATCATCTGAATTATAAGAGTTATGCCCATCTGATCAGGGAGCAGAAACAATGCTGTCTGACCTCTCAGAACTAAATAACAAAGCTAGAATTTCGAGCATCAGCAATGGAATACAGACATAAACACTATGTAATTACTCCATGGAGTGAAACAATAAGTAACAAAATAAATACATGACTTGCAAAGCATCTGAGTAAATTCAAATAATGAATAACATTGAGAAAATTGTTATCTGTTCAAAGAAAGTTCATTACACACACACACACACACACACACACACACACACACACACACACACACACACACAAGCTAAATTAACTGAGTAAATTATTTGCTGTGAATTACTCATCTCTACTTATTCTTTATTTCTTTTCATCAATTGTGCGGCTACCTTTACCCATCCATAGCATCTAGCCACTGAACATATTAAATTACAAAGGTATGGTGGATTCTTCTATTTGCTTCACCCAGGTTCTGGAAAGATCTGTTTGTTTCTTTGTTTGTTTGTTTGGTGAAAGACACACCATGTTTGCATTGTACTTTATTGGTAAACTCCAGTTATTCAAATGGATATCCAGTTATCCAGTTTACAAGTAAACTTATTCAAATGCCTAGGAGACATATTCAGAAAAATCACCATCAACACCTCACCTCTGGTTTCCACTGTTTTTGTTCGAGGGTGGGTAGCTGCATTGCCCAGAAGAGTGCATGTCTCAGAGGGTCATGGATGGAGCAGTGAGTGGTCTGTGTGTCCTTATCAATTAATTGCCTTGTAGATTTAGGCAAAAGCCTGGAGTGGGCACTGGAAGCAATAAATGTGAGCCAATGTACAGTGCAAAATTCTGGAGTTTGCATCCTCAGTGGCTGTTCCACTTGAGAAATGGGCTGCCACTTTTTGCAGAGTATGGACTCTTTTGTGCTTCCACCTTCTATTTTAGTTAATGTAAATTACAGTTAACCAGTCTGGATGTGACAAAATACCTGGATCACTGTGGCTGCAATATCAAATACTCTTTTTTTGCTTAATATAACACAGCTAATAAACCCAAGCTGGCATGTGGAAGATTCTAAGGGAAATAAAGAGCTCCATATAATTAAAAACAAAATGGTCCTGCAGTTTTCACTAGACAGTTGTCACCTTTGTTAAATTGATAAAGATCCATTGTGGCCATCAGAAGCATTGATTCAACTTCCTTACTCTTTCACATGTTAACAACAGTGGATAATACTGTATATATTTTCTGCATACTTTATTATATTACTGAAAATAAGGTTTTTTCTAAGTTTCTCTCATTCTGTCTTAGTGAACACCACATCAAATGTCACATTTTTGTTTTGTGTTAGCAAACATTTGTTCTGAATTACTTAAAACTGATCATTTTGCTTCTTCTGCTGTAATTAACCTGCATATTTCAGTCTATGATTCCATTGGGGGGCTGTGGGAGAGGAGGGAATCACCATCATTAATCAAATGTTTAGATTATGTTCTGAGGTAATTGGGCTTGCTCTTTTAAAAGGAAATTACTACACAACTAAAAAATCATTAGCAGTTTGTAAAACATATAAGAAGAGAATAAGTAATGTATTCTCTAATTTGAACCTTTAGGCTACCGATATATTTGGTCAAGAGAGCTGTATGCACTTCAGAGCACAGTAGCTATAATGTTTTGCTCTTTGTCCTGCTATACCAAAAGGAGGACAAGAGACGCTTGATTATTTTTTAATATTATTAGATGTCTGGGACTACCCGGAAAATGAAAGTGTACAGTGAAGGTAACTCCATGATCATTCGATATCTATGCAGGGGACTTCCACCAGCCCCCTTCCCCCCCCTTTTTCCATCCTGTCCCCCAACCAATCCATTGCTGGGACCTTACCATCTCTTCCCCCACCCCACCTCCTGAACAAGAGTTAATGTGGGCTATAAGAAAAGGGGGTTGGCTCCCTGCCATATGAGTCATAGGAGTTTCAACAACATAGCCTAATTCTCTTACCTACTCACCATAACAAAGCCCTCCCTGAACCCACTGTGGGGAAGGCAAAAAGCCCCCACTCCATGTAGGCCAATCTGGTGATGAGGGAAAAATTCTTTCCCAACCTCTGTAGAGAGGAGCATCTAGCACGATGCGCACAGCAGGTCCTGACCAAACCTGGTATTCTGCCACCTCCAAGGGGAGGGAGGATGGTGCTAATCTGCCTGGTCTGCCTGGTCTGCGGAAGAGAGGCTTGCCCCTTTTGAACTCCCCAGCTGTTCTGGTCCCTGTTAGTGTTGCCATGCTGACCCATTCCCCCTTCTGCAGCCCCTCCTCCCCACACCCATAAAGCACTATTCCCACCCCACCCTGGCAAGCCAGACAATGCACCCCTTTAACAGTCAGGTGCAGTCATTTATAACAAAAAATACTTTGAACAGTTATTCATTTCAAGCAACAAATGCATATTTGATAAAATTCCTGTACTGTGCACGGTTTTAACCCAGCAGTAACAGATCAGACAGTCAATTTGTCTGCCTACATTTTCTATATAAGTAATCCACAATTCTAAGGTGGATCTTTAGCCGCCACTGTTAAATAAAGTTTATAGTTAGACAAATAATTAAAGCATCAACAAACTATATAGTAAATGATTTTACTCTTTTTTAATCTTTAAGAAATATTATGCTACTTGAGGTATTGCACATATACTACCTTGGCATACATAGTAGTGAAGCATCCGATTACTTACACAGTACTATGCTTTTCATAGTCCCAAATGCTGTAAATACATTACAGTAGTGAATGAAGAGTTAGTACAATTCTACAAATTCTACAAATGTAATATCAATTTGCTATTGATTTACTTTCTATGTACATGTATGTTACAGTATTTAGTATTTTGGTTTGGAGAAAAATGGAAGGAACCAGGAAAGATCTACTTATATACAAGAATAATATCAACATAGACAACTGCTACATTCCCTAAAACTACTGAATCCCAAAAGTGTATGCCTCCATGTCTTAAGAAAAAGGTAAATTGTCCTTTTATATTTACAATTATTTAATTACTTTACTTTGCCACAAATAAAGGTAATTAAAATCATAATGAAGCTTGATTTAAATTTCAGAACTAACCTGCAAGTTGTACAATCTTTATCTACATTCCATTTAATATATTTAATAGATGTAAAAGCTCACAAGTGATGATATAAAGGATAATTTACGCTTGCAATGCATTTTTCTCCAATTAATAGATTGCCTGTGTGTTGCATATTTTGCATGACAAAAGAGCAGAATATTAAACTGCCATTCATAATGAAAATGCACTTTGCAAATTAAAAGTGCCGAAACAGAAATTTTTCACCCTGTTTAGGAAATAAACAGTCCTTAACCAATTAAACTGCATTGTAATAATTCTATGATTTATTGCAAGTTGTTTAACTTTCAAAACTCGGCTAACCCATATTAAGGTCACAATCCATCATGTCTTGCTTGGAAAGCCAGCAAATAATGGCTGTTGTATTAGCTGCTTTTGATGATAGTATGAAAGAAGTATTAGCACTTGTCAACAAAACTGCTTACAACATAACATTAGCATGCATGGGCTGCTGTACCTATTTATTATTCTGGCAGCTTCACACATATTGTTACAAGCTTATAAAACATTTTGTCGGGTGGAAACCGAATGTACACTGTTTGGTTTTCTGATAGACTGGCAGCATAAATGTCTGGGCTGACTTAGTTTAGTTTAAGTGTAAATAGAGACACAAATTCTTCAACCTGTTCTCTTATTGATACTGAAAAGTGCTGAATTATTCAGCATCCAACTCTTCTGTTTGTGTCTATCACAGTTATCAATTACCCATCAGTCTTCTTGTCAAAACAGAATGGATTAATCTGGCTGAAAACAAGACAAATAAATGGATACTATAACAGGGGTGCAGGGTTGCCAAACTGTCAAAGGGAAATCCAGGCAATGACATTTGCCGTCAAAAGTGGAAGATCTGGCTTAAGTGAGCAAATTATTCCCCTTTACGAGCCAAGAATGCACTTAGCTTACCGTAAGTAAATTAATCTGCCTACTTTGCCTACTAATGCATTATCAACAGTGATAATAGTCCCTGATATTTTTTTGTTATTTTGCTCAAATGCCTTCATGCGCCAATGCTTTTTGTGTATAAAACGACTGTTTTAAATAAAATATATGTATATATAAATATTAAAATGTATATAACATTAGAAGAGAAATAGTTGGTGAAGGAATAAAGCCCTTCTTAATACAGTCACTTGTGATAGGCTTAGGCATTTTATAGATCTCAGCTGATGAGCTATCAAGTAACTCTTTGAACAGATGGCTAGTGGAACCCATCCAGCTTGTGTAAAATCCAATCCTTGGTTTTTGCCCCTAACATTTAAACTCAGAAATCTCACTTGACAACCTTTTTCAGACCATCCATTACTCTTCAAAAAATTCACATATTCATGCCATTTTATGTGGCCTCTTGAGATAAGACGCTAGTGATCTGACTTCTACTTTGGCATAGATATCAGTGGCACTGATTGAGTCATGTCTTGGGTTCCTTTCAGAAATTTTGTACAATAATTTTATCAGACATTACTCTATTCTAGACCTATTTTAAGTAATCAACATTCATGCCTAGGACCCTGAGATCATGACAGGGTCAAAAGCCAATAGACCTTGCAAACCAACAGTTTAGCTTTAGTCAAAAGTTTTCTCTTGGTTCCTATTATTCAGGAAAATCAATGCTACTATGCTGTATATATTTCATTGGAAACTCAGCTGCTGAACTACTTACATTCACATAGATTGCTGATAAACCAATTTTTTTTAGTGTCACATTCTAGATGTCAACATGCTACACAAAGAAGTTCCGAGCACCTTTTTTCATACTTTGACTGTAAATGAAGCAGTTACTCACTGAAATCCTGGACAAAACTTCTATTTCCATAAAGAGTTTTAACAGATTGCAAAAATTACAGTTCTCATTCCCAAATCATTTGTATAATTCCATCATAGTCAAGTGTGGTCAAGAGCACTATAGCATTAATAAAATAATGTTGAATCACCCTCTTTCTCTTCCAGCATTTACTCAGTATTTGATTGCAGAGATATGTCAGTAAAGGCAGTAATTAGCAGTTTTTTGCAAACCCTGAAACCTCTTTCAAGAGAGAACAATATACTTACAGCCCTCTGCTGATCTTTCTAACTGTTTTTATATGTTCAAAAATCCATTCTCTTCCATATGATTCCAAGGCACTGAACATTATGAAACACATTTCAACACATTTTGAATTGTTTCACATAGCAAATATAAATTTATCTTATGAAATAAACAGAATCCTCATGCTCTTCATCACTATTAAGCACAAATAAGTCTATGATTTTGGCACAGAAATTTTTAGTTTATTTCATAGCAAAGATGCTGAGTTAAAAAGCAATGAGACATGGAAAGTCACCAAATAATGTAGATTATACTACATCAACATTCGCAAGAGTACAGTGGGAATGCCGAAGAGTGAGTTAACCCCAGGCTCACCAGGGTGTTTTCTGTCCCATGGAACTGGGCGTAGCTCCCCACTCTGGGCATTGTGATCTGGTGCACAGGGTTGCAACACCACCCAGGTTTGGAGACAGAAGGAAGGATGGGCAAGACCTGAAAGCTATTGCAACCCCATGTATCAGATTGTAACACATTTAGTTTGAGGGCCTAATCATACATTTTTATAGCTGTTTCCAATATTTCACAGACTTCATTCAAATTCACGATTTCAGTGACCACAGGGACAAAATCATAGCCTTGAGCAGAAACAAAACACTGTGGACTTGCTTAACTATTTGATATTAGGCACAGGATTTATTAACATACATTTAACTGTCAACAATGGATTATGTTGGATCTACCAGTTTAAAAAGTTATTCAAACTGTATGATTTAGTTCTGCAAGATGTCTGATTAATTTTTCTACATTTAATAACTCTGACACTGTCCTGTCAGGCTTGATAAAGACTACCATAAGCTGCCAAAACTTCTTGTTCTCTTTTTTGAATTATGCTTCACGTAATCAGTAAAGCATCATAAAAACTTGTCCAAATTCATCCCTGATGTAACTCTGTTGTCTGTTTCTAAGCAGAGTAGTGTATGGATGTCCCCAGAAATATTTCATATTTAGTTCCTGACAACAGGCCTCACCAATTTGGTTTTCAAGTAACTGGTTGGCTTAGCAAAAGTCTATTTAAAATTTTATAGGATTACTTGTTCCTTGTAATAAAAAACGGTCCTGTAGAACTATTACAGAAGTTACCAAATTACCAAGTGGAATAAGTAAGGACATGCATATAAAAAAAATGCAAAATCTAATGTCAACCACCAAAAATTATAGTGGAGGTACATCTGCAGTGAAAGCAGTCACTCCTCCACTTTAGATGTGTCAATGCATTCACTTTTTCGAGTCAATAAAGGATTCTTTCAATTTATCAGAATATTTGTTTGTTTAATAGTTATTATTTTGATCACTGCATTTATCTGAATTAACTCTTGAAATGCTACCCATTTTCCCTTCCCAATTCATTCAAGGAAGAAAAAGGAAATGTTTTGCTATTCCCCCCTCCATCTCATTGGGAAGCTGGGAGGACAAAAATTCCAGCATCATCATTCTCTGAAATTAGCAATCAAGATTTTCTTTTATATTTAGTCTCTTATTCCAATAATACTTGTGCATACCTTTTTCATTATAATACTGTCTTGGCTGTAGTGAGATGATTTCCAAAGCTAAACATTTTCATATCTTGATTTATTTCTTTCCAAAGCAAATTTCTGATGTGCATATGATGACTAGCCTTCTATTTTAATACTCAATCAAAACAAAGAAACCTATCTCTGGAAAGCTATTCAGAGCTGTGCTTTACTTAGGAAAATGATAGAATCTGCTTTGATTTTTGTGCTGTGGTTCAGAACCATGAGAATAATCACAAGCATCCCTTACACATCAGTTAGACGTGTCCTTTAAGTCTGCCAACAAGCCCTCATTCTGGTTCAGGCAGCAAAAAGCAGCCAGAAACCTGCTGTAAGAGAAAATGGGGATTCCCTTGTCATAAGGGACTCTCTGGATGATATAAAATGTAGCCTGATTTTGGGGTGATTTTTCTGTTTAATGGGTTATAGGCTCGCCAATTGATCTGATCAGAAGAGAAGGTTCATGTCCCAAATCAGGCCCCAGGTGTATTATAAGGGACCCCAGGGTGCATGACAGGGAGTCAGAAGTTAGTCAAATTTGTATAATTTTATAAGGTTTATTAAGATAACAGAAAATATAAAATGATAGGTAAAATGATAACAAACTGGTATATTCAGAGAATGAGCAATAAAATGAATAATAAAATGAGCAATACATCCTTAAATTAAATGATATAATTTTATCTATTCTATATGATATATGTTTCTATGATGTGCTTTGGATTAATATACTCACACCATTCCTTGATGACCTGGTTGAGGTTGACATCTGGTTGAGGTTGACATCCCAACTTGGGTAGAGTGGTGGAGTAGGCACTGCTCAAGAGCTAAGAGCTATAAGACTAAGACTAACACTTACCAAAATCAGTATAAAATGAAGAACTAAGATCTTAACACTAACTAAAGGAAACTTCAAGCAGGAGTAGCTGACGATCGATCACCCCAAAGAGCCCGTTCTGCTCCTTCTTATACCCTAAAGTATGAGTATCCTTCCTGCTAAGCCCAAACTTGGATTTACCATCCCAAACTATTGGGAGTACATTTATTCTATAGGCTAGCAAGTTTGTGCATAGTGCTGACATAATACATCTTCTCCAGATGGTTCCAGATGGTTTCAGTTGGTCTTTTTCAACTTCGCCTTTTTTATTTCTAGCCCTTCTTGCGGGTTTTGCAGTGTACTTTTAAAGATTCTTCGGGGTGTAACCTGCAGCAAAAATCCCTTGTTGATGCCCCCTGATCTCTCTAGATTAAGGATTTTGACTATTTCTGTCTTATTTCAATAACACTTATCTAGGGTAAAGGTCGTGAGTATATGTATACTAACTGCGTAGCTGTCATACAGGATGAGGCCTGAAAGGTACCTTGCATTACAGCTAAACTTGACATAATAAAACTTGACATAACTCTATTATCACCAAACCAACAAACTTAAATCTATAAGAAAAGATGTACATATATAATGCAAGCAAGCAGGCTCGTTTTAAGGGCTACAAAAGCCAGTGTCATAACCGCCATACTACTCACTTCCATGGCTTAGAGGACATTGTGGAGGACAGGGACATAATGTGGTTGAAGAACACTGCTCTGACCATTCTTCACCAGCAAAAAGGCACATTGAGGACCATTACATGCAAGTGGAATTTAGAGTAGCCCTTTAATTGGTGTAATCTGAACCAATAGCTGACCCCTCCCCTCCCGGCCATCTACCTGCCCCCAATAGGTTTAAAGGTGGCTTAGAGACACATCTGCTTCATACTTGGCATAGCTTGACTTCACTGGAGTTAAAGTGCTATCTACTATCAAACATAGCTAATTTAGTATCTTTACACACTAGCAAGTAGAGTCCAACCTGAGACTGTCAGACTTTCTAACCAGATATCATAAATTCATATTATTTTGATATTTTAGTCATCATGTGCAAAGATGGTGTTTACATGGTTTACCATAATGTTGCAAAGTAATCTTTGGAAGGCAAATCAAAACAGAAAATTGAGGTAAGCACCACAATGCTTATGCTTATGCTGATGAGGCTGTGGGGAGTATATGACAGAAATAAATTTGAACTAACTTGATAAAAAAAATTGCCAAGCAGTCAATTGTCTTATCTTTAATGACTACTAAGCCAGTATAATTTGTCACAAAGGCACTCATTTATACTGTATTCATTTTCAAACAAGTGATCTTTCTATGTACCAAGTCCTCCAATATCTTAACAATATTTACACAAGGTTGTTGTTAAGTTTAATTAACCTTTTTCAAATCCTTTTAGTTCCTGTATTGAAAGATGTTACAGTGTATACAGATATATAAGTACTAATATTATTATTATAAACCTACCAACCTTACAAAATGTTGAATATAGTCTCAACTCCCCAGAATAATTGGTGGCCCTTGGTATTAACCTTTATGTTTTAATATTGTGGAACCAGTCTCATTTAAAGGCTACCCACTGAGAAAAGTTAATAGATCAACTAGTTAAATGTATGAAATTATTTATATTACTGCAAGGCAAGGAAATGTTCATAAAGTAGTTCTTACTGTACATGTTGTTACTTCCAGTTAATAGTACAACTGCCCAGTTAAACATATTATATATTTCATATAAAAACATGGTTACTTTAACATTGAAATTGTATGGTGTACTATTCACAATCAGGAAATGCCAGTGTTAAGGTTAAATAGGAACCCTTAATTCTAATGAAGTCATTTATAGTTATCAGTTAACATGTTTTTTCCTAGAACTTTAGGTTTAGGTCCACAAAAGGGGATCTATAAGCAGGCTCCAGAGTTATGGAGGGTTATTAGATTATGCTTCAACAATGTCCTCTTCTTCTGTGGAGTTCCTTAGGTGAATAATGGCCAAACAACTATGTCTATAGGAGCCCCTCACCAGGCCAAAGTTTCTTATATTGTCACTTTCTGTGGAGCACTTGCATACCTTTGAGCCCAAACTAAGCCTTTTCCTGTTTATATGATCTGCAGAATCGAAGGAAGAGCTTTGCATCTTTTAAAGTCTGTAGAATCATCCTCAGATCCTTAGTACCTTATCAGCAATAGGAGCAAGACCATAATGAAAAAAAGCACACTGACAATCACATTCACACTGGAATAAGTACAAAAGTTTTGTTCACTGAATTAAAATAAGTTTATGATTTAAACTTAAGATAAATGTATATTTTCAAAAATGAAATGAGTCACCAGTTTTGCCCTGAGACACAAACAGTTTTTGAGAGAAGATGGTGGGTAAATACTTCTGTCTCTCCCCATACAGCAAAAATCTATTTTAAAGAACACGCCCCCCATACACACCAATCTCTTTTTTTAAAATAAATTACTATCTCCTCCTCTGTCAATACTGTCCCCTTGTTCTTGTATGTTGGGTCAGAGTCTAAAATTCCTGGCACCGTGACTGAATTAAACTCATTTTCAAGGGCTACATTCACTACTCAGGACTCTCACTTTTAATGCTTTGCTATAAGATTTTCACTAGCTGGGGGAGAGATAATTATCAATTTTTACAGCTATCACCAATATATCTTAATTCTCTAAACCGTTAGTGAACACAGATGTTTCACCAATGTTTCACCTGATAAACTCTTTATGAGTGACTTAGAGGTTTATCTCTGGACCACATTTGCATGTACTCAGTGCTACAAGATTTGACTCTTTTTGTTGACTCTGTAGTGATCATCATCACAGTGAATAACCAGTCTCCATATTGCCCCACATTCTCGTCAAAACGTCCACAAACACACAGAAACTGAGAAAAATGTCATTGAAATTATTAGCAATTACAAATGGCATTAGCCTGCTGTAATTGTAAAACACACAACAACCACCTGTCAGCATCTAATGCATGAGTAGAGCTAGTCAGGAATTTCGCACGAAAGAAAGAAAGGAAAAGAAAAATGTTATTTTTGGACAATTATAATTTTCCACAGGAACATTTCTATTTTGACAAAATTCGGTTGTTTTCTGTTGGGAAAATCAGAATGATATATTTTGATCACGTTGACTTGAATTGAAATATTTGAGTTTCTCAAAACAAATTGAAATGTTTCATTTCAGGTCAGTTTGACAATAATCTTGTGTTCCCTGAGCTGCTGTTGTACCTCATCAGAGTTGTGGTTCAGATGCTTTATGCACGCATTTTCCTCTATGGACCTGACAACCTGGCTGGACTACATCTCTCGTGATATACTGTGACCTTCCCTCTTGTTGACCCACCAGACTGCATGATGTGATTCTCATGTCCAGGATGCCTCCTGGAGATGTAGTCCAGCCTGTAAGGGAAAATGGGGCATGAGACACCAAAACTACAATGTCCATAAATCATTGTGGCAGCTCAGGCAGACACAGTTTGATGTCAAACTGAGCTGACATTTCTGAATTGATTTTTTTCAAAACTGCTCCATGAAAAATTTTGATAGTTCCACTTTACCCTTTAAAAACTCATGCAGATTCCCTTTGGAACCTGTTCAATTGATTCTAGCCCTGGAAGGATCTGAGACCACAGACCTTAAACTCGTGGCATTTTTATGAAAGCAAAAGATATTCTACATTACATTCTACATACATTCTATGGAGATTTCTACAGTTCCCATGGAATCCCACACCATTGGACTCCAGGCTTACCTTTGGAGGCAATATAACAACTAGACCTAATACATTATTTCAAATTCTCTAAAATGCTACTAAAATGTAGATGTCTACATTTATAAGGTTATAGTTTACAAGCACAAAGCCTTATGAGGAACAGAGAAAAGTGTGGTGGTAGGGGCAGGAAGGACATTAGACAAATTAGGTGGTGATGGGGATACCGGTCAGGAAAGATGGACAGTGTGCAAGGGGTTTTTCTAAGGTCTATAGAAATATGAGAAATTAACTCTTGTCTTTGAGGTGCACAAGAGTTGAGCTTTCCTGCAGATTTTAGGAAGCCCACAAGAAAGAAAGTAGATGCTCTACAAGAAGGTGCATGACACCCAGCTTTAGACTGATATGGGATAATCTGAACCCTCTTTTTCTGAAAGTCTCATTCTAACCCCTGATAGATAGAGATTGGTTTAAGCCCTGGTGCATGAGGTTTGACATCCTTCCAAGATTTTATTTAGTGTTAATTGAGAAATCTGAAGTCTAATCGGGCTTTGTCCATCAGTTTTAAATTTACCATCTTTTTATTTTATTGAATGTCCCCTTGTTCTTGTACTGTGAGACAGGAAGAACAAAAGCTCACAATCTACCTTCTCTACATTAGTCATTAGCTTACATATATTTATAATGTCCCCCCCTTACTTGTCTTCCTTCTAAGGTACAATATGAATCTACCTTTCAGTCTCTCTTATAAATTTTTCCATACCTCCTTTCTAACTCTACAATATATTTTTTTTGAGACAGGATGACCAGTACTGCAAAAAATATTCCAGATGAGGTGGAACCACTGCTTTATGTAATGACATTATAATATTTGTATTATTCTTCATTCCATTCGATTCTTTATGCACCCTAACATTTTGCTTGTCTTTTTGACTGCCGCTGCACATTGGGCAGAGGTCTTCAGTGAGCTGTGCACAATTGATGTCCAAGTCCTTTTCCTAAATTATTAATTTAAACCCAGTAAAGTGTAGGAGTAATTCATATTTTCCCTCCATTATTCTGCATTTATCAACACTGTATTTCATCTTCCATTGAGTTTCCCATTCACCTAGCTTGGTTAGGTCCCTTGACTCTCCTCATAGTCTTTTCTGAAGTTGAGTAGCATAAAAAAGATTAGATTTACACACCCACACAGCCAGACCATTAAAAAAGTCATTTAAAAATGATTACAACCAATAAACTAATCAACAGATTTATCTGAAAATTTCAGAAAATACTTTCTGAACTCAAGAAATTTGGTGAGGATACACTATAAATCATTTACAGTTAAGAAAGAGGTCTAATTCCTGTTTTATTAACGAATTTCAATGCAGCCACATGCATGCGCATACACACACATTATGTGCAATGACACCATTACATATGTCCAAATACAAAGACTGATCCTGCTCTGACCCTAAATGAGAAGGAATAGTTTCATTGCAAGTGAAGACCACCATCTAGAATCATGAGGATGACTGACCAAATTCTAAATTGCAATTAAAACAATGCTTTGGTTTTTACCTTCCCTAAGTCCCTCCCTCAGCCCATATACTTTACCTAACGAAGCCAGAAACCTCCATCAGGTGAGATTAACAAAGTGAGCTATGTGTTTAGAAATTAGCATATATTCTCAAAAGCAACAGGCTCTAGCATCCAGCCTTTTTAATCAGTTATACACTGGCATTAGATAGCTTTAAAAAACTTTAATTAAAAATAATGAGAAAGCACATAGTAATACAGGCAGCAAATATCTTGCAAAAGTAAAATTCAAAGATGCATCGTAACATTCCTCACTGGACTAGAAAGAACAATACTACAGAATCTGATTTATCTCAGTTGTTTCTATTTAACAGTTAGAATATATAATTGGTAATGCAAATATTGAAAGTGTTATTAGAGAACAGAACACAGAGTAGTAATCTTCTATAACTGTGCTCTATTATATTATGCACATTAGCTTTAACTAATACAAAATCAAAAACATCAAATACAAAATCGAAAACATATAATGGCTCAAAAACCAAGAAACTTGCTCTCTCATTACCACTACAAAGATGATTTTCTTTAATTGTGAATTAATTTGTAGCTCATGTTAATATATATTCAATATTGCTCAATTTTAAAAAGTTAGGGAGAAAAAAAATTGTTTAAAATATTTTTACTTTCAATCTCTTCATACTATTCTATTCTGAGAGCTTCATAACTGAATGCCTTTCTTGTATTCTAACTCCGTGCTCACAACTTCATATATCCATGTTATAAGTAGGAATGAACAAAACAAATTATAAGCATTTACTAAGTAAATTCTAGATACAGAATGAGCTATGCAGTGCAAGCTAAACAGGAGAGCATTTGCAATTTAAAATATAATTCATCATAATGAAAATGTAAAGCAGTAGTTCTGCTTTATTTGGCATGGCAGGTTAGGAATCCCTGTGAAGCTACATTGAAGCAAAGAGTAGATTAATAATTTAATTTGGTTCAGAACTGTGCAAGTGGGGCACCACAAGCTTTTATTCTGTAACCAGCTGCTGACCCTAATATGGATCAACCAATTAGACATCTCTATTTAATTGTTGGGTGACCCATCTAAAACTCACTAGGAATTTTCATTATAAACAACACTCAACGGCCTAACAGAATCCTAGTTATCCCCCTGGTGGAGATAGTTGGTTTGATAGAAGCACACAAAGGAGTTCAGCAAACGAAAAAATTGCAAGATCATTTTAGGCTATGTTCTGTAAAAGAACATCTTAATATAATGAGCCTTTTTTCGATTTCCCTTGGCAGAGCATCAGCCCTCTCAGATAACCCCACACAAAGCAAATACCATTCGTCTGAAGTTACATTTGCTCCTTGTTATCACAACTTATGCCACTTAATTCATTATTCAACGAATTCACTTTCTTGTTTATTAGATGCAAGGTAGCCGCTCATCCCTAAAGGCCATGTATGCAAAAGACTGCTTGTAATCCTGTCACTTCAAACCTCTCTAGGCTTTTACATTGCTTCAGGAAGTAGGAAGAAAGAAGCAAACAATTTAGATTTATTCATGCTGATATTAAATCTGTATATGATAAAGGAAATAAGAAAAATGTTACAAACCAAACTTAAAATCCATTCATACCAATCAGTGGAATATGTTACTCCCTATATTTGTGAAATTTAGAACATTCATTTCTGTTCTGTAACAAAGACATTGGACTATACCTTATGTTTTTAAAAGATCTGATAAAAAGAATTTGTTACTCATACTGTTTGATTCCACTGAAAAATATCTCAATCCTTCTCCTCAAGTGAATTTTCATATTCAGTATAGTCTCAGTAGCAGAATAATCTGCTAAAGTGCTGAAAGCTTGTATGGAACAAATTTCAGTTTTGAAATTTATGGAATTTGAATGATAATTTTGTAACTTTTCTAAAAACTTTTTTCATATAATGGATGTAAAAACATACTGCTGATGATTCTGAAAACCTTAATTATTGTGTTCTATACTATTTTTCTATCTTTATTAACAGACTCAAACATTTTGAATAGTATAAAACAATATAAGTATCCCAACTGTACCCGTTATGTGATAATCATAGAGATGTTTCCTTATGCTGTTAGGATCATTAATATGCAAATGGATTACTGAATTAAACACACTTCCAGTATACTCTTAGCACAATTAATATTGTATAAAATTATCTGCATAATTATACACAATATGTTACATAAAAAACTGTAAAAAGCTACAAAACAGAAACTGGGTGCAAAAATGGTAAGCACTGTACTGTCTCCTACATATGGAATTATAATTGGTGGTTTATTATTAGTACTTTTCTTGACTGCAAATAGATTTCTTAATTTCATCCTTATTAGAATGTTAAATAACCCCTAGCTTATTTTTCTTAATTTTAGTATATAACTTTCTTAGTTGCAGCACCACACAGCTTTATTCACAAAAGTTCATGGCAATATTTCCTTGTTAACTTAAATTACAAATGAATAATTATGGATTCAATGTTATGCAATCAACAAAAGCCACAAAGAACATTGAAAAGCTCCAAAGCAAAGGCAGTTGTACAAAAGGACAATAGCCTGAACACATCCAGGTATTAAGAGCATTTTAAAGACAATCATTTTAAGTTGCTACTAATAAAATAGTTGCATACAAACTATTTTAAACTGCTCTAAAGATGGCTTAAAGAAACCCTTGCTTTAGAAACATATATGTATCAAAGTAATTGTGCCAGGGATACATTCCACACTCACTATGAACATTGGGATGAATGAACTGATTCACCTAAATAATTAACCTTTGTTTTGTAGCTATATTCAGGTAGTAGATGAGTGTCTGCTATTTGGTTTAAGACAAGACTACTAGAAAAATCGGACTTATTAAATATAACACAAAAATCAGCTGTTTTCTGCCACTCAGAGATTCGTATCACCAATCAAGTAGTGCAGGGCTTTAGTAAGCTATGTTCAATTGTCTGAAATTTTTAAAAATTATGAAGAAATTAATAGTAAATATGAATGAAATATACAACTTTGCTGTTGATATCTGAGTTTCATAACTTTATTATTTAATTTACAACTCTTGAATTTTTGCACATGGGAGATTTTAAAAGTCACCCAGTGATTTTTATAGTGCAACCGTATGCTAGATAAAGATATTTAAGCTGTCAGTATAAACTGCTTCTGTTTTCATTTTGCATTTAATTTCAGTGCCAGACTCAAGGCATAAATTTTTCATCACCTGCAATGCTATGAATAAAAGATTAAAAAAAGAACCGAGAAGAAATTCTAACACATGCGGTGCATGCAGCACATTGTGCAGACACAGTGTGCATAACTAGATGTTTAATTTCCATCATTCTTTCTACGTCAGGAATGCTATTATTTGGGTTAATACATCATGCAGCTAATTTCCAGTATTTCAACTCTGCAGCATTCAAGTTTATCCAGTATCCATTCAGCTCTCTTGAAATCTGGAGTAGAGACACATACCGGTACAGCCACATAATATTCTGTTAGCATAAAATAAATGCTGTCTCTTGCCATTGTATTATACTATGAAAATATTTCAACAACACATATTCTTCTTTTATTTCATGAACTAGCAGATGAATTAAGCTAAAAAGTTCAAACAACTAAGAATTACTAAAAAAATTTCATACTAATTTCTATTCCTCATTAAGACTCACTTCATGTTTTAAGCCGAAGGATGTGATCAAATCCCAAGAGGTGAAGTTATGAGCTCACTCTTAAGGCATTTTTTATTTAGCACTTAAGAATGTTTTCAGTAGCACTATGCATCTTCATTTTTACTTTATTAACACTCAGAGGGCCATAGATGAAATTTTCTTACCTCTCTGCAACAGTTTCATCTGCAGAAGGAAATGTGCTTTGGAATACACCTTTTTCAGCAGTAATGGCTACCCTTTTATTTATCAGAAAATATTTGAGATTCATATTTTGACTTTCACATGGCAGTAAACTCCCAGCTACACTGGAAAATTCAGTCCAGTGAAGGATAACAATATTAATATATTGATGTTTGAATCAATTTGGAAATAAATGGATATCTTTATACTACCGTCATCCATAATTAGGGATTTTGTACATCTAACCAAACTGATGACACTGTACAATACTATATTTTTATATAACAACATTTTATTCTAAAACAATGGAAAATAATGTGTAACAATAATAGGTGATGCTTTATCATCAAGTAGTGCTTGACAAATATGAACACAGTAGTACGGCACTACTCAGGTCTCCAGCCTTTGTGTGGATGATGTTTGTGGGAACATGAGTTATGGCTCAGAGGGTTGGTAATAGGATAGGAAGCATTTTACCTCTGGGTCACTTCTTTGAATCTGTTCAAAACTGGCGAATGTCACCACACTATTTAAGAGCTTTCTGGTGAACTTTGTGAAATGAGTTGTTGGTCTTATGCCATTTTCTAAACCACAGGCTTTAATAGAAACTAACTGGCACCTTTGTTCACATCCCCAGCAGATGCACAAAGGACAGAAAGGATATGAATATTAATCTACCCTCTCACCCCAAGGGGTGGTGCCACTAGGGTAGGCTGAAGCATATTGGTGGGGCAATGTGGGGAAGTTTGCACAGCTGGTGCCTATGCTTTACTTTTTCTATAAACATAGAACTTCAGTTGTTTCATGCTGTCAATCTGGCACCACTCACAAACAGTGTTGTTATTTATTTTTAAAGAAGGAAGGAAATAGCTATGGATGTGTTGATGACAGTAATGTGATCACTGAAAATTCATTTAACGCTTTCTGGGCTCAATCCTACAAGGTGCTGAGCCCTTTTCCAGCTACGCACTTAATACATTTAACTTTAACCACAAGTTTAAGTGTGTTGCTGTATCAGGGCGAGATTCCTCAACGTCATGCAAAATTGAGCCCTCTGCAGTGAAGTCTTGCCTTCCTTGATTTAACCTTTGAGTGCTACAAGATGTACAGTTATGGTGCAAATCCATAAAAAGGTATTTTTATGGCTCTACAAATGTATACTGGTAACCATGGCATGATAACTATCACATGACATAAGGTCACATATACACAAGTAGGAGAATATAAAACTGTGAGAAATACACTCTCTGAGGAGTGCAACATTCAAGGAGTTACATTAAAAATTACTAGTGGAAGGCAGTGTAAGAAAATGGGAAGATGTTAATGATAGAGAAAATAACAACATCTCTTTTTCTTTATCCACTATTTTAAATCAATATCAGTTTAAAAATGCAGTGACAACTGCAAGGGCAGCATATTTTTTCTATATTGTGTTCTTGGGGAAACATAATTTTAACATGCTCTCAGGATAATTGGTTCTATCCTGAATCCACAAAAAAAGTTTGTAATTCAATAGGTCAGATGAGAGGTAATGATGGAGAACTGTAAAAGGTTTATGGTGGTGGTGGTGGTGAACAAAACAGACTAGTAGAAGCAAGCTTCCTTCTCTTTCTAATAATTGATCCATTAACTTACTATTTTTCCAAAAGGAAAGAGTGTGGCATGGTTTTACAGTTGTATCTATGAATGAAATCACAAAAGTAATACTGTACATGCATTTGACCATTTGCAAATTGAACCCATGGCCAACAGAGTTGTTGAAGAAATATGTTCCAATCCTGGGTTTATTTGTTAACACTATATTTGGATTATGAAACCTGAAGGTCAGAAAACTTAGTAAATAAGCAGCTGTAATGACCCATTGATTACTTTTTAGCAAATACTGTACACAATTGGTTTTCTCCTGCCAAGATCATTTAAAAAATGATAAACCTAGTTATATGACCACCTTCAAACAACCTTACAAGTTTTCATATGGCTTTCAACTTTCCCACAGCATCAAGACAGATTTTCTCAGGGTTACTGGTGGTTTATACATATATACTAATAATGGTTTTCTGTATGTTCTTATATTACTGGACCTCTGCTTCATTTGTAAGATATAATGGTGGCATCTTGATGAACTGATTGGATGGTACCCACAGTCAGTAGTGGGAGACCAGACTGTGATTGCAAGTGTTTTGAAAGTTCTGTTTTATTTTATGGAATGTACAAAGAGTTTGTTATTATAGGTGGTCATTCTTCCAATCTGGAATACAGGTGCTATAGGCACTCGTAATCAGTTATCATACCAGTGATGCTATGTGCTTTTCAACTAAATGCTATTGTTTCCAGGCATGTGATGGACTATTATAGAATTTCTCCTACCACTGTTAAACTAGTTATACAAAAGTTTGTTTTATTATGTCAGTTGCCCCCAGAGAAGTAATATGCAGTTTCATTACATGCCTAACTAACACTGAGTCATGCATATTTGAACATTTGCTAAAGTTAAAATATGAAGAACCAGAACTTTTGGCGATGGCATCTTGTGAATGGCAATTCATCTTTTGCAGTTCCTTTTTGATGGGAACACTATACAGCTGCCTATTTTGGAATAATCTTAGTTTTCAAATTCACTATACTTTATCACTTTATATCATGAACATCTAATTTTATCATCTCCCAAATATAGCACAGCCATGAACAATCTAGTTTTAGCATGACTGTATTACATCTTGGCTAGATCACTGTAATTCATTATTCAGAGGCATTCACTCTATGCACATTACGTGGTGCTATTCCATGGATTAAATTCCATGGTATAACACTGCAGCAAGAGGGCAAATTCATGTGTGATACAGACAATCATATTATACCAGCAATATTTCCCTGCTGGCTTCCAGTGATGTTTCAGTTTGATTTCATAATTTTTCCCATTTACAATTTGGCACTTTTGACTTTGCCCTCAGCTACAGCGGATTATAGAAAACTTCATATTCTTCTAGCCCCTCATTTATGAACTCTCTCTAAAGATTCTCCTTAAAGTTCCTGCTAAAAAGGATGAATTTAAGAGCTAGATTATTTTCTCATTGTGCGCCAAGACTCAGGAATACCTTGGCTGAAGAGATCAGGAACATAGAAACCAGGTGTTCTGAAATGAAGTCTATAGATTTGTGTGTTCAGTGCCCATTAATTTTCAGTGGTTTTAACATAAAAGATTGCAGAGCTTAAACTAAGGTTATCTTAGGATACCTAGCATGTTTACAACAATAATAATAATTAATAATTTTATTTACAAAGTTCTCCCCCAGCTGGGTGCTAAGTAGTACATGAAGGACACTGCACAACTACATGCTATAATGCATTACAATATAGAGATATCACTAATTTATTTAAATAAAAATATAAAAGTGCAACATTAAGTGTGAGGAAGTTGATAAAAATTATTTTTCAGTGTTACATGTACGCTTGCATATCTACAACTCAAAGATTTTCTTTCTTTCATAATACACTATAATATGGTTACAAGTGCATTGAAATTCATCTTGTTAGAATGGTAGTAATATATCCCACCAGGACTACTGTTCCTAGTAGCAATTTAAAATAATTATTGTGAGACTTGATGCTAGACATCAGGTTTGCAATAGAATTACAATGAGGGAAGTGTATTAGAGACAAAACATTGCTGGAAGAAAACTTCATAATGGCGCAATTTGGAACTAAGCCTCAATTTTACAGTAATAGATTCTCTTTATGATGGCACAAAGGAGTAAATGCACTTAGCAAATTTAAATCTATTATTAGTCATACTTTGTGGATTGCAGTGCAGGAAGGAGAAAAGAAATTAGCTTTTTAAGTATGTTTCTTATATAAAACAGGTTCTACTAAGAAGAGCATTATACAAAAAAATCTCCTTGTTACAGCTGAGAAATACAGTAAATCTTCATAGCTGCAGGGAGTTATATAGGTTCAAAAATCTTTCTAAAATAGTTTTACATGTATTCATTTCTAATTAGAAGTTTCTCAAATCAGAATCCTCTACATCATCAAAACACTTTTGATTCTAGAAACATATCCAGCAAGAAAGACAGAGATAATTTGGTACTCATCCATGCTGCTTATTATAATCAGTCTCCTTGAATGGAGAGAGATTTGTAGTTCATATTAGTACTATACTAGTTTTAACTATATTACAGTTATAGTAAAGAGAAGTCTGCAGATTTAAGTTTTAAGGTCAGGTTTATGTATTTAAATTAAAGGATTTTCATCTCGCTCTTTTTTAAGGGAAAACAAAAGAAAGAATCTCAACATGGATTTTTAAAAGGTGTCATACTGCACAAGAAAATTATTAAAAACCTTCCCGGTGCAAGTTAAGTGAAAAACTGTATTTTTTAACCTACACTACATTTTTACTCCTAACGCCAAAAAGAACAAACACATTTGTTGCATCTTTTATTCTGTGAATCACATTATTGAATAAAAATTGATGTGTAAATATCATTAAAATGAATGGAATGTGTCCTTTGATATCATTGTATCTCCTGGGTAAATACAAGTCTGGTCACACATTTTAGATATCAATAAAAAACTCAAGTCAGCCACATAAAGATATGATACTGGTATCCATCAAAACAGCCACAGTAGAAAGGCAGGAGCCATTTAAATGGCCATGTTAAAGTATAATTAGAAGTAACTGGTACTCTATTAAGGCTCAGACATTGACATATAGATTATAGAAGCACTGCAATAAAAGTGGGAAACAAACTATCCTTTACTGTGCTTTCTTTAATTGGACCATTTAAATGGCCAAACCCTTTTTAGTTATATATGGATAGATACCTGTGTTAGTTTTATCTACCTCAGTTTCGCTCATACCCAATTGCCACTATACACCAAGAAGTCACTAAGCTACTCCCTTTTGTCCAGCTATGCTGGAAGGAGAATAGGATACATTGGATGTGGCTTAATTAGGCTGCAATTTTATTCTTAAATGTCTGGGAGTACCCAGCAGATAAAAATATACAGTGCAGGTAATTCCATAATCATTTCGATATATACCCAGGGGGCCTCTGTCACCACCACCCCTTTACTATCCTGGTTCCCAATCAACCTATTGCTGGGACCTCAACTCCCGCACCCCCAATAAGGGTTAAAGGGGAGGTATAAAGGAGAGGAGGCTGGCTCCCTGCCATCCCAGGTATAGGAGCCAAAAACACCTCCTGTTTCCGGGCCTTTAAGGAATCTCTTTTTTAAATCCTTTACTAATCCACTTTATCTGATACTGTATCCCTTCCCTACCGAGTACATGCCCTGGACATCCACCCCACGTTTACACAGTGACTTGTAAAATCATAGCCTAACTCCCATTTTACATTTGCCCCAACTAAGCGCTCCCAAGCCCACTGTGGGGAAAGCCAAAAATCCCATTTTGCCTTGTCCAATCTGGTGGTGAGGGGAAAATTTCTCCCCAAGCCCCTGAGAAAGAAGCAGATCCACAATGGATCCTGACAATACTCTGTATTCCACCATTTCTGTGAGTGGGAGGGTGGGTGCTGCTCCACCTGATCCAGGTAAAAGAGGCCTTTTCCTGCACTAGCATAGACCTATATGGTCCCCTTCTCTTCCAGTCCTGAGGGAAATGGGGAAAGGGTAAGCCTTCCTCTGTGGACCTGGTCTGAAACTGCAACAGAAAGTCATTCCCTTGCTCTGAAGCCCAACAAGCCAGATAATGGCCCCCACCACTTAATGTGCGGTGAGGTCATTTTTCATAAAAAATGGTGATAGACAGATAGTGTCAGTAGCTTTCTGAAAACACTGCAACCCATGCCTCCTCGCCCAATGATGCCATATACACATTGAACAAAAAGGAGACAATAATGCAAAACTCTGTGAAGCCCTCCGTGAGAAAACCTTAAAGGCAGAAAAACTATAATTAAAAACTACCTTCTACATGCAAAAAGATAAAGTCACAGCAAGGAACTTAAAGTGCTCCCACTTGGATCCCCAAGTGAGTCAACATCACCTCATGAAAGTAGGTGACAGATATATCATCAGCATGGAATCTAATCTTTACCGATCACCAAGAGGAGATCGTGGACACGAACCATTCATGCAATCTCTAATATTGCCAACTCTCTCAGTTTTACTCCAAGACGTGTAAAACGTGGTGTTTTTCTTAAAGCCATGTTTGAATCAAGAGACTGCAAGAGAATCTCCGCTTTCAATTAAAAAAAAAAAGCATTTTTCCATCTCTCCTGGTTTTAGAGCAAAGCTTGAAAACCTGATCTGAATGCACCCCAAAGTCTCAGAAACCGGAAATCAAACAAAAAGAAAGTAAAATGTATTTTTCTGTAAATGTCATGATTTTTAAGCTAATCTCATGATTTTGTGGAGCCTGATTCATTATTTTTGAAAACGTGAAGTTGGCAGTACTGCTCCTCAGAGCCATAGCCATGTCTGATGCCAGATTGCATTGTTCAAGGCAGGAGATTTGAGGCTTCTAGATATTCTGACAGTTCTCTTTACACAACCTTCTCCTTCTTAGCCAGAATATCAATGCCAAGTGAGTATTTTTTGAGTAAAGGTCATAAGTCTGCTTAGCACTCTGTGTTTAAGAAAGCCTTGACAATCTCTTGAACACTGAGAAACAGTGGAATCAACAGCTTGAATCAAAAACACTCCTAACTCTGGCTGAAGGTGGTATCTGTGAGATACCATTAGCTCAGAAAGATACCTGGGATCAGTCAATTAAGGACCTTAAGTGTCCACAGAAATGACTATATGTTGCTTTTGATAAACATGTGTTTATTCTCATTGACACCGAGAAGAGTGCTGCCATGGACAAAGGAAAGACTATGGACCCAAGATCTTTAACTCATTCCACATACCAATAGGCAGCTTGTGAAGCAGCATTACTCAGCCACTGCCAGTAACAGATCAGTCACTTCTTAGCTCAGTATAGCATGAATTAGGATAATCCTACTGACATATTACAAAGGCATGCATCATGGTTACAAGGTCAGAGTATAAGGTGGTCTGTGGTCTAGCAATAGCCATGAAATGATTGAAGAAACACAGCCTAAAAACATCCAGCTCTGACCACAGCAGGCATATGATGTTCTAAAGTCAACCAGCAGTCAAGGATTACACCCATGCTCTGTCTGACACTGACTCCCTGGAGCATCTCTTCAAAGACTAGCATTTGTCTAGGACTCCTATTCTCTTCATTTTTCCTCTCTGAAATTTGCAGCATAATTTCAGGTTTTCAAGAATTTAATCTCATGCTATTTCTTGGCATCCAATCATTGATTTCAGTAACACTTTAAGTGCTGTAGATCTGCATTTATGGCCCAAGCATATTAAATATAGTGGTATCACAAAGCTGTACCTCTCCAAGACTCCCTGAAGGCATTATATTCACACTGAAAAACATGTGAACCACACATAACTTTGGTGCAGAGTGCAAGTCATGCCAGTTCATGACAAAGAGAATTTTTTCACCATAATCACTCAGACTACCAACTAAATACATTTCCTGCTAGTGTCTAGCTAGTTCAACAGAATCTGATGGTGCACTGTGTCATAAACTACAGATTTATCAAATACTGTCAGCCAAGATAATCCTGTTTTATACAGTGCGATGAGGGGAAAGAAGCTATTCATTCATAGAAAGATTTACATGTATGGAAAATTTCATGAAAATGTATGCTTATTAATGGATAATATATATTCTGTTGATTCACCAAACGCAGCTCAAATAATTTCGTTAAAGTAGACCATTTTGGGATGATTAAAATATTAGTGATCCATTTCATGTTTAGCAAATAAATGATATGAAGAATTTATTTTGAAATTATAAACATTACTTCAAACAAAATACAGTATGTAACAATGAAAAGTAAGAGCAATATCTAATCTAAGGATTTACCTAAATAGAAAACAGAGCATATAAAAATACATATAAACCAGTGCAGATAATACAAAAGTTTGGATTATAATCAGGGACATAGATGGGAGAGAGTTCAGAGTATGCACACTAGAGGTATCAATCTAAAATACCTGCTACAGAAAAAACTATAGCCTATTAGTTATGAAATAGAAAAACATAATACAAAAGAAAAGGAAAAATACATATTGTAGCAACTATCCTCAGGACAGACGTAAATGTGTTTGACTGTATGTTACTTAAAAACCAATATCACATAGCCTGAATAATGTGGCACAGAGAAGTTGTCGACAACAGAAAAAAAATCACTTGATTAAAAAAAGGCCATAAAGACAGGACCATTTCTCTAGAAAAGCATCATATAAAAATTCAGGATTATCAGTACAGTCATAAACCTTCAGAAAGCATCTGTCAGGGGAGGTTAGGCCCCCTCCTGTCTGCCTTTAGGGGATTAATTGCTTAGGGAAAGCAAGACAGTAAGGCCCAACAGCCAGAGTCAGTATCACTGCCTGGGGGTTGCAAGGCAGGATGGCCTAATGACCAGAGTCAGTATCACTGGCTGGGTGTGCAAGACAATATGGTCCAACGGCCAGAGTCAGTGAGTGACCCTTCCAGGTCAGGGCCACGTGTCCTAGCGGCCTGAGTCATCAGTGTCACCCAATTTTGGGGGACAGTAGGGCCTGTTGGAGAGAGTGGGGTGCCACCTAGGAACATGTGGCACCCAGGGTAAGGGGGCTCGAGCCCTTCCTGCTCTTCTGAGCCCTAGGCCAGGGGCCTAATGGTGGCAGGAGTATTTGCCACTGAGTCAGCAGGGTTTCTTCTACAACATGCTGACTCCTCCCACGGGTTGGGACTATCCCCCTTCCCTGGGCTACTTCCTACCCTTTCTCCCCTGATGGTGGTTTGTCAGTTGGTTGGGCCCCCAGGTGCTTTAACCTATCCAGCCTTCTGGCGGACAGTTGCAGGCTTTGGGGCTCCTTCTGAGTCCACCTCGTTTCTAATCCTCCCAGTTCCTGGGTGTGCTGGTTCCATGGTGGGAGCCTCCAGCAAGGCTCCTTCCTCCTAGATAGTCATCCCCAAATGAGCTGGATTGCTCCCTTTTATACTGAGCATGCCCAGCATTGTCTAAGGGCTGGGACTTTCTTCGTTCATAATGCAGGGTCAGCTACCTTGTCTCTAGTGTGGGGTTGTCACAGCATTCTTAAGGTCCCCTACACTTTTTTTAGAGTTTATTTTCCTGATAGCATGCAAATTAGGACAATCCTTCAGCTTTCCATATGTATATTAACCACTCCATGAAAAAGGTGCTTTGACGTGACTAACTTCTCAGGACTTGACCATCCACAACGTGGAAAGCAAAAAGTACAAATTAGAGTTAGTACAAAAGAGATGAAGGATAAGCATATGTGGGTTCCTCTAGAAATCTGCAACATCAGTTCAATGACAGCACAAATTTCTGTTCTGTAATTAAATAATCTTGGGGCAGGTCCAAATTACTGGAAGCAAAGAACCGCACAGAACGATTTCTGCTGCAAATGTCAGAGATATTAGACTCTATCCAACTTAGACAAAGGGGATATAATACCTTCTGATTATTAATTTATAATTTGACTAAGGACAGCGTTATCATGTTATCATCCTTTTCCAATTTGCAATGTAAAAATGTATCTACCTCCCAATGTAGCATGAACAAGGGTTTAACAGAGAAAAAGAGTCTTTTTTAGCATAAGTAACTCCCATATCATATGTGAAACCTGTAAGCATCTAAACAACACAAATTAGTTTGGCTTTCTGGTGAAATAGAGTTTAATTTAGTTTATGAATCTCTGTATCTAGAAATTTAAAGTGGGAGAGCTTACATTTGCCCCTACATGATTCGGGGTGAAGAATGAATCCCTAGAGAATTATTGGACATTATTTGATATTACCAGATGACACCACTTTCTGAAATCTAAGAAGTTAGATTGAGTCTTCCCAAAACTTTTTAAAGGATTGACATGAAGTAAAAGTTGTCAGTTTCCAGTTAAACTTGCTTTTCTTAAACATACAAGCAATGAGCCATTCAATGACACTAAAAAATAACCGATTTAAAACTGATAATTTTTTAAAAAACATAGCGCATAATTAACCTGTGAAGCTCATTGTCACAACTTACCAATGAATGTCATAGCTTAATAAGATTCAGAAAAAGACTACACATTGATATGGATGAGAACATGAACAGTTATAATACACCATATAAATATTCTATAATGAACCAAGCATAATGAAATACAAACTATATACTAAAGAAGCTTCTCCTATGTGATTTTTCAATTGTTCACTCTGGAGTTTTTTTGCATCTTCCTCTAAAACATCTGGTACTGACTACTGTTGAAGACTATATGGACTGTTACTTTTATTGCAAATTTCTATCTAATTCTGGAAGATTCCTGTTGTTTCTCTTGGCTCTCTGAAGATTGAAACCATATAATTTTGCTAATATCAATATTTCCTAACAACTGCTGTCCTCTGTATTTTTTCCTCAATCTCTGTCATCTTGAAAATTCATCTTTTTTCATGCATCATCTCTTTTGTGCCTGAGTTTCCATCATGCTATTCTCTCATAGATGTTCTCCTACTGAACATTACCCTGCATCTTCAGCAACTATAAAAGGTCTTCACCTTCCCTTCCCCCCATCTCTGTGGCTATATTCCACCATTCTGTCTTTGCTCTTCTCTTTACATATTCCTTCCCTGAATGATTTCATCTGTATCCATAGTTTTGAATGCTATCTCCAATAGAATGTGTAGCTTCAAAGTTTGTCTCTTTCACCAATAAAGATATATATTATATATATATATATATTATATATATAAATATATTTTATTGGTTCAATAAAATATATTACCTCACTCCTCTATCTTTCTCATCTCGAATAGAAGGCTTGAAAATCTTTCTTTCCATCTCCAACACTTCTCCCATATCCAGATTTATATTTCAAAATTCCTGAATGTCATGTTACTATCTCAGAATTAGTATGTTAAAATCTAAATGTGTCCTTCCTGTCAAATCTTCTCTGTTCCTGATAGCACTGTCAAATCCACAGTTCTCTGAATTATGCAGATTCACTATCCTGTGTCTTCTAAACAACTTTCACTATTTTTCCTCTTTCTTCATCCAGGCTCTTATTAAATTATGTCATACATTCTCTATATCTTCCCTGAAACCCATTATTTCTTTTCCACTCCCACTATTAAAACTTTAGTTCTATTCTCCTCCTTTCGATTCTTCTTTAAAATCCGTTTTTTCTTATAGGTCCCCAACACTCAGCTCCTTTTCTAGTGTTCTAAAGTGTGTGCCTGATCTTTTATTGTCTGCACTGCATTTGTCTGAATTAGTCCCCAAGGACAGAGATCAATCTTCTTACCACCATTTACACCTTTATTTAGGATACGTTATTCACTATAAATTAAAATAAAATAAGATAAAATAATAATTAATAGTAACATCATTAGGAGAAAAAGGAGCAAGAATTACATCAGAACTGAGAAATAGGGTGATATGGTGCACAATTTTCCAAGATATACCTTTTCTTATGGATTAATGTAAAATTATTCATTAGATAGAGAAGAGGGGCTGCTATGAATCCAGATTAGCTAAAACAATGGATACATCCTAATCAATCTGCTTTCAGAAACTGATACCAAAGCCATCTAACATGAATTTGAGCCATCTGATCTTTTCTCCAAGTGGTCCTGTCATGCAGTGACACCATCCCATAAGAAGGCTAGAATCTACACTGAATAGCAAAGCTATTTAGCAAGGGCTTTCAGGACCCACTAATCTGAGTTGACTAGTTAAAGAAAACCTAAGGCCTTCCTGGAGTCTATAAATATGTCACTATATTTATCATGCTCACAAATACCAATGGCACCTATATATATGTGTGTATATATATATGTTTTCTACTTTTATACACAGTTTAAAAAATACAGGTTACCTGTTACTTCGGTCAGAAAAGAGGAGAAAAATGTAATGTCTCATTTCTCTCATTATTAAGATAAAATTTCTTGCATTTAAATGATGGCCTTTGTAAAAGCATTATTGGCTACTTTTCCATCACACATCTATGTCAAGGCTAAACTGCTGCTAACAATGGTATTCTTTGAGTGGATATAAATTACTGCTTTATTACAACTTCTGTATCTCCTTTAAATACACTTGCAACATGCTTCCTACAAGTAAATTAAATTCAAAAAGCATTTTCATATTTACCTGAAAAACACTGCCTTTATATATAGATAGATAGATAGATAGATAGATAGATAGATAGATAGATAGATAGATAGATAGATAGATAG